>CM070438.1:50000-84753 GCA_036324595.1 Champsocephalus gunnari
CCGTTTGCAGACCGTCCATCTTGGAGCGCTGCATCCTCAAGGTGTCGAGCAGCAGCGTCGCCGTGGGAACGGACGACCTCGACCTCAAGAGGTCAATATCAAGAATGCAGTTGACTCCCGCCTGTCTTTGAAACTCCGTCCCCGGCTTTAGGATTGCATTTTCACCGTTTCAGGAGAAGCATCCTTTTTAAACGTTTGTTTACATAATGCGCATTTAGTGTTTTAATATATCTAATTATTTCAGTCAGGGATATATATTGTTTAAACGAACTACTGTGTGTGTGAAGCATTTCAGTGTGAAGCTGGTTTAACGGAAAGCAGCATTTGATTAAACGGTTGTCGTTGTGACGTGTTCTGGCCGTGCAGACCCCCCCTGGAGCGCGGCGCCCCCCGCCTGCCGGACCACAGCGAGACCAACGGGGCCGTCCTGAAGCGCCGCCAGAAACAGATCCAGTATGGGAAGAACACCAGCGGGTACCAGAACTACCTGCAGCAGGTCCCCCGGTAACGTATATATTATACTGCAACCAGAACTACCTTCTTCTCACAAGAACTTGTTTAATAGTTGTAACTTCAAAAGTAAAAAATACACATTTTTGAATTGTAAACTTTAACCCTACATTTTCTCAGCGAAGAATTAAAATAGTCCTTTTCTTTCCTAAACATAGAATGTGATGAATAATGGCCATGTTAACCCCCCCCCCTTCAGACCCCTGAGGGACGCTAAGCTCCACCCCTCGACCCCCAACAAGTACAGGAAGTACAGC
The DNA here is from genome assembly GCA_036324595.1 of Champsocephalus gunnari. Taxonomy (NCBI): domain Eukaryota; kingdom Metazoa; phylum Chordata; class Actinopteri; order Perciformes; family Channichthyidae; genus Champsocephalus; species Champsocephalus gunnari. The sequence continues at coordinate 50,768 of CM070438.1, forward strand.
CGGCGCTCCTGGGACATGCAGGTGCGTCTGTGGAGGCGAGCGCTGCACCTGTGGGACCCCCCCACCGACCACCTGATTGATCACCTGGACCCCGTCGACTCCCAGGACCCCGTCGAGCAACTGTACGCTTTATTGTTGTTGTTGTTGTTGTTATTGTACATTTACAGGAAAGAAATCTAGAAAATTCAGCACGAGAATAATCTGGATATTTGAGGAAAACATTTCAAGGACTTTGTGAATAAAGGGACGGTTCTTGTTTCCAGGCAGAACCAGCTGGCCAAGATGACCTCTGACCTCTGTGAGGACGGAGACCGGCAGAGAGAGCCTCCTGCCTCGAAAGCCGAGCCGCCCGGACCCTGGAGCTGCCCGCTGACCCCGGTAACAACAACTGTTTACATCCAGTAACAACTGTTTACACCCTCTGACCCCGGTAACAACAACTGTTTACACCCTCTGACCCCGGGTAACAACAACTGTTTACACCGCTGACCCCGGTAACAACAACAACAACAACAACTGTTTACATCCAGTAACAACTGTTTACACCCGCTGACCCCGGTAACAACTGTTTACACCCTCTGACCCCGGTAACAACAACTGTTTACACCCTCTGACCCCGGTAACAACAACTGTTTACACCCGCTGACCCCGGTAACAACAACAACAACTGTTTACATCCAGTAATAACTGTTTACACCCGCTGACCCCGGTAACAACTGTTTACACCCTCTGACCCCGATAACAACTGTTTACACCCGCTGACCCCGGTAACAACAACTGTTTACATCCGCTGACCCCGGGTAACAACAACTGTTTACACCCGCTGACCCCGGTAACAACAACAACAACTGTTTACACCCGCTGACCCCGATAACAACAACTGTTTACACCCGCTGACCCCGGTAACAACAACTGTTTACACCCGCTGACCCCGGTAACGACAACTGTTTACACCCGCTGACCCCGGTAACAACAACTGTTTACACCCGCTGACCCCGGTAACAACAACAACAACTGTTTACACCCGCTGACCCCGGTAACAACAACTGTTTACACCCTCTGACCCCGGTAACAACAACTGTTTACACCCTCTGACCCCGGTAACAACAACTGTTTACACCCGCTGACCCCGGTAACAACAACAACAACTGTTTACACCCTCTGACCCCGGTAACAACAACAACAACTGTTTACACCCGCTGACCCCGGTAACAACAACAACTGTTTACACCCGCTGACCCCGGTAACAACAACTGTTTACACCCTCTGACCCCGGTAACAACAACAGTTTACACCCGCTGACCCCGGTAACAACAACTGTTTACACCCGCTGACCCCGGTAACAACAACAACTGTTTACATCCAGTAACAACTGTTTACACCCGCTGACCCCGGTAACAACTGTTTACACCCGCTGACCCCGGTAACAACAACTGTTTACACCCGCTGACCCCGGTAACAACAACTGTTTACACCCGCTGACCCCGGTAACAACAACTGTTTACACCCGCTGACCCCGGTAACAACAACTGTTTACACCCGCTGACCCCGGTAACAACAACTGTTTACACCCTCTGACCCCGGTAACAACAACAACAACTGTTTACACCCGGTAACAACAACTGTTTACACCCTCTGACCCCGGTAACAACAACAACAACTGTTTACACCCGCTGACCCCGGTAACAACAACAACTGTTTACACCCGCTGACCCCGGTAACAACAACTGTTTACACCCTCTGACCCCGGTAACAACAACAGTTTACACCCGCTGACCCCGGTAACAACAACAACTGTTTACATCCAGTAACAACTGTTTACACCCTCTGACCCCGGTAACAACAACTGTTTACACCCTCTGACCCCGGTAACAACAACTGTTTACACCCGCTGACCCCGGTAACAACAACAACTGTTTACATCCAGTAACAACTGTTTACACCCGCTGACCCCGGTAACAACTGTTTACACCCGCTGACCCCGGTAACAACAACTGTTTACACCCGCTGACCCCGGTAACAACAACTGTTTACACCCGCTGACCCCGGTAACAACAACTGTTTACACCCGCTGACCCCGGTAACAACAACTGTTTACACCCGCTGACCCCGGTAACAACAACTGTTTACACCCTCTGACCCCGGTAACAACAACAACAACTGTTTACACCCGGTAACAACAACTGTTTACACCCTCTGACCCCGGTAACAACAACAACTGTTTACATCCAGTAACAACTGTTTACACCCTCTGACCCCGGTAACAACAACTGTTTACACCCGCTGACCCCGGTAACAACAACTGTTTACACCCTCTGACCCCGGTAACAACAACAACAACTGTTTACACCCGGTAACAACAACTGTTTACACCCTCTGACCCCGGTAACAACAACAACTGTTTACATCCAGTAACAACTGTTTACACCCTCTGACCCCGGTAACAACAACAACAACTGTTTCCACCCGCTGACCCCGGTAACAACAACTGTTTACACCCGTAACAACAACTGTTTACACCCTCTGACCCCGGTAACAACAACAACTGTTTACATCCAGTAACAACTGTTTACACCCTCTGACCCCGGTAACAACAACAACAACTGTTTCCACCCGCTGACCCCGGTAACAACAACTGTTTACACCCGCAGACCCCGGTAACAACAACAACAACTGTTTACATCCAGTAACAACTGTTTACACCCGCTGACCCCGGTAACAACAACAACAACTGTTTACACCCGCTGACCCCGGTAACAACAACAACTGTTTACATCCAGTAACAACTGTTTACACCCGCTGACCCCGGTAACAACAACTGTTTACACCCTCTGACCCCGGTAACAACAACAACTGTTTACACCCTCTGACCCCGGTAACAACAACAACTGTTTACATCCAGTAACAACTGTTTACACCCTCTGACCCCCGGTAACAACAACAACAACTGTTTCCACCCGCTGACCCCGGTAACAACAACTGTTTACACCCGCAGACCCCGGTAACAACAACAACAACTGTTTACATCCAGTAACAACTGTTTACACCCGCTGACCCCGGTAACAACAACAACAACTGTTTACACCCGCTGACCCCGGTAACAACAACAACTGTTTACATCCAGTAACAACTGTTTACACCCGCTGACCCCGGTAACAACAACTGTTTACACCCTCTGACCCCGGTAACAACAACCACAACTGTTTCCACCCGCTGACCCCGGTAACAACTGTTTACATCCAGTAACAACTGTTTACACCCTCTGACCCCGGTAACAACAACAACAACAACTGTTTACACCCTCTGACCCCGGTAACAACAACAACAACAACTGTTTACACCCTCTGACCCCGGTAACAACAACTGTTTAAACCCTCTGACCCCGATAACAACAACTGTTTACACCCTCTGACCCCGGTAACAACAACAACAACAACTGTTTACATCCAGTAACAACTGTTTACACCCGCTGACCCCGGTAACAACAACTGTTTACACCCTCTGACCCCGGTAACAACAACTGTTTACACCCGCTGACCCCGGTAACAACTGTTTACACCCGCTGACCCCGGTAACAACAACAACAACAACTGTTTACACCCGCTGACCCCGGTAACAACAACAACAACAACTGTTTACATCCAGTAACAACTGTTTACACCCTCTGACCCCGGTAACAACAACTGTTTACACCCTCTGACCCCCGGTAACAACAACTGTTTACACCCTCTGACCCCGGTAACAACAACTGTTTACACCCTCTGACCCCGGTAACAACAACTGTTTACACCCGCTGACCCCGGTAACAACAACAACAACAACAACTGTTTACATCCAGTAACAACTGTTTACACCCTCTGACCCCGGTAACAACAACTGTTTACACCCGCTGACCCCGGTAACAACAACAACAACAACTGTTTACACCCTCTGACCCCGGTAACAACAACTGTTTAAACCCTCTGACCCCGATAACAACAACTGTTTACACCCTCTGACCCCGGTAACAACAACAACAACAACTGTTTACATCCAGTAACAACTGTTTACACCCGCTGACCCCGGTAACAACAACTGTTTACACCCTCTGACCCCGGTAACAACAACTGTTTACACCCGCTGACCCCGGTAACAACTGTTTACACCCGCTGACCCCGGTAACAACAACAACAACAACAACTGTTTACACCCGCTGACCCCGGTAACAACAACAACAACTGTTTACATCCAGTAACAACTGTTTACACCCTCTGACCCCGGTAACAACAACTGTTTACACCCTCTGACCCCGGTAACAACAACTGTTTACACCCTCTGACCCCGGTAACAACAACTGTTTACACCCTCTGACCCCGGTAACAACAACTGTTTACACCCTCTGACCCCGGTAACAACAACTGTTTACACCCTCTGACCCCGGTAACAACAACTGTTTACACCCTCTGACCCCGGTAACAACAACTGTTTACACCCTCTGACCCCGGTAACAACAACTGTTTACACCCTCTGACCCCGGTAACAACAACTGTTTACACCCGCTGACCCCGGTAACAACAACAACAACTGTTTACACCCAACACATCAGAGAAAGAGAGAGAAATATTCTGAATAAATTGTGATTTATTGGAATGTTTTCAAGCTGCAGGAAAATACTTTAGACCTGAAAATGAAATGTATGAAATGTCACCAGGCCATAACTGTGGTCTCTTGTGTCTCCAGACGCGGCGCTGCCCCCCCGGCCTCGGGGCCTTCAGGGCTCTGAACTCCAGTGACAACATGGCCGACTGGTTGCAGCTGCTGCTGGAGGCCGAGGGCCGGCAAGGTGAGGAGCCCTTTAACTGTCCAGGCACCGTGTGTAGGGCTGTTGGGGTAAAGGTCTATTTTTTTAATTTGCTGGCATTAGCATTATTAGCATTATTAGCATTATTAGCATTAGCACCAACGCAGAGAGACTAACTTATGGCAACACAAAATAAAACATGGGTGCGGTGGAGATGAGGAGGAGTCGGCGTTCTGGAGATTTACTCGGAAGGCTTCAGTAGCAGCTGCTGGGACTCCCAGCAGCTGCTACTGAAGCCTTCCCCAACTCCGGGGACTTCCGGCCGGGGCCTCCGGGGGCAGTATACGCCGTGAAGTGGGTTGCGGCCTGCCAGTAAACCCAAAGCAGAAGAAGTGACGTCAGCGGCTCATTTGCATAATCCTCCCTCAGGGACTTATTCCGGTGTGAACGCGATCTGAACTTAGTTCATCAGGACTAGAGAGTTCTCATGAACTAAGTACGGCAGAGTACTTGGTGTGAAAGCGCCTTTTATTATTCAGCATCCCTTATTATTCCCACAGAAGGAAACTTTGCACTTGTCACTAAGAAAATGGCCAAAGACGGCTTTAATATTACCCAAGAAGCATGCGCTAAAACGTGATCAAAATGACACCGTTTACAGAACACGCATCCTGGAACCGTTCCATATTGCAGTTCTTGAAGACGTGATATTGCAGTTCTTGAAGACGTGATATTGCAGTTCTTGAAGACGTGATATTGCAGTTCTTAAAGACGTGATATTGCAGTTCTTGAAGACGTGATATTGCAGTTCTTGAAGACGTGATATTGCAGTTCTTGAAGACGTGATATTGCAGTTCTTGAAGACGTGATATTGCAGTTCTTGAAGACGTGATATTGCAGTTCTTAAAGACGTGATATTGCAGTTCTTGAAGACGTGATATTGCAGTTCTTGAAGACGTGATATTGCAGTTCTTGAAGACGTGATATTGCAGTTCTTGAAGACGTGATATTGCAGTTCTTACGGCGTTGACCGTGAATCGGGTGATGCAGCAAATCTTTACCGTTAACCTCGGTTTTCTTTGTCGTTCAGATTTCCCTGTTTTCCCGTTGGAGTTCGGCTCCGACGACCAGCAGGTTCCTGACTTCGCCGACCAGCAGGTTCCTGACTTCGCCGACCAGCTGTGGACTCCGTACTGAAGTCTGACGGAACGCTGGTATCTCGGTCGATGAAGATCAGGAGAGTGTGTGTTTGTCTTTTTTAAGATGGTTGAAGGTTTCCTAACGACAGCAGGGATGTGATTGGTCCTGAAGAGCACGTAGGCCCCGCCTCCTCTCTGGTCCTGAAGAGCACGTAGGCCCCGCCTCCTCTCTCAGCGTTGACCTCTGCGCTCCTTTACTTTGTGTCACTTTGTTTACTTGTCGCCTCGATGGAGCACTTCTCACCTGCACACCTTTAGTATTAACTCTCACTGATGAAGCGGTTTGTTTTAGTCACGCCTGTCTCTGGTCCACGTCACGCCTGTCTCTGGTCCACGTCACGCCTGTCTCTGGTCCACGTCACGCCTGTCTCTGGTCCACGTCACGCCGGTCTCTGGTCCACGTCACGCCGGTCTCTGGTCCACGTCACGCCGGTCTCTGGTCCACGTCACGCCGGTCTCTGGTCCACGTCACGCCTGTCTCTGGTCCACGTCACGCCGGTCTCTGGTCCACGTCACGCCTGTCTCTGGTCCACGTCACGCCGGTCTCTGGTCCACGTCACGCCGGTCTCTGGTCCACGTCACGCCGGTCTCTGGTCCACGTCACGCCGGTCTCTGGGCCACGTCACGCCGGTCTCTGGTCCACGTCACGCCGGTCTCTGGGCCACGTCACGCTCTGCTGTCTGCCCCTGCTGTTTTTTCTAAAAAACCAAGCCCCGTCTCGTGGGGTGGGGGGCTGCCACTTTGTGTTTTACTAATTTTTTTTTGTGGTCGTTTTGTGCTGAAATGTGATTAATAATAAAGATGGAAATAAAGTGTTAGAAATTCACCTGGTTTCTTCTTCTGCTTTTATTATGTGGGTGTAGAGTTGGGAGAAATGTCTCAATATTAAAATAAAAAGGGACTTTAAGCACCTCCCAGAATAACGTTTAAATGTCCAAAAAATTCAGAATAACGATAAAATATATATTAGGAATATTTTCAAAATAAGGTCTAAAGGTCAGGATTTTCAGAATAAAGTCTAAATGTAGAGCTTTCCAAAGAATGTCTACATTTAGACATTTCTCTGAGGAACTAAATATTTTACCTCACAAATAACAATATGTTCTCTCGCCTCCCCATTGGCTGCAGCGGGCTTCCATAGTACAGACCGCATGTGCTGTAAACAACCTCAGCCTCTGAACTACAACTCCCAGCAGCCTCGGCGGCAGCAGCACAGCTCTTATGTTCTGTTTGCTGCTGAACTATATTTAAAAAAACGTTATTTGTGTGGTAAATAAACCGTTCGGTTATCAGCCGAGTGTTTTTATGATATAGATCGGGTGAGTGGCAGGTGCGGTGCGGGGTGATGCGGTGCAGCCCCCCCCCCTCCCCCCGCCTGGCACCGTAAACCTTATTTATGAATGCCTGCCGCTCACGGGCGTGTGCACGCAGATCCGTTATTATCATGCTGTAATAATCACCGGATAACGGACAGTTTCTGCAGCCGGTGTTCAAGAGCATACCGGAGCCCAGTGAGCGCGAGGGAATCTGGACTTTGATTCATTTCGGTGCGTTTTGGTGCTGAACGGCGGCGGAGCGGCAGGAGCGGCAGACGGAGCGGCGCTTCAGTAACACCGGGTCAAAGAGAGCTGCTTTCTACACACAGTGGACCCGAACCGGACCCACACCGACCGGCACTGACACCCTGGTAGGTGAGCCTTCAGTCGGGGAGAGGGAGCGGTGTAACGCCGCTGGTCTGCCGCTGCAACACCGCGCTGTTCGCCGCGAACACAGCGCACAGGCCTGGACACACGCTGCCCCGGTGTTATTATGGTTGTTATAATGGTTCTGGTTCTGTTAGGGAATCAGCCTTTAGACCGGGGTTTTTTATTCAGAAACACTAATGTGAGGCGAGAGGAGAACCGAGCAGATCCCGTGTGATTTCACCGCGTTTGTTTCTAACGCTGCTAGCACGCTAACAGTTAGGTCAGTTAGCCACCGTTAGCGGAGCCGGTGAAGCCCATATTTGGAAATTCCGTAGCGCCCAAACGCGGGTACTACAGCTCACGTGACGTCATTTTGGCCCAAATAGACTTTTCCCCATTGACTTACATTGGGAAAGAAACGTCTGTAAATCAGCGGATATTGTTTTTCATCTAACTAAACTCCCCACTGCGAACTCTTATATATCCCTTACTTAAAATGTGTTATTGTAGAAGTTGTAAAATGCTCTAAAAGCTGAATCCAGTCGTATCTTATCTCTCCATTCATTTGACTCACAGAGAGCGGGAGATCGGGGGCGGGGCTTAAGGGAAATCTTCATTGCGCATGCTCAGTGGGCCCACATACGGGTACTTATCGCTTCATTGTTGCTTCACACGCCTCTGAGCAGCTCCCATAGGAATGAACCGGGTCTCTTTACACCTCCATGGTTTCTGCCCGTTAGCCGTGCAGACCGGAGCAGAGCAGCCGGGATTCAGCGCCTCTGAGGCGGGGAACTAATCCTCCGTGAGCCGGTCTGTTCCACAGAGCAAAATGGCTGAGTTTATTGTGCCGACCTTGAAAATAATAATGACATATTATTTATAGTAACTGCTAAGGTAATATAAGAGGTTGCTATAATATTACATGTTAATTATTTTTTATTTTATTGTAGTTTATATTTGTTATCATTTATTCTGCTCTATAACGGGGGGATACAGCCACATCGGGAGTGTTAGCATTCCTCATTTAAAACAATGGGATGTGTTAGCAACGAGCTAACAGCAGCCGGAGGCCCTGAGCTGGGATCTACAAAATAAAGCGAAATGTGGGAAATCTTTTCAAAATAAATTCTATATGTGAGGAATAAAATACAATCTAAATGTAAAGGCTGAAATATTTGCAAAATTAAGTCAAAATGATAGGAATATTTTCAAAATAAGTCGATCTGTCTGTAATATTTTCAAAATAAGGTCAAAATATATTTTCAGATAAAAGTATCCCAAATAAATATCCTAAAATCTGACTGTTTTTAGGCAGAAATCCTAAAATGTAAAGGCATATATTTCTCCATAAAGATGAAGTAGTTATTTTCTAAAAGGCTCAGAAATTATTTTGTTTAAGGACGGAAATTATTTTAATAATTTATGAATCTGCTGATTGTTTTCTACATTAATGTCCAACAATATTGATCCCAGATTTCTTAAATCCAAGCTGATGTGTTTAAAGATATTACAAATATTCACTCTTATGTTACCAGGTGCAGCCAAAACCCTGATATAGAAATAACTTCACCCTCATATGATCATTAATGCTTCATTTTCAGATGCAGTCCTGTAATCATCCAGGGTGTTTATAGTCAGTAAAGTTGGTGGTAATATAATAATAATATTAGATTTCATTTATATAGCGCTTTCAAGACACATTTAACAAACTCCTGCTGATGTTCAGGTGTATATCAGTGTCTCTACTTTAAAGAGTCCTCTCCTGCTGATGTTCAGGTGTATATCAGTATGTAGTGTCTTTACTTTAAAGAGTCCTCTCCTGCTGATGTTCAGGTGTATATCAGTGTGTAGTGTCTCTACTTTAAAGAGTCCTCTCCTGCTGATGCTCAGGTGTATATCAGTATGTAGTGTCTCTACTTTAAAGAGTCCTCTCCTGCTGATGTTCAGGTGTATATCAGTATGTAGTGTCTCTACTTTAAAGAGTCCTCTCTGCTGATGTTCAGGTGTATATCAGTATGTAGTGTCTCTACTTTAAAGAGTCCTCTCCTGCTGATGTTCAGGTGTATATCAGTATGTAGTGTCTCTACTTTAAAGAGTCCTCTCCTGCTGATGTTCAGGTGTATATCAGTATGTAGTGTCTCTACTTTAAAGAGTCCTCTCCTGCTGATGTTCAGATGTATATCGGTATGTAGTGTCTCTACTTTAAAGAGTCCTCTCCTGCTGATGTTCAGGTGTATATCGGTATGTAGTCTCTCTACTTTAAAGAGTCCTCTCCTGCTGATGTTCAGGTGTATATCGGTATGTAGTGTCTCTACTTTAAAGAGTCCTCTCCTGCTGATGTTCAGGTGTATATCGGTATGTAGTGTCTCTACTTTAAAGAGTCCTCTCCTGCTGATGTTCAGGTGTATATCGGTATGTAGTGTCTCTACTTTAAAGAGTCCTCTCCTGCTGATGTTCAGATGTATATCGGTATGTAGTGTCTCTACTTTAAAGAGTCCTCTCCTGCTGATGTTCAGGTGTATATCGGTATGTAGTCTCTCTACTTTAAAGAGTCCTCTCCTGCTGATGTTCAGGTGTATATCAGTGTGTAGTGTCTCTACTTTAAAGAGTTATCTCCTGCTGATGTTCAGGTGTATATCAGTATGAAGTGTCTCTACTTTAAAGAGTCCTCTCCTGCTGATGTTCAGGTGTATATCAGTATGTAATGTCTCTACTTTAAAGAGTCCTCTCCTGCTGATGTTCAGGTGTATATCAGTATGTAGTGTCTCTACTTTAAAGAGTCCTCTCCTGCTGATGTTCAGGTGTATATCAGTATGTAGTGTCTCTACTTTAAAGAGTCCTCTCCTGCTCATGTTCAGGTGTTTATCAGTATCTAGTGTCTCTACTTTAAAGAGTCCTCTCCTGCTGATGTACAGGTGTATATCAGTATGTAGTGTCGTTACTTTAAAGAGTCCTCTCCTGCTGATGTTCAGGTGTATATCAGTATGTAGTGTCTCTACTTTAAAGAGTCCTCTCCTGCTGATGTTCAGGTGTATATCAGTATGAAGTGTCTCTACTTTAAAGAGTCCTCTCCTGCTGATGTTCAGGTGTATATCAGTATGTAATGTCTCTACTTTAAAGAGTCCTCTCCTGCTGATGTTCAGGTGTATATCAGTATGTAGTGTCTCTACTTTAAAGAGTCCTCTCCTGCTGATGTTCAGGTGTATATCAGTATGTAGTGTCTCTACTTTAAAGAGTCCTCTCCTGCTCATGTTCAGGTGTTTATCAGTATCTAGTGTCTCTACTTTAAAGAGTCCTCTCCTGCTGATGTACAGGTGTATATCAGTATGTAGTGTCGTTACTTTAAAGAGTCCTCTCCTGCTGATGTTCAGGTGTATATCAGTATGTTGTGTCTCTACTTTAAAGAGTCCTCTCCTGCTGATGTTCAGGTGTATATCAGTGTGTAGTGTCTCTACTTTAAAGAGTCCTCTCCTGCTGATGTTCAGGTGTATATCAGTATGTAGTGTCTCTACTTTAAAGAGTCCTCTCCTGCTGGTGTTCAGGTGTATATCAGTATGTAGTGTCTCTACTTTAAAGAGTCCTCTCCTGCTGATGTTCAGGTGTATATCAGTGTGTAGTGTCTCTACTTTAAAGAGTCCTCTCCTGCTGATGTTCATGTGTATATCAGTATGTAGTGTCTCTACTTTAAAGAGTCCTCTCCTGCTGATGTTCAGGTGTATATCAGTATGTAGTGTCTCTACTTTAAAGAGTCCTCTCCTGCTGATGTTCAGGTGTATATCAGTATGTAGTGTCTCTACTTTAAAGAGTCCTCTCCTGCTGATGTACAGGTGTATATCAGTATGTAGTGTCTCTACTTTAAAGAGTCCTCTCCTGCTGATGTTCAGGTGTATATCAGTATGTAGTGTCGTTACTTTAAAGAGTCCTCTCCTGCTGATGTTCAGGTGTATATCAGTATGTAGTGTCTCTACTTTAAAGAGTCCTCTCCTGCTGATGTCCAGGTGTATATCGGTATGTAGTGTCTCTACTTTAAAGAGTCCTCTCCTGCTGATGTTCAGGTGTATATCGGTATGTAGTGTCTCTACTTTAAAGAGTCCTCTCCTGCTGATGTTCAGGTGTATATCGGTATGTAGTGTCTCTACTTTAAAGAGTCCTCTCCTGCTGATGTTCAGATGTATATCGGTATATAGTGTCTCTACTTTAAAGAGTCCTCTCCTGCTGATGTTCAGGTGTATATCGGTATGTAGTGTCTCTACTTTAAAGAGTCCTCTCCTGCTGATGTTCAGGTGCATATCAGTATGTAGTGTCTCTACTTTAAAGAGTCCTCTCCTGCTGATGTTCAGGTGTATATCAGTATGTAGGGTCTCTACTTTAAAGGGTCCTCTCCTGCTGATGTTCAGGTGTATATCAGTATGTAGTGTCTCTACTTTAAAGAGTCCTCTCCTGCTGATGTTCAGGTGTATATCGGTATGTAGTGTCTCTACTTTAAAGAGTCCTCTCCTGCTGATGTTCAGGTGTATATCGGTATGTAGTGTCTCTACTTTAAAGAGTCCTCTCCTGCTGATGTTCAGGTGTATATCGGTATGTATTGTCTCTACTTTAAAGAGTCCTCTCCTGCTGATGTTCAGGTGTATATCAGTGTGTAGTGTCTCTACTTTAAAGAGTCCTCTCCTGCTGATGTTCAGGTGTATATCAGTATGTAGTGTCTCTACTTTAAAGAGTCCTCTCCTGCTGGTGTTCAGGTGTATATCAGTATGTATTGTCTCTACTTTAAAGAGTCCTCTTCTGCTGATGTTCAGGTGTATATCAGTATGTTGTGTCTCTACTTTAAAGAGTCCTCTCCTGCTGATGTTCAGGTGTATATCAGTATGTAGTGTCTCTACTTTAAAGAGTCCTCTCCTGCTGATGTTCAGGTGTATATCAGTATGTAGTGTCTCTACTTTAAAGAGTCATCTCCTGCTGATGTCCAGGTGTATATCAGTATGTAGTGTCTCTACTTTAAAGAGTCCTCTCCTGCTGATGTTCAGGTGCATATCAGTATGTAGTGTCTCTACTTTAAAGAGTCCTCTCCTGCTGATGTTCAGGTGTATATCAGTAGGTAGGGTCTCTACTTTAAAGGGTCCTCTCCTGCTGATGTTCAGGTGTATATCAGTATGTAGTGTCTCTACTTTAAAGAGTCCTCTCCTGCTGATGTTCAGGTGTATATCGGTATGTAGTGTCTCTACTTTAAAGAGTCCTCTCCTGCTGATGTTCAGGTGTATATCAGTACGTAGTGTCTCTACTTTAAAGAGTCCTCTCCTGCTGATGTTCAGGTGTATATCAGTATGTAGTGTCTCTACTTTAAAGAGTCCTCTCCTGCTGATGTTCAGGTGTATATCAGTATGTAGTGTCTCTACTTTAAAGAGTCCTCTCCTGCTGGTGTTCAGGTGTATATCAGTATGTATTGTCTCTACTTTAAAGAGTCCTCTCCTGCTGATGTTCAGGTGTATATCAGTGTGTAGTGTCTCTACTTTAAAGAGTCCTCTCCTGCTGATGTTCAGGTGTATATCAGTATGTAGTGTCTCTACTTTAAAGAGTCCTCTCCTGCTGGTGTTCAGGTGTATATCAGTATGTATTGTCTCTACTTTAAAGAGTCCTCTTCTGCTGATGTTCAGGTGTATATCGGTATGTAGTGTCTCTACTTTAAAGAGTGCTGTCCTGTTGATGTTCAGGTTTATATCAGTATGTAGTGTCTCTACTTTAAAGAGTCCTCTCCTGCTGATGTTCAGGTGTATATCAGTATGTAGTGTCTCTACTTTAAAGAGTCCTCTCCTGCTGATGTTCAGGTGTATATCAGTATGTAGTGTCTCTACTTTAAAGAGTCCTCTCCTGCTGATGTTCAGGTGTATATCGGTATGTAGTGTCTCTACTTTAAAGAGTCCTCTCCTGCTGATGTTCAGGTGTATATCAGTATGTAGTGTCTCTACTTTAAAGAGTCCTCTCCTGCTGGTGTTCTGGTGTATATCGGTATGTAGTGTCTCTACTTTAAAGAGTCCTCTCCTGCTGATGTTCAGGTGTATATCGGTATGTAGTGTCTCTACTTTAAAGAGTCATGTCCTGCTGGTGTTCAGGTGTATATCAGTATGTAGTGTCTCTACTTTAAAGAGTCCTCTCCTGCTGATGTTCAGGTGTATATCAGTGTGTAGTGTCTCTACTTTAAAGAGTCCTCTCCTGCTGATGCTCAGGTGTATATCAGTATGTAGTGTCTCTACTTTAAAGAGTCCTCTCCTGCTTATGTTCAGGTGTATATCAGTATGTAGTGTCTCTACTTTAAAGAGTCCTCTCTGCTGATGTTCAGGTGTATATCAGTATGTAGTGTCTCTACTTTAAAGAGTCCTCTCCTGCTGATGTTCAGGTGTATATCAGTATGTAGTGTCTCTACTTTAAAGAGTCCTCTCCTGCTGATGTTCAGGTGTATATCAGTATGTAGTGTCTCTACTTTAAAGAGTCCTCTCCTGCTGATGTTCAGGTGTATATCAGTATGTAGTGTCTCTACTTTAAAGAGTCCTCTCCTGCTGATGTTCAGGTGTATATCAGTATGTAGTGTCTCTACTTTAAAGAATCCTCTCCTGCTGATGTTCAGGTGTATATCAGTATGTAGTGTCTCTACTTTAAAGAGTCCTCTCCTGCTGATGTTCAGGTGTATATCAGTATGTAGTGTCTCTACTTTAAAGAGTCATCTCCTGCTGATGTCCAGGTGCATATCGGTATGTAGTGTCTCTACTTTAAAGAGTCCTCTCCTGCTGATGTTCAGGTGTATATCGGTATGTAGTGTCTCTACTTTAAAGGGTCCTCTCCTGCTGATGTTCAGGTGTATATCAGTATGTAGTGTCTCTACTTTAAAGAGTCCTCTCCTGCTGATGTTCAGGTGTATATTGGTATGTAGTGTCTCTACTTTAAAGAGTCCTCTCCTGCTGATGTTCAGGTGTATATCGGTATGTAGTGTCTCTACTTTAAAGAGTGCTCTCCTGCTGATGTTCAGGTGTATATCGGTATGTAGTGTCTCTTCTTTAAAGAGTGCTGTCCTGTTGATGTTCAGGTGTATATCAGTATGAAGTGTCTCTACTTTAAAGAGTCCTCTCCAGCTGATGTTCAGGTGTATATCAGTATGTAGTGTCTCTACTTTAAAGAGTCCTTTCCTGCTGATGTTCAGGTGAATATCAGTATGTAATGTCTCTACTTTAAAGAGTCCTCTCCTGCTGATGTTCAGGTGTATATCGGGTGTATATCGGTATGTAGTGTCTCTACTTTAAAGAGTCCTCTCCTGCTGATGTTCAGGTGCATATCAGTATGTAGTGTCTCTACTTTAAAGAGTCCTCTCCTGCTGATGTTCAGGTGTATATCGGTATGTAGTGTCTCTACTTTAAAGAGTCCTCTCCTGCTGATGTTCAGGTGTATATCGGTATGTAGTGTCTCTACTTTAAAGAGTCCTCTCCTGCTGGTGTTCTGGTGTATATCGGTATGTAGTGTCTCTACTTTAAAGAGTCCTCTCCTGCTGATGTTCAGGTGTATATCGGTATGTAGTGTCTCTACTTTAAAGAGTCATGTCCTGCTGGTGTTCAGGTGTATATCAGTATGTAGTGTCTCTACTTTAAAGAGTCCTCTCCTGCTGATGTTCAGGTGTATATCAGTGTGTAGTGTCTCTACTTTAAAGAGTCCTCTCCTGCTGATGCTCAGGTGTATATCAGTATGTAGTGTCTCTACTTTAAAGAGTCCTCTCCTGCTTATGTTCAGGTGTATATCAGTATGTAGTGTCTCTACTTTAAAGAGTCCTCTCTGCTGATGTTCAGGTGTATATCAGTATGTAGTGTCTCTACTTTAAAGAGTCCTCTCCTGCTGATGTTCAGGTGTATATCAGTATGTAGTGTCTCTACTTTAAAGAGTCCTCTCCTGCTGATGTTCAGGTGTATATCAGTATGTAGTGTCTCTACTTTAAAGAGTCCTCTCCTGCTGCTGTTCAGGTGTATATCAGTATGTAGTGTCTCTACTTTAAAGAGTCCTCTCCTGCTGATGTTCAGGTGTATATCAGTATGTAGTGTCTCTACTTTAAAGAGTCCTCTCCTGCTGATGTTCAGGTGTATATCAGTATGTAGTGTCTCTACTTTAAAGAGTCATCTCCTGCTGATGTCCAGGTGCATATCGGTATGTAGTGTCTCTACTTTAAAGAGTCCTCTCCTGCTGATGTTCAGGTGTATATCGGTATGTAGTGTCTCTACTTTAAAGGGTCCTCTCCTGCTGATGTTCAGGTGTATATCAGTATGTAGTGTCTCTACTTTAAAGAGTCCTCTCCTGCTGATGTTCAGGTGTATATTGGTATGTAGTGTCTCTACTTTAAAGAGTCCTCTCCTGCTGATGTTCAGGTGTATATCGGTATGTAGTGTCTCTACTTTAAAGAGTGCTCTCCTGCTGATGTTCAGGTGTATATCGGTATGTAGTGTCTCTTCTTTAAAGAGTGCTGTCCTGTTGATGTTCAGGTGTATATCAGTATGAAGTGTCTCTACTTTAAAGAGTCCTCTCCAGCTGATGTTCAGGTGTATATCAGTATGTAGTGTCTCTACTTTAAAGAGTCCTTTCCTGCTGATGTTCAGGTGAATATCAGTATGTAATGTCTCTACTTTAAAGAGTCCTCTCCTGCTGATGTTCAGGTGTATATCGGGTATATCGGTATGTAGTGTCTCTACTTTAAAGAGTCCTCTCCTGCTGATGTTCAGGTGCATATCAGTATGTAGTGTCTCTACTTTAAAGAGTCCTCTCCTGCTGATGTTCAGGTGTATATCGGTATGTAGTGTCTCTACTTTAAAGAGTCCTCTCCTGCTGATGTTCAGGTGTATATCAGTATGTAGTGTCTCTACTTTAAAGAGTCCTCTCCTGCTGGTGTTCTGGTGTATATCGGTATGTAGTGTCTCTACTTTAAAGAGTCCTCTCCTGCTGATGTTCAGGTGTATATCGGTATGTAGTGTCTCTACTTTAAAGAGTCATGTCCTGCTGGTGTTCAGGTGTATATCAGTATGTAGTGTCTCTACTTTAAAGAGTCCTCTCCTGCTGATGTTCAGGTGTATATCAGTGTGTAGTGTCTCTACTTTAAAGAGTCCTCTCCTGCTGATGCTCAGGTGTATATCAGTATGTAGTGTCTCTACTTTAAAGAGTCCTCTCCTGCTTATGTTCAGGTGTATATCAGTATGTAGTGTCTCTACTTTAAAGAGTCCTCTCTGCTGATGTTCAGGTGTATATCAGTATGTAGTGTCTCTACTTTAAAGAGTCCTCTCCTGCTGATGTTCAGGTGTATATCAGTATGTAGTGTCTCTACTTTAAAGAGTCCTCTCCTGCTGATGTTCAGGTGTATATCAGTATGTAGTGTCTCTACTTTAAAGAGTCCTCTCCTGCTGATGTTCAGGTGTATATCAGTATGTAGTGTCTCTACTTTAAAGAGTCCTCTCCTGCTGATGTTCAGGTGTATATCAGTATGTAGTGTCTCTACTTTAAAGAGTCCTCTCCTGCTGATGTTCAGGTGTATATCGGTATGTAGTGTCTCTACTTTAAAGAGTCATCTCCTGCTGATGTCCAGGTGCATATCGGTATGTAGTGTCTCTACTTTAAAGAGTCCTCTCCTGCTGATGTTCAGGTGTATATCGGTATGTAGTGTCTCTACTTTAAAGGGTCCTCTCCTGCTGATGTTCAGGTGTATATCAGTATGTAGTGTCTCTACTTTAAAGAGTCCTCTCCTGCTGATGTTCAGGTGTATATTGGTATGTAGTGTCTCTACTTTAAAGAGTCCTCTCCTGCTGATGTTCAGGTGTATATCGGTATGTAGTGTCTCTACTTTAAAGAGTGCTCTCCTGCTGATGTTCAGGTGTATATCGGTATGTAGTGTCTCTTCTTTAAAGAGTGCTGTCCTGTTGATGTTCAGGTGTATATCAGTATGAAGTGTCTCTACTTTAAAGAGTCCTCTCCAGCTGATGTTCAGGTGTATATCAGTATGTAGTGTCTCTACTTTAAAGAGTCCTTTCCTGCTGATGTTCAGGTGAATATCAGTATGTAATGTCTCTACTTTAAAGAGTCCTCTCCTGCTGATGTTCAGGTGTATATCAGTATGTAGTGTCTTTACTTTAAAGAGTCCTCTCCTGTTGATGTTCAGGTGTATATCGGTATGTAGTGTCTCTACTTTAAAGAGTGCTGTCCTGTTGATGTTCAGGTTTATATCAGTATGTAGTGTCTCTACTTTAAAGAGTCCTCTCCTGCTGATGTTCAGGTGTATATCAGTATGTAGTGTCTCTACTTTAAAGAGTCCTCTCCTGCTGATGTTCAGGTGTATATCAGTATGTAGTGTCTCTACTTTAAAGAGTCCTCTCCTGCTGATGTTCAGGTGTATATCGGTATGTAGTGTCTCTACTTTAAAGAGTCCTCTCCTGCTGGTGTTCTGGTGTATATCGGTATGTAGTGTCTCTACTTTAAAAGTCCTCTCCTGCTGATGTTCAGGTGTATATCGGTATGTAGTGTCTCTACTTTAAAGAGTCCTCTCCTGCTGATGTTCAGGTGTATATCGGTATGGAGTGTCTCCACTTTAAAGAGTCCTCTCCTGCTGATGTTCAGGTGTATATCAGTATGTAGTGTCTCTACTTTAAAGAGTCCTCTCCTGCTGATGTTCAGGTGTATATCGGTATGTAGTGTCTCTACTTTAAAGAGTCCTCTCCTGCTGATGTTCAGGTGTATATCAGTATGTAGTGTCTCTACTTTAAAGAGTCCTCTCCTGCTGATGTTCAGGTGTATATCGGTATGTAGTGTCTCTACTTTAAAGAGTCCTCTCCTGCTGATGTTCAGGTGTATATCGGTATGGAGTGTCTCTACTTTAAAGAGTCCTCTCCTGCTGATGTTCAGGTGTATATCAGTATGTAGTGTCTCTACTTTAAAGAGTCCTCTCCTGCTGATGTTCAGGTGTATATAGTATGTAGTGTCTCTACTTTAAAGAGTCCTCTCCTGCTGATGTTCAGGTGTATATCGGTATGTAGTGTCTCTACTTTAAAGAGTGCTCTCCTGCTGATGTTCAGGTGTATATCGTATGTAGTGTCTCTTCTTTAAAGAGTGCTGTCCTGTTGATGTTCAGGTGTATATCAGTATGTAGTGTCTCTACTTTAAAGAGTCCTCTCCTGTTGATGTTCAGGTGTATATCGGTATGTAGTGTCTCTACTTTAAAGAGTCCTCTCCTGCTGATGTTCAGGTGTATATCGGTATGTAGTGTCTCTACTTTAAAGAGTCCTCTCCTGCTGATGTTCAGGTGTTTATCAGTATGTAGTGTCTCTACTTTAAAGAGTCCTCTCCTGCTGATGTTCAGGTGTATATCAGTATGTAGTGTCTCTACTTTAAAGAGTCCTCTCCTGCTGATGTTCAGCTGTATATCGGTATGTAGTGTCTCTACTTTAAAGAGTGCTGTCCTGTTGATGTTCAGGTGTATATCAGTATGTAGTGTCTCTACTTTAAAGAGTCCTCTCCTGCTGATGTTCAGGTGTATATCAGTATGTAGTGTCTCTACTTTAAAGAGTCCTCTCCTGCTGATGTTGAGGTGTTTATCAGTATTTAGTGTCCCTACTTTAAAGAGTCCTCTCCTGCTGATGTTCAGGTGTATATCAGTATGTAGTGTCTCTACTTTAAAGAGTCCTCTCCTGCTGGTGTTAGGGTCTACTTTAAAGAGTCCTCTCCTGCTGATGTTCAGGTGCATATCAGTATGTAGTGTCCCTACTTTAAAGAGTCCTCTCCTGCTAATGTTCAGGTGTATATCAGTATGGAGCGTCTCTACTTTAAAGAGTCCTCTCCTGCTGATGTTCAGGTGTATATCAGTATGTAGTGTCTCTACTTTAAAGAGTCCTCTCCTGCTGATGTTGAGGTGTTTATCAGTATTTAGTGTCGCTACTTTAAAGAGTCCTCTCCCCGCTGATGTTCAGGTCTATATCAGTATGTAGTGTCTCTACTTTAAAGAGTCCTCTCCTGCTGGTGTTAGGGTCTACTTTAAAGAGTCCTCTCCTGCTGATGTTCAGGTGTATATCAGTATGTAGTGTCTCTACTTTAAAGAGTCCTCTCCTGCTGATGTTCAGGTGTATATCAGTATGTAGTGTCTCTACTTTAAAGAGTCCTCTCCTGCTGATGTTCAGGTGTATATCGGTATGTAGTGTCTCTACTTTAAAGATTCCTCTCCTTCTGATGTTCAGGTGTATATCAGTATGTAGTGTCTCTACTTTAAAGAGTCCTCTCCTGCTGGTGTTCTGGTGTATATCGGTATGTAGTGTCTCTACTTTAAAGAGTCCTCTCCTGCTGATGTTCAGGTGTATATCGGTATGTAGTGTCTCTACTTTAAAGAGTCATGTCCTGCTGGTGTTCAGGTGTATATCAGTATGTAGTGTCTCTACTTTAAAGAGTCCTCTCCTGCTGATGTTCAGGTGTATATCAGTGTGTAGTGTCTCTACTTTAAAGAGTCCTCTCCTGCTGATGCTCAGGTGTATATCAGTATGTAGTGTCTCTACTTTAAAGAGTCCTCTCCTGCTTATGTTCAGGTGTATATCAGTATGTAGTGTCTCTACTTTAAAGAGTCCTCTCTGCTGATGTTCAGGTGTATATCAGTATGTAGTGTCTCTACTTTAAAGAGTCCTCTCCTGCTGATGTTCAGGTGTATATCAGTATGTAGTGTCTCTACTTTAAAGAGTCATCTCCTGCTGATGTCCAGGTGCATATCGGTATGTAGTGTCTCTACTTTAAAGAGTCCTCTCCTGCTGATGTTCAGGTGTATATCGGTATGTAGTGTCTCTACTTTAAAGGGTCCTCTCCTGCTGATGTTCAGGTGTATATCAGTATGTAGTGTCTCTACTTTAAAGAGTCCTCTCCTGCTGATGTTCAGGTGTATATTGGTATGTAGTGTCTCTACTTTAAAGAGTCCTCTCCTGCTGATGTTCAGGTGTATATCGGTATGTAGTGTCTCTACTTTAAAGAGTGCTCTCCTGCTGATGTTCAGGTGTATATCGGTATGTAGTGTCTCTTCTTTAAAGAGTGCTGTCGTGTTGATGTTCAGGTGTATATCAGTATGAAGTGTCTCTACTTTAAAGAGTCCTCTCCAGCTGATGTTCAGGTGTATATCAGTATGTAGTGTCTCTACTTTAAAGAGTCCTCTCCTGCTGATGTTCAGGTGAATATCAGTATGTAATGTCTCTACTTTAAAGAGTCCTCTCCTGCTGATGTTCAGGTGTATATCAGTATGTAGTGTCTTTACTTTAAAGAGTCCTCTCCTGCTGATGTTCAGGTGTATATCAGTATGTAGTGTCTCTTCTTTAAAGAGTGCTGTCCTGTTGATGTTCAGGTGTATATCGGTATGTAGTGTCTCTACTTTAAAGAGTGCTGTCCTGTTGATGTTCAGGTTTATATCAGTATGTAGTGTCTCTACTTTAAAGAGTCCTCTCCTGCTGATGTTCAGTTGTATATCAGTATGTAGTGTCTCTACTTTAAAGAGTCCTCTCCTGCTGATGTTCAGGTGTATATCAGTATGTAGTGTCTCTACTTTAAAGAGTCCTCTCCTGCTGATGTTCAGGTGTATATCGGTATGTAGTGTCTCTACTTTAAAGAGTCCTCTCCTGCTGGTGTTCTGGTGTATATCGGTATGTAGTGTCTCTACTTTAAAGAGTCCTCTCCTGCTGATGTTCAGGTGTATATCGGTATGTAGTGTCTCTACTTTAAAGAGTCCTCTCCTGCTGATGTTCAGGTGTATATCGGTATGGAGTGTCTCCACTTTAAAGAGTCCTCTCCTGCTGATGTTCAGGTGTATATCAGTATGTAGTGTCTCTACTTTAAAGAGTCCTCTCCTGCTGATGTTCAGGTGTATATCGGTATGTAGTGTCTCTTCTTTAAAGAGTGCTGTCCTGTTGATGTTCAGGTGTATATCAGTATGTAGTGTCTCTACTTTAAAGAGTCCTCTCCTGCTGATGTTCAGGTGTATATCGGTATGGAGTGTCTCTACTTTAAAGAGTCCTCTCCTGCTGATGTTCAGGTGTATATCAGTATGTAGTGTCTCTACTTTAAAGAGTCCTCTCCTGCTGATGTTCAGGTGTATATTGGTATGTAGTGTCTCTACTTTAAAGAGTCCTCTCCTGCTGATGTTCAGGTGTATATCGGTATGTAGTGTCTCTACTTTAAAGAGTGCTCTCCTGCTGATGTTCAGGTGTATATCGGTATGTAGTGTCTCTTCTTTAAAGAGTGCTGTCCTGTTGATGTTCAGGTGTATATCAGTATGTAGTGTCTCTACTTTAAAGAGTCCTCTCCTGTTGATGTTCAGGTGTATATCGGTATGTAGTGTCTCTACTTTAAAGAGTCCTCTCCTGCTGATGTTCAGGTGTATATCAGTATGTAGTGTCTCTACTTTAAAGAGTCCTCTCCTGCTGATGTCCAGGTGTATATTGGTATGTAGTGTCTCTACTTTAAAGAGTCCTCTCCTGCTGATGTTCAGGTGTATATCGGTATGTAGTGTCTCTACTTTAAAGAGTGCTCTCCTGCTGATTTTCAGGTGTATATCGGTATGTAGTGTCTCTTCTTTAAAGAGTGCTGTCCTGTTGATGTTCAGGTGTATATCAGTATGTAGTGTCTCTACTTTAAAGAGTCCTCTCCTGCTGATGTTCAGGTGTATATCGGTATGTAGTGTCTCTACTTTAAAGAGTCCTCTCCTGCTGATGTTGAGGTGTTTATCAGTATGTAGTGTCTCTACTTTAAAGAGTCCTCTCCTGCTGATGTTCAGGTGTATATCAGTATGTAGTGTCTCTACTTTAAAGAGTCCTCTCCCCGCTGATGTTCAGGTGTATATCAGTATGTAGTGTCTCTACTTTAAAGAGTCCTCTCCTGCTGGTGTTAGGGTCTACTTTAAAGAGTCCTCTCCTGCTGATGTTCAGGTGTATATCAGTATGTAGTGTCTCTACTTTAAAGAGTCCTCTCCTGCTAATGTTCAGGTGTATATCAGTATGTAGTGTCTCTACTTTAAAGAGTCCTCTCCTGCTGATGTTCAGGTGTATATCAGTATGTAGCGTCTCTACTTTAAAGAGTCCTCTCCTGCTGATGTTCAGGTGTATATCAGTATGTAGCGTCTCTACTTTAAAGAGTCCTCTCCTGCTGATGTTCAGGTGTATATCAGTATGTAGGGTCTCTACTTTAAAGAGTCCTCTCCTGCTGATGTTCAGGTGTATATCAGTATGTAGTGTCTCTACTTTAAAGAGTCCTCTCCTGCTGATGTTCAGGTGTATATCAGTATGTAGTGTCTCTACTTTAAAGAGTCCTCTCCGTAGTGATGTCACCATGCTCCGGATGTAAACAATACATTTTATTTCTCTGCTTCCTCTGCAGGTGTGTTACCGGGGGCAATAGCTGACTGAGGATGTGTTTTTGAGAGTGGGCGGGGCTACCTGGCCCTGAGTGACGGAGGAGGCGGAGTCTCAGCTCACAGACACAAAGGGGCGTGGCCTCCCCCTCCCCCTTCTCCCTCCCCCCCCCCTCCCACCACCATGCTGTGGTCTTTCTGCTGGGGGAGGGCCTGACGACGCAGGACTCTGGAAGGAAACCCTGCTCCGCCAGGGGACTCACACCTGGTGAGACACACACACACACCTGCAGACACACACACGCACACACACAAACACACACACACACACACACATCTGCAGACACACACACACACACACCTGGTGAGACACACGCACACACACAAACACACACACACACACGCACACACACACCTGCAGAAACACACACACACACACCTGCATCACACACACATGCAGCATCTCACACACACACCTGCGTCACACACACACACACACACACATATACACTTGCAGCACACACACACACCTGCAGCATCAAGCGAACACACACACACACACACACAAACACACACACACACACACACACACACACACACACACAGAAACACACACACACACACACAAACACACACACAAACACACACACACAAACACACACACACACACACACACACACACACACACACCTGCAGTGTGCATTGTGATGCGTTCAGGCTCTATTCAGTGAAATTGTAACGATCTGTGTTTGAATCTGTATTTTAACTGAAGTGTGTTTGTGTGTCAGTCCCTGCTGGACCCCAACAGCCTCGCAGAGCTCCGGACCCCAGATGGCTTGATGCCTGGTGAGTGTTCAGCATGAGTCAGCATTATGAGTCCTGACCCCTGACCTGAGTTAGCATTATGAGTCCTGACCCCTGAGTCAGCATTATGAGTCCTGAACCCTGACCTGAGTCAGCATTATGAGTCCTGAACCCTGACCTGAGTCAGCATTATGAGTCCTGAACCCTGACCTGAGTCAGCATTATGAGTCCTGAACCCTGACCTGAGTCAGCATTATGAGTCCTGAACCCTGAGTCAGCATTATGAGTCCTGACCCCTGACCTGAGTCAGCATGATGAGTCCTGACCCCTGACCTGAGTCAGCATTATGAGTCCTGACCCCTGAGTCAGCATGATGAGTCCTGAACCCTGAGTCAGCATTATGAGTCCTGAACCCTGACCTGAGTCAGCATGATGAGTCCTGAACCCTGAGTCAGCATTATGAGTCCTGAACCCTGACCTGAGTCAGCATTATGAGTCCTGAACCCTGACCTGAGTCAGCATTATGAGTCCTGAACCCTGACCTGAGTCAGCATGATGAGTCCTGAACCCTGAGTCAGCATTATGAGTCCTGAACCCTGAGTCAGCATTATGAGTCCTGAACCCTGACATGAGTCAGCACTATGAGTCCTGACCCCTGAGTCAGCATTATGAGTCCTGAACCCTGACCTGAGTCAGCATTATGAGTCCTGAACCCTGACCTGAGTCAGCATTATGAGTCCTGAACCCTGACCTGAGTCAGCATTATGAGTCCTGAACCCTGAGTCAGCATTATGAGTCCTGACCCCTGACCTGAGTCAGCATGATGAGTCCTGACCCCTGACCTGAGTCAGCATTATGAGTCCTGACCCCTGAGTCAGCATGATGAGTCCTGAACCCTGAGTCAGCATTATGAGTCCTGAACCCTGACCTGAGTCAGCATGATGAGTCCTGAACCCTGAGTCAGCATTATGAGTCCTGAACCCTGACCTGAGTCAGCATTATGAGTCCTGAACCCTGACCTGAGTCAGCATTATGAGTCCTGAACCCTGACCTGAGTCAGCATGATGAGTCCTGAACCCTGAGTCAGCATTATGAGTCCTGAACCCTGAGTCAGCATTATGAGTCCTGAACCCTGACATGAGTCAGCACTATGAGTCCTGACCCCTGAGTCAGCATTATGAGTCCTGAACCCTGACCTGAGTCAGCACTATGAGTCCTGACCCCTGAGTCAGCATTATGAGTCCTGAACCCTGACCTGAGTCAGCATTATGAGTCCTGACCCCTGACATGAGTCAGCATTATGAGTCCTGAACCCTGAGTCAGCATTGTGAGTCCTGAACCCTGAGTCAGAATTATGAGTCCTGAACCCTGACATGAGTCAGCACTATGAGTCCTGACCCCTGAGTCAGCATTATGAGTCCTGAACCCTGACCTGAGTCAGCATTATGAGTCCTGACCCCTGACATGAGTCAGCATTATGAGTCCTGACCCCTGAGTCAGCATTATGAGTCCTGAACCCTTTGAGCATTCAGAACAGCGCTATAAAGTCACATGTATGATGATGATGATGATGATGATGATGATGATGATGATGATGATGATGATGATGATGATGATGATGATGATGATGAATTGTTGTCCTCCTTTAATCAGTGATCTGTCCTCTCTCATGTTGCAGAGAGCAGTTACTGGCAGCTCTGCCCTCCCTCCTCTAAATCCGGCCTGCAGGGGGGGTTACTGAGCTCTAGTTTCCCCCCCGGCCCCAATGCTCACCTGCAGGAGGGCGTCTCCCGCCTGGACCCCCCCCCTCTGGCTCCTCCCCCTCCTCCTCTGGCTCCTCCCCCTCCGCCCCCCCCTCCCCCTAAAAGGCACTGTCGCTCCCTCTCAGTACCTGAGGATTTATCTCGCTGTCGATACACCTGGAGACCGAGCGCCTCGAGAGTCTGGACCCCCCGTCAGCAGGACCCCCTGCCATGGGGGCGGGGTTGGGGGCGGGCCTTATTCGTCAGGGGGAGGAGCCTCTTCATCAATGGGAGGGGCCTGTCGCGCACCAAGCTCCTCCCTGAATTCGTCCCTTCACTCCTCGTCTTCGCCCACCTTCTTCAGTCTGGCGTTATCTCCGGACAGCCCGTTGCCATGGAGCTTCCCGTGGGACCCCAGTGAAGCGGCGTCAGGGGGCGGAGCCTGTTGCTGCTTCTTCCCGTCATCCTGTAGCTCCTCCCCCTCCCCTTTGATCCCGCCCCCTCCCCCTCAGAGGCGTTTCTCCCTCTCCCCGGTGCTGATCAGAGACTCTTTAGGGGGGGC
Source organism: Champsocephalus gunnari (assembly GCA_036324595.1). Lineage (NCBI taxonomy): Eukaryota > Metazoa > Chordata > Actinopteri > Perciformes > Channichthyidae > Champsocephalus > Champsocephalus gunnari. The sequence continues at coordinate 76,913 of CM070438.1, forward strand.
GTCGTCGTCCACTTCGTCCTTTTTGCCGCCACACCCCCCTCCGATTAGGCCACGCCCCCCCAGTGTGACAGCCGGAGGGGGCGGGGCTCTAATGGGCGCCTCCCCCTCCTCGGCATGCAGCACCCCGTCCTCCCTGAGGCGCTCCCTGCCCCCCCCCTTGCCTCGCTGCCACTCACAGCCCTGCGACCTCCTGCTGCTCAAACCCGGGCTAAAGAGGCGCCGCGACCCAGAGCGCCCCCCCGCACGCCCCCTGCTGGACTTCACCAAGATGACACAGGTACTATTTATTTATTTATTCATTTATTTAACAGGGACAGTGCACATTAATGAACATTTCTGTAAACGTGCCAGAGTTCGCCAAGAGGCTATTTTTCATCTGTAGTCCCTGGACAGATTTTAAAAGTCAACCTAAAACATATTTCATTTTAAACAAGTAAATACAATACATTTAAAACAAGCAACAGTCATTACTGGGATACTTAAATAAAACAATTTAAAATACAGAACATTAAAACAAAACAAATAAAATAAAAAAGCGTCCTACGACGCGGGTTCTCAACTCGGTAACTCGAGCCAGGGTTTCTCCGTCCGGCTGAGAGCGTGTTCACATGAGAGGGGCGGGGCTAGCAACATTTGACCAATCACAGACCTGGAGGAGCTACTGACAGCGCAGCGTCATACTTCCTGAATGAAAAGTGAACTCTAATATCAGACACATGAAGAAGTTCAACTTGAAACATGACTCGAACACTTGATCAGGATCAAAGCCTCAGAGCTGCAGCTGCAAGGTGAACACAGCTGGAGCAGAACAAGTGTTGGAATGGATCCGGGTACTGATGCTGACTGGACTTAGTGTACTCTGATCCGGGTACTGATGCTGACTGGACTTAGTGTACTCTGATCCGGGTACTGATGCTGACTGGACTTAGTGTACTCTGATCCGGGTTCTGATGCTGACTGGACTTAGTGTACTCTGATCCGGGTTCTGATGCTGACTGGACTTAGTGTACTCTGATCCGGGTACTGATGTTGACTGGACTTAGTGTACTCTGATCCGGGTACTGATGCTGACTGGACTTAGTGTACTCTGATCCGGGTACTGATGCTGACTGGACTTAGTGTACTCTGATCCGGGTACTGATGCTGACTGGACTTAGTGTACTCTGATCCGGGTACTGATGCTGACTGGACTTAGTGTACTCTGATCCGGGTACTGATGCTGACTGGACTTAGTGTACTCTGATCCGGGTACTGATGCTGGCTGGACTTAGTGTACTCTGATCCGGGTTCTGATGCTGACTGGACTTAGTGTACTCTGATCCGGGTACTGATGCTGACTGGACTTAGTGTACTCTGATCCGGGTACTGATGCTGACTGGACTTAGTGTACTCTGATCCGGGTACTGATGCTGACTGGACTTAGTGTACTCTGATCCGGGTACTGATGCTGACTGCACTTAGTGTACTCTGATCCGGGTACTGATGCTGACTGTACTTAGTGTACTCTGATCCGGGTTCTGATCCTGACTGGACTTAGTGTACTCTGATCCGGGTACTGATGCTGACTGGACTTAATGTACTCTGATCCGGGTACTGATGCTGACTGGACTTAGTGTACTCTGATCCGGGTACTGATGCTGACTGGACTTAGTGTACTCTGATCCGGGTACTGATGCTGACTGGACTTAGTGTACTCTGATCCGGGTTCTGATGCTGACTGGACTTAGTGTACTCTGATCCGGGTACTGATGCTGACTGGACTTAGTGTACTCTGATCCGGGTACTGATGCTGACTGGACTTAGTGTACTCTGATCCGGGTACTGATGCTGACTGGACTTAGTGTACTCTGATCCGGGTACTGATGCTGACTGGACTTAGTGTACTCTGATCCGGGTACTGATGCTGACTGGACTTAGTGTACTCTGATCCGGGTACTAATATGACTTGATCGCTTTGAACTCCGCCCCCTGAGCTCTGATTGGTCAGCAGGCGGTGCTTTCACTGAGTTGAGCTCTTAGCCTGCAGCCTAACCTGCAGGCTAAGAGCTCAGCATCAGTTACCATGGAGATCTAGCCGCTAAGAGGACATCCGGCCTCGTAGGACAGGCCTCTGCAGTTCAGGGTGTGGTTGTAGTTGTTTACTAGCTGTATCTTTATTAATCTCATTTGTTGTTGTTGTTGTTATTGTTTGTTGTGGTTGTCTCACAAGTTGTCTCTGATGGACCCCCTGCTCCTCCTCTATATTTGTTGTAATGTTCTCTTTATTATTAAGTTTGTTTTGAACAGAACCTGAAATACAGTAATGGTTACCAGGTTTTTGCAGGTTGTAGTTGTTTACTAGTTGTATCTGCTTTTAGCTGGTTTGTTGCTGTTATTGTTTGTTTGTTGTTGTCTCTGATGGACCCCCCTGATTCTCCTTTTTTTGTTGGGAATAAAACATACAAGAGTAATGGTTACTAGGTTTTTGCTGGTTGTAGTTGTTCACTAGCTGTATCTTTATGTGGCTAGTTTGTTGTTGTTGTTGTTGTTGTTTGTTGATGTGTCTCTGCTCCCCCTCAGACTCGCAGTATGGACCCTCAGGCTCTGGACCGATGTGGCGGCCGGCTGCTCTGCGGCGTGGACCTCTCCGCCGGCATGGAGTCGTTCCTCGGAGACTTCAGACGCTCCTGCTCTCCGGCCGAGTGTCTGGGACGCAACAGCATCGGGCCGCTGAGCGAAAGCGACGAAGAGGAGTGCCGTGAAGACGAGGAGGAAGAGGAGGAAGACGATGGTGATGAAGAGGAGGAGGCGGCGGCGGCGCAGCAGCAGCAGAACGTCTTCGAGAGAGACTGTACAGAACTGGACCTGAACTTGATAGAGGAAAACTGAGGCGTTTGTAAATGAAGGCTGTCTCTCTCTCTGTTTTTTTATTTGTTTTTTTGTTTAAGCCCCTCCCCCACCCCCTCCCCTTCTTCATCGTCTCCTTGCCACCAATCAGCAAGGCTCTCAGGAACAACGCCTCCTCTCATTGGATGAGCCGGGGGGAAACAGGACGACAGTGATGATGTGAAGCTGCCGCGAGAAGAGAGGTTTCAACAGTAACTCCGGGAGGACCTGCAGACACCTGGAGTGTTAGCGTGTAGCGTTAGAGTGCATTGTTAGCATGCAGTGTTAGCGTGTAGCGTTAGAGTGCATTGTTAGCATGCAGTGTTAGCGTGTAGCGTTAGAGTGCATTGTTAGCATGCAGTGTTAGCGTGTAGCGTTAGAGTGCATTGTTAGCATGCATTGTTAGCGTGTAGCGTTAGAGTGCATTGTTAGCATGCATTGTTAGCGTGTAGCGTTAGAGTGCATTGTTAGCATGCATTGTTAGCGTGTGGCGTTAGAATGCATTGTTAGCATGCATTGTTAGCGTGTAGCGTTAGAGTGCATTGTTAGCATGCAGTGTTAGCGTGTAGCGTTAGAGTGCATTGTTAGCATGCATTGTTAGCGTGTAGCGTTAGAGTGCATTGTTAGCATGCATTGTTAGCGTGTAGCGTTAGAGTGCATTGTTAGCATGCATTGTTAGCGTGTAGCGTTAGAATGCATTGTTAGCATGCATTGTTAGCGTGTGGCGTTAGCCTGCAGCGTTAGAGTGCATTGTTAGCATGCATTGTTAGCGTGTGGCGTTAGCCTGCAGCGTTAGCGTGCATTGTTAGCGTGTAGCGTTAGCGTGTAGCGTTAGTCTACAGCGTTAACCTGCAGCGTTAGCGTGCATGTTTAGCGTGTAGCGTTAGCGTGCATTGTTAGCGTTTAGCGTGTAGCGTTAGCATGCAGGTAGCCTGGTCTGGGCGTCCCGGTGTCTTCCAACATGCAGCTGCTGAGTCTCAGTAACACACATCAGTCTGAGGAGGCGCCACCTGCCATCAAACACACACACACACAAACAAACACACAAACACACACACACACACACACTGGGCGTGGTGTCGGCCCTCAGACTGCAGGCAGCCACTGATGCTGTCGTTCACCTGAGTGTTCACACATTCCTGTTCATCCACTCACTGTGTGTGTGTGTGTGTGTGTGTGTGTGTGTGTGTGTGTGTGTGTGTGTGTGTGTGTGTGTGTGAGTGTGTGTGTGTGTGTGTGTGTGTGGTGGTCATGTGACTTGTGTCCAGATTAAATCCAGATATTTATTTTTATATTTATTAATTTCTCGTTATGATATCTTTGGTGATTATCAATTGATTTATTTCAGTCATATTTATTTTCACTGCTAGTACTTGAAGTGATAACTTACATCACAACATTTTTTATATCTTATTTATATAATTTTTAATATATTTGACAGGCCGATCATTCAGTTTGAATTTGCAGAAGACTTCAGATCTTTTATAGTTTGTGTTCCCTGGGTTTAATCTGGACTCTGCTGTGATTTGACTCCAGATGTGATTTCTGATTTGTTTTTCCCCTGAAAAAGAACAAAATGCACGTCAAAGGTCTCCGAGCTGCACTGAAGTTATTTACATGTTTTTCTACTGAGAATCACATTCCTGCTGATACCCCCCCGACCTGCAGAGAGATGATCGTAACAGCCGGTTCATTTACCTTTTCAACAGGTGTGTTAGTGGGGGATCTACTCCAGTCCAATCAGTCACCTGTACACGATGTATTGATTCATGGTTTTAGGCCTTTTTCGAGCAGATTTGTGAAATCATTTGTGATTTTCTTCAAATGAAGCCCTTATTTGGTTGGTTGGGCTTCTGGTAAAACAATATCATTAAAGAAGATGTAACGGCCGTTTCATAGACATACAAGTTTTGGATTATTAAAAATGACCTGCTGATTAATTCATAATAAAAACATCTCCTAAATGAAAAATAATTCCCGCGTGTTCCTAAATCTGGAAAGTGTTTTTTCCAGCTGACACTAAACACAACGTGATGCATTCAAGGACACTCTCAACATCGGAGAGTCGATGGTCAGCTGCTGGAAAATAAAAAGGTTAGGAGACTGAAACCCCAGAAGAAAAAGTAAAAAGAAACATAATTTGAACAACAAATGGATCATGTTTGAAAGTCTCAGATGTCCAATTGTCCCTGAATGCACCTAAAGGGTAAATTAATTTCGGCTGTGACGGATCGTCGTCATTTATTTATAATCGTGGCGACTTTACTGTTACATTTACAGATGTTTAGTTTGAACGGCAGCGACGTCACTTTGTAAGATTGTTTTCTGTTTCTTCTTCTTCTCCATCTAATGTCAGCGTCACATCGGTGAGGGCGGGGGGGAAATGTACAAAAAAAAGGAACTATTTTTGAACTGAAAAACATCCTCACTGTTAAAGGGAGCAGTTCAATATTTAGAGAAACTCTTTTTAAGGTGAGGTCAACGTTTACTAAGAGCTAACCTGTTAGTGTCACATGCTACCTGTTGGCGTCCTGTGCTACCTGTTAGCATCATGTGCTGAAAATAAGAAATGATAACTTAAGGCTCAGTTCACACAAATCTACAAAACATTTAGGAAGGAAAAATAAAAACGGCAATGTTTTCCAGGAATGTCCCCGTAACACACATATACAAACACAATGTCCCCGTAACACATATATAAATACAATGTCCCCGTAACACACATATACAAATACAATGTCCCCGTAACAAACATACAAACACAGCATCCCCGTAACACACATATACAAACACAATGTCCCCGTAACACACATATACAAACACATCATCCAAGTAACACACAAACACAATGTCCCCGTAACAAACATACAAACACAATGTCCACGTAACACACATATACAAACACAATGTCCCCTTAACACACACATACCAACACATCATCCAAGTAACACACATATAAACACAATGTCCCCGTAACACATATATACAAACACAATGTCCCCATAACATACATATACAAACACAGTGTCCCCGTAAAACACATATACAAACACAATGTCCCCATAACACACATATACAAACACAGCATCCCCATAGCATTAATGTTTTTTTCAGCCACCTTTAGATACAACTACGTGCACTTATTCATATCTTGAACGCAGTTTAAAATACAATCAACACTAAAGAACAGGTTACATTAAGAACGAATTATCCTTTCAAGTTAGCTAACTTGTGAATCGCCCATGTTAATCGCTAATGCTAATTGCTAGCATACACATTGCATGTAAAATCAAATTCACAAATGTTTATTATCGTTAATACTGTATTTCTCACAATAACAGACTATTCACAGCACTTAAGCCTAAACAGAATTCTTTATAGCCGGCATGCTAGCAAATAACGCTAGCTTTCAGCATATGCACTTCTCAAGCTAATTGAAAGGCTAATGGCTATCGTTAGCATTAATTTAAATCCACAGCTAAACCTCAGTAACAGACCGAGCCGGACGTTCATGTGGTGTTTTTACATTTTTCTTAAACCAGTGTAGCATGAGAGCATGGTGGAATCTAGCTAACTAGCCACCCGCTAAATGAGGTAATAAAAACTAATAAAAAAGTACTAGCCAATCAGAGCCCGTTAAACACAGCATTAGGTTTACATCTCAAGCTGGCTGAAAAAACGATCAATGCCTCCCTGTAACACACACACACACACACACACATTCGCTCCTGGTTTCATGGGTCTGTTTGTTTCCATCGCTCCATCACGCAGCCTTACTGAACATATTATTCTGTAAATCAAAACGTTAAAAAAGGAACGCGGTGATCGGAGAGGAGGAGTTCACTGTAGCTGTTTGTAGTCCCTCTGTTCTTTATGTTCTGCTGTTCTTTCTTAATATTTCTAATCTGATGTCTGAGCGCGACGACGAGTCGGCGATGAAACGCATCGTGAGAAAAGAAAAAATAGAAGCTTCCGGACGTTAGCGGAGGATCGGGGTTGTACAAAGTTAGCGGAGAGACTCGGCTTCTCTTGTCTTTTAGAAATGTTTTTTATTGTATGTGATTTTAAAAAAAAAGAAGAACAATGACAACATGGCAATTTGAAAAAGCAGTTTGTGAATAAATTAAGTTTATTGAGAATTATTTTACAAAGAAAGGGGAAAACTGTGTCCTGTGTTTATTTCCATCAGTTTGGATTAAAGGTTGTTTAGATCAATAGCAGGAGATTAGGAGACTATTATTCACAGCAGGTAAGAAAGGGTGGAATATTGTTGCAAATGTTTGAATAATAGTAAATAATTTACACAAACAGTAACATTTTACAACAAAGATAATAATAATATGGCAATAAAGAAACTTTATTTGACATTTTTTTGAAAGATATGCAAACTCAGTTGCATTTTTTAAGTGAAAATGTTGTGAGAATAATTCAGATTTAAGTGAATAAAGCAAATGTATTCCAAAAGTAATATTGTGGTTTAAAAAAGGGACAATAATGTAAGACATGTAGAGAAAATGTGAAAACTTGAACTTCACTTTAAGAAGTTAAAACAAAATGAGAACAAAAATATATGTTATTACAAAAAACTACAAGAATAAAGTTGCAATTCAGAAAAAAAATATTATTTTAAAATCCAATACGATTGGATGAGAAGAAACACAAGGATTTTAGTCTTTGCAGACCATTTACATGCACTAACACCATAACAGACTAAAAGAGAGTTTACATGTGCTAATTAAAATACATCTTCAGTTTATGAGAAAGTCAAACTCAACAAAAAGTCAAATATAAGAAAAGTCACACTTTAATGTAAATGAGATCAGAGACACGTGTTTTATTGAACAGTGAGATTTTATTCATAACAACGGTTTCAAAATCTACCTTTCGTTCAGAAACAAACGGATGAGGTGAGTTATCTGAACTACAGAGGAGAGTTATCTGAACTACGGAGGTGAGTTATCTGAACTACAGAGGAG
>CM070438.1:85253-182753 GCA_036324595.1 Champsocephalus gunnari
TATTTAGCAATAAATCTAGCATCTTATCTTTAATCTGACTCCTAAAACTTAACCACTCAGACCTAATACCCAAACCTAAGTTAGTATCCATCAAATAGTGCATCATCTTATGTTCAACAATAAATGTAGCACTTAATCCTTAATCTTACTCCTAAGCTTAACCACTCAGACCTAATACCTAAACCTAAGTTGGTGTCCATCAAATAGTGCATCATCTTATGTTCAACAATAAATGTAGCACTTAATCCTTAATCTTACTCCTAAACTTAACCACTCAGACCTCATGCCTAAACTTAAGTTAATACTCTTCAATTAATAGACCATCATATTCCTAATTTAAACTCTAAACCTAACCACTCTGTCTCCTTGCCTAAAGTACGTCTCCATAAAAAGCTATTTGACTTTCAATTCAAATAATTATAAATCAACTTATGATACACTTTTCTCTAAATCTCTAAATCCAAATTGAATTGGGAAATATAATTTAGTTGTTTCCTCAGTCAGACCTCGGCCTACCATGACTGATGGGGAGAGGTGTGGTTATTTTTAAACAGGCGGTACTTTGACACAGCGGGGTTTGTGTGGACATATTGCTCCATGGTTCAATTGCTCCATGGTTCAACAAATACATGTAACATCTTATCTTACTTCTAAAACTTAACTACTCAGATGTAATGCTTAAACTTTAATTAATATCCTTATAACACTGGACCATCTTGTCCTTGATTTAAGCTCTAAACCCAACCACTCTGACTGCTTACCTAATCCTAAAATATATCTCCACAAAGGGCTATTTGACTCAACTAAAACCATGATAAACCATTTATGATACACTCTGATCCAGATCCCAATAAAAATAGGAGGACTAAGGTGTCTCCCAAGTAACTTATGTTGAGAGATGTTTAACAACTGTCTAATTCCACTTGTTACATTATTTAGTTATCACAAGATAGATTCATCTTTATGAGGTTTTTCTGCATTCTGCACTTCCTTCGGTCACTCCCCTCTGTCGTCACTAGATGGAGGCAGAGGTACTATAGATGGAGGGACTGACTGCATTTAGTGCATTAAATCAGTAGTCATGGACAATATCTCTCTAATCAATCTTATTTTTAGCTCACTTTCATTCCAAAATTACACAGGTTTTTATTAAATCGGTCAAGTCTTTTTACATAACTTGAATAGATCTGAGGTATCAATATTTGTATCAATATAGATACTAATAGGTGATAATCATATTCCTCCATTATTTAGCAATAAATCCAGCATCTTATCTTGAATCTGACTCCTAAAACGTAACCACTCAGACCTAATACCTAAACTTAGGTTGGTGTCCATCAAATAGTGCATCATCTTATGTTCAACAATAAATGTAGCACTTAATCCTTAATCTTACTCCTAAGCTTAACCACTCAGACCTTATGCCTAAACTTAAGTTAATACTCTTCAATTAATAGACCATCTTAGGCTCTAGGAGGCCTTTCATTTATTGGCCCTAAAATACATCTCCACAAATGGCTATCTGACTCTTACTTATAACCACTAAAATTAACTGATGGTACACTCTTAACTAAATATCCAATAATAGACCTTCTTCAGTCTAACTGCGGACTATTTTGTTCCACAAGAATACCATTTTACCCTTAATCTGACCTTTAACCTTGAACACTATGGCTCTTGGCCTAAATCTAAACCATATTATCTCCCCACTTTTTCACTCTGACCTTTCTTTCCTACCCCCTTTCCGGAACGAACCCTTAGGGGTGGCGAATGGAAACTGGCCATAAACAGATACAGCCATTGCGGCAAGGGGAGGTGTCCGCCGTAACCACAGCTAGCCTCCCTGTCTCTGTCCTTCAAACTTAAATTACCCTGTCTACTTCACCTTTACACACTTATGATTCAGTCACGATGCCAAGCTAGAGCATGCGCCGACAATGCCTCTAGTGCGTGTGCCTTTCCTTGGATCTCTGTATAACCATGAAGTCGTTGGGCGACATGGGGAGATCTGGTGGCTATTAAACAAACCTAACCCTAACCCAATGCCTCTAGTGCGTGTGCCTTTCCTTGGATCTCTGTATAACCATGAAGTCGTTGGGCGACATGGGGAGATCTGGTGGCTATTAAACAAACCTAACCCTAACCCTAACCCTAACCCTAACCCTAACCCTAACCCTTTTAATCCTCTGATGAAGCAACAACTTTGCGAAACGTCAGGATTTTTTATATACCTCTCCACTGTACAGTCTCTCACTGGTATTTATTAAAACATTTTTAAACTATTTATCTTTTATATATACTTTTAGATTCGTGATTTTAAACATTAAAGGACTAATCTATTTCGCTTGTGGGGGTTCTGCCTTTCCGTTGCCTCTGCTCCAACTGTGCTAGCTGGACAAGCACACGGTAGCAACAAACATTTCCAAAAAATGCTACGGTGGGTCTTTCTCCCTGCAAAATAATTTTTTTTCTGGGGCCGGCCTTGAACCCTGGTCTCCCAAAGGAGGGAGTCGCGGCATGCCCGGTTGGCCATAGGATTTGTTGGTTTACGAAGCTGCTGGGTGGCCATACAACCACCTAGCGACGACATCTCCAACACCGAGATAACCGGACCATCGGGGCCAGACGGAGTCACACCATCCCGCGGACAGGTAAGGGCCTTCACGGGTGATTGGAAATGTCCTCAAACCAGAGCCAGACTGTGCGGGGGAGGGGAAGAGGAGCACACAAACACACACACTTTCCCCTTACTGATACAACCAGCAACATACAGGCTCCACAACCACTTTTAGCTATACCCACACACCCCATCAGAACACCACGAACAACACCACACACCCCATTGACACAGCCACAACGTGTACTCTTTCACCCACCAGACCCAGCAACCAGACACAGCAGTAAAGAGTATTTCAAACTCATTCAAGCCACACACCATAAAAACATAGTAGATAGAGCCATACAGACACGCATATATCCACCCGGTATGACTAGACAGGTATTCAGACTCACAGATTTCATCAAACCCTCTACGCCAACAGAACACACACACACACAAATACATAACAACACCATCAGCTGGATGCACACAAACATGATCATTCTCCAGCAACACTACAAATCCACCATTACATCACTCCAGAACACCCCGTGGAATCCAATTGCTTTTCAAATAGCTACAGGTTGGGCACAGAAGCGGTATGGCTCCAGATTTCACACTGATACAGTACACACAGCTAAACACACACTCCAGAACACCACCCCCACCGCCACTCCCGCTGCCTCCCCCCCACCACCGGGGAGAGCCCCTCCCAGGCAACCCCATCCACCTCCCCCTCTAAGTGAGGATGAGTACCCTCATCTACGGAGAACCCGAACCCAAACCCCTAACAGATCATCCCTCTCCCTCGGTCCCAGGCCTTCACTTGCAGAAGCAGTCTCCCAGTATCAGCGCCGCCACCCTTCTGTCCAGTCAACCAACCTTCTCCACCCACCCTCAACCGCGAACTCCAGGGACAATCCCCCATCCCATCACAACCCAGGCCAGCCCCCACTTGGCCCCTTTCAGAACCCCCTGAGGGCTCCTGGCCTTCCCTGGCCCCGGCCCCCACCTCTATTACCCAACCCCCCTCTTCTCCCTGCCCCCTCCATCCAACAGTACCCGTTGCCCCAAAGAACCCCCGGCATCCGCCTCCCAAACCAGAACCCTATCCCATCCAAACCCACTTCCCCCATCACCAGTGTAGCCACCATTCCAGCCACCACAGACCAGAACTCTAGCCTTCCCGGTGCCACACTTCCCTCTGCCTCACCCATACCCCAACCCTCCCCACCTCCTCAGGTCAACCTAGTTGACCTTACTTCTCCCTCATCTCCACCCAACCCCCAGTCCTCCTCTCCCAAGGGCTTCCCCAGCAACCGCCAAATTGCCAATGAGGTCCACCATTCCAACGTCTCAGTAAGTTTTCCCGACAATATTCTTTCCCTCTCCCAATCCCCTACAGGTGTTGCCGGTTCCTTATTGGACCATGCTGGCACCTTGGACCCGGCAGACTTGGTACTCCATCCCACAGAGGGGCCGCCGATGATGAAAGGTCATCCCAAGGTCCACCAGACCGTACAAGTCCATTCTGAGCCCCCCTCTGGCCAGTCTGTCGGGTCACTGCAGCCCAGCGGGTCCTCTGAGGGGACTGGCACACCATCCAACCCGGACCCCAACCCCCCAGGAACTCCTCCATCTCTCAACCTCCGAGGACTTTCACCTCCTCCTTTAACCTTACCCTCTCCCCGGTCTACCCCTTTGTCTTCTCCCTCTCCTCCACCACTTCCCCTCTCTAGTATCCCCTCCTACATTACCCCTCGTCCCCGTTCCCTTTTCTTTAAACCAACCAGCTCCACTTCCCCAACCCAGTACCACCCCATCACTCACATGGCCAGACCGCAAAAGAAGGCACAGGACTGGTCCCTGGCAGGCTCCAAACCCATCCGGATACTGGGAGACTCCAACATTAACCGCATACCACCCCATACCAACCCCACCCTACAGCTGGACTGCTACCCCGGAGCCAAAGTATACCACTTCATGGAACTGTTCAAACGCACCCCTCCCATCCCAACAGCCAAGATAGTTATAATATCCATTGGTATCAACAATAAAGACGATGACCCCGAACGCACCACCACTAAACAACTCAACAGTATGACAAAATACGCCGCAAAGACCTTCCCCAGGGCTTCCATTTACATCCCCCTCATCAACCATTCACCCCACCTGACTCCAGTACAAACACACAATATCCTCACCCTCAATAACTTCCTCAATAAAAACCACAACACCCTGGCAACCATTTCACCAGAAACCTTCCGGACTGGCCAGGACAACATCCATTGGACTCCCCCCACAGCCCAGCTCATCCTGGACTCCTGGTGCAGGGAGTTAAATTTCTAAACACCTCCGAACCTACCCCGGAAAAACAAATTAACCTACCCAACCCCCCAACTAACCCCACCAGCTCCCCTCCAGACCCTGACCAGGACCCTGGCCTGGGGTGGAATTCACCCTCCACAGTCCTCAATCTATCTACCCTTTTTGTCCCCTCTGTGGTCCAGCTACAGCTCCTACAGAGGGGTCTCACCTTTGTCCCACGCCCCCTCCGCCATGACCGAGAGGAACTTCAAAGGGATCTACACCAATATCACAGACGTCTCAAAATAATAGACTACTTCCACACCAAACCCAGCACCCAACAGTCACTCTTCACCTTCCCCTCCAACTGGGAACCACTACTCACCCAAGTCACAGACAAAACAAAACAAATAATTACCACTAATAACCGGGCCCTGCAATCCTTTCGACCACCGACAGATATCCCAGATAATCTGTCGGTGGACGAACGCAGGGCCTTAACACAACTCAATAAAAACCAACACATAATCATCAAACCGGCCGACAAAGGATCAAAAATAGTCATCATGGATAGACACCACTACATCACAGAAGCACAGAGACAACTCAATAACCCACTCCATTACAAGCTCATCCCGGACACCATACAACCTCAGACACAACTCCAACTTAGATCCATCCTAGAAACACTATACAAACTGAAATTCATTTCCGCCAAGCAGAGGGACTTCCTATTCGGACCTGATGCACCCCGCCTCCGTCAGTTTTATCTTCTTCCAAAAATCCATAAAGACCCCTCCACCTGGACCATTCCCTTTGAAGTTCCTCCCGGCAGACCCATTGTATCTGACTGCAGCAGCACCACCTACAACACCTCACAATATATAGAACACCATTTAGGCCCACTTTCCACCAAACACCCCAGCTATCTCAAAGACACCTATCACTTTCTCCAGATCACCAGACCCATGGTCGTTCCCACCCAAGCCCATCTGTTTACCATCGACATAGACAGCCTATACACAAACATCAACACCGACTTAGGACTCCTTTCTGTTACCTCCATCCTCGCCAAATACCCAGACCATAAACGACCGGACAAACACTTACTTTCCCTACTCTCCCTCTGCCTTAAAAACAACGACTTTACTTTTAATGACCAACATTACCTTCAAATCCACGGAACGGCCATGGGTCAGCGATTCGCCCCTTCATACGCCAACATTTATATGAGCGAGTGGGAGCGAGGAGCACTGGCCAAGTGCACCCATCTACCATCCCTGTACCGTCGATTCCTGGACGATATCATTGGCATCTGGCCCCACGACATTTCCCTTTTCCCACAGTTCATTGACACCCTCAACAGCCATCACCCTACCATCACAGTCAAATACACCATAGACCAACATACAGTCAACTTCCTGGACACCACTGTCTTTTTCCAACCCCTCAACAACACACACAAAACAATACTCACAAAGGTTTACTTTAAGCCAACAGACACACATTCGCTACTACACAAATCCAGTTATCACCCCAAACACACTTTTCCAGGTATCATTAAATCACAAATAATCCGTTTTCACCGCATCTCCTCCAAACGGTCTGACTTCCAGCACTCCGTCAGGATCCTTTTCCACAGCCTCCAGACAAGAGGCTATTCAAAACGTTTTCTCCGCCATATTAAGAACACTACCTTGGCCAGCCTCGCTCCCACTCGCTCTCCTCCTCCTTCCCCTGGAGGAAATCCACCTCAGGTCTCGGACTCGGACCAGTCTCCACTCCTAACAACCCTCTCCACTCCTGACTCCCTCTCCCCCCACCCTAACCAGGGTCTGCATCCTCTTCCCTACCCACACTCCCACCCTGATTTTCCCCACCCAAACCAGGCTCTGCATCCCACCCCCCTCCTCCCTAACCCTAACCCCTTGGAACGTGGAAACTACCTGGACCAATCCCCCACCGACACCCCTACCCCACCTAGCCCTAACCCCAACCACCCCCCACCTGATCCTAACCCTAATCCCAACCCCATGGGATCCGTCCAAGGTCTGCACCACCCATCTACTAATCAGCCTCCACCTCCGGACCCTAACCCTAACCATCCCCCACCTGACCCCAACCCCAACTGTCATCTCATTCCATTTGTCTCCACCTTCTCCCACACCATCACAGGATTCCACCGGTCTGTAAAAAATAACTTTTCCCTCCTCCAGTCACAACCCTACTTCTCCAACCACAGGGTTATTTCAGCTTACAGGAAAAATCCCAGTTTACACAACACACTCATACATTCCAAGTTTAGCAGCAACAGAGCCCCACCACATACGCAACATAGTCACCGCTACATCAACAGAAAATACATACATAACCAATACAGTGGAGCAGCCTTCCCTGCCCTTGGTTCATTCTCCCTTAATAACAGCAACATAGTCTACATCATCACATGCAACACCTGTAAAAAACACTACATAGGAGAAACCAAACATAGCATACTCATTCGTCTCAAACAGCATTTATATAACATTGGGGAAGGTCGACTCCCAACCCCCCTGGTCACCCACTTCCAACTACACTCGTCAGATCAACTACTCATCTCAGGCCTGGAAACCAATGACCGGTGGACCATCGGGCAGAGGAAGAGGGCTGAAACATCATGGATCCAGAAACTAGGGACAACCACACCCAGGGGACTCAACGACGCCTAAGACAAATCTCCTCTGGATCCTCCCTCTCCTCTGCCCACCAGTCCCAGGGATGATCTGACCCACTCATCCTCCTTGGCCCATGGACCCCAACACAAACAGACAGACACCCTCACAACACCCATCCACAGACCCCTAGGCCAGTGCAACCTAGTCCCACACCGGATTACATAACCCTACCTCTAACTCAAACCTAACCCTAACCCTAACCCTAACCCTAACCCTAACCCTAACCCTAACCCTAACCCTAACCCTTAACCCTAACCCTAACCCTAACCCTAACCCTTTCTCGGAAGCTTTGCGGTGTATGACGCTCCGAAATAGTCTTTTTAGTACGACAAAGCTTGGGTTCCCTTAGTTGGGTCTCGGTCTGTCGGGCTGACACGGGGTTTGGGGTTTTTCCAACTAAGCAGTGCCCCTTCACTGCTGACGTTGGTCAGACCTTGTCCCCCCAGGCCTGATGGGACCCTGCCTTTCTGGTGCGGTTTGTTAACCCGTCCCTCAGTTGGGTCTTGGTCTGTCGGGCTGACACGGGGTTTTGGGTCGTTTCGGTTAGGCAGTGCCCCATCACTGCTGACATTGATTGGACCCGATCCCCCCAGGCCTGATGGGACCCTACCTTTCTGGTGCGGTTTGCTTCTCAGTCTGACTTTGGTCTACCATGGCTGAGAGAGGGGGGGGCGGAGTTCTTTTTGACTAAGCAGTGCCCCATCACTGCTGATGTTGATCGGACCTGTTTCCCCCGGCTTTGGGTGATTCGATCTGGACTGGTATGACACGTTCTCGGAACTGGAATACCCTTTCTTTTTGGGGGGGGATCACCTGCTCTTCGGACCCAACTGATTTAAAACTGGGGAAACCAGAAATGGTGCAAACAATTGGTTTTAAGTGAGTTGGTTGGTAAGTTAATTTATAATTACACCATAACTGACTTTACAAAGTAATACAATTTATATTAATAAGGTTTAATAATAGTACAATTTATATACTTTCCTATTGGTTCATTCCATACTTCTAAAGTAAGAACAACTTACGAAACCTCTGATTTCGTGCGGGTCGGTTAACCCAGTCTTTCTCTACGTCAAAGCTCACTGACCTGACCCAACCCTAACACTACCAGTCCTTTTCCCCTAGTTGGGAGCATTTAGAAAACAACACAAAGCCGGGATCTTGATCAACCTGGCGGGGCCACCCTAGAGTGAGAGCGTCTGGTGATAATGGCCGAAACACTCGATGATCTCTGGGTCCACTACTGATGATGTGTTCCAAACAAAACTCACAAAGGACTATTTTTGTTCCCCAAACTCTTCTAGTTTGGAATACAAAAAAACAACTGACTATTTTTCACTAGGGCTATTTGGCCATTTGCTCCCCGCTCGTTATCCTTCTAATCTTATGCAGAATAAAATTAGGCGAGAATAATATTCCACAATTTTTCAGCAATAAAGGGAGGACCTAATCTTTATCTTACCCCTAAACTTAACCACTCAGACTTAATGCCTAAACTTAAGTTGGTGTCCATCAAACAGTAGACCATCTTATCTTTAATTTAAGCTCTAAACCTAACCACTCTGGCTGCTTGTCTAATTGTAATATACATCTTTATAAAAAGCGTACTTCTTCTGTCTTTAGGCAGATGTCTTACCGATCATTGTGGCTAATTTGACCACTTACTACGAACAATACATCTACACAAATGGCTATCTGACTCTTAATTAAAACCACTAAAATTAACTTATGGTACACTCGTAAATAAATATCATAATAGACCATCTTCAGTCTAACTGCGGACTACTTTGTTCCCCAAGAGGACCATGTTACCCTTAATCTGACCTTTAACCTTGAACACTCGGGCTCTTAATCTAAATCTAAACCACATTATCTCCCCACTTTTTCACTCTGACCTTTCTTTCGACCCCTTTCTGGTCGACCCCCTTTGAGGATGACGAAAGGATTTGGGACATTAAGAAACCTTTCTTTCCACCCCATCTCTAATCTGATCTCTGGGAATCACGAAAGGAAACGGGCCATAAACAGATACAGCCATTGCGGCAAGGGGAGGTGTCCGCCGTCGTTACAGCTAACCTCCTTGTCTCTGTCCTTCAAACTTAAATTACCCTGTCTACTTCACCTTTACACACTTATGATTCAGTCATGATGCCAAACTAGAGCATGCGCCGACAATGCCTCTAGTGCGTGTGCCTTTCCTTGGATCTCTGTATAACCATGAAGTCGTTGGGCGACATGGGGAGATCTGGTGGCCATTAAACAAACCTAACCCTAACCCTAACCCTAACCCTAACCCTAACCCTAACCCTAACCCTAACCCTAACCCTAACCCTAACCCTAACCCTAACCCAAACCCAATCTGACCCCTCCCTGGATTCCTCTGTTGGGCTCCCGTTGCCCGGCGGGCCCTCTCCGGGACTCGGCACGCCACAAAATCATGGCTACTGTCAAAATGACATTCCCCCAGGATCCCCTCAACCAAACAGTCATAAGCATACAAGCTATCCCCTGGTTCCCCCTTTGCTTCCCCCTACCAGGACCATCTCACCCCCGGAACCTAGGTCTGGCTCCAGCATTGAATCCCATTGGGAATCAGAATCCCTTATTTCGGCTGACTTTCTAGAAAATCAAACCCCCATGACCCCCTCTACCTTTAATTTTGTACAACACACACAGTTCCCAGAATTAGTCCAAACCCCCTAAAAAACCTTATTTGACCCCATGTCGAATAAACATTTGCATACACCCATCCACAGATCCTCAGGCCCGTGCACCCACTCTCAACCGAGAATCCAAAACCCTACCCCTACACAAAACCTAACCCTAACCCTAACCCTAACCCTAACCCTAACCCTAACCCTTCCCTACTTCTCTTTCTACTTCATCGGGCCTCTGTGCGTCGGGGGGGAGGGCTGTGGCGGGGGGCCTGGGGGTGCTTCCTCTGCCCCTGCCTCAGCGCACTCTTGGGAACCGGTTGCGGATTGAGGTCCATCCGCTCCCTCGGACCGTGCTCGACCGTCTGGGGGCCGGTGGGACTGGGTTCTTGACCTGGCCCTCCGTCTCTCCTTCCTCCCCTCCCTCCGTGCCACCCTCCCCACAGAGAGTAGATACCCCGTTAATGCAGACACCTACCTCCCCCTTCCATCTCATTTCCATCTCTTCACCTCCCTCTCCACCCTCCATACAGATATACAGCAATGTCGCTCTCCCCTGCAGTAACACTATCTCCTCTTCTTCACCTCCAGTTCTACACAACAACCAGCAGAGGGAGCCAGAGCTGTTTGCTGTGGAGCCCCTGCAAAGCATACTGAGCCCTGAGGTGGATGTAAACATAACATCAGTGATGATCAAAGGCCCACTGAGAGTCAGTTTGACTTCAAGCCTAACATCTGAGACATCCATCTCCCACTCCACAGGGGTCTCCGCAGCGGCACCTGGCTCCCCCACACGCCCAGAACCTCACACACATCCCAGAACCTTCAAAAAACTGCAGGTATGGTCGTTGGAGTTGCTGAAGAGGACCCTCATTGTCGGGGACTCCAATCTCTCCCGCATCCCCCCCTTTACAGACCCCCACCTTCAGATAGATAGCTTTCCGGGTGCTAAATTCCATCACATAACTTCGATTCTCAGTAAACTTCCCCCATGTCACAACACCTCACAAGTCATAATATCAGTAGGACTCAATAATGGACTCTCAGACACCGCACTCTCATCTTCTATTAAACAGCTGCACGCCATGTGGAAACAGAGCACCCTCTGCTTTCCAAACGCCACCATTTACATCCCCATCATAAACTTTTCCAACAGTCTGACCGTCCACCAGCAGACTGCACTCACCACACTCAACACCACCATAGCCTCCAAATACAACTTCATACCGGAAATAAACCCACTACTCTTCCATGTCACTTCACGTGACAACATCCACTGGACCCTGCAGACGGCCGAGATGTTACTCAGGTACTGGAAGCAGCATTTAAACTACTGAACGGGGATCATAATTGCATTACAACTCCCCACCGCTCAAATATAACCAACCTCTCTGCCGTTTTCTCCCCCACGACCGCACAGCTGGAGCTACTGGAAAAAGGCTTATCATTCATTCCAACACCCAAACTCCCCACCCGACCGGAGATCAGGGCGGACCTCCACACCTTCCACAGGCGGATTAAGATCATGGACCACTTCCTGGGGAGCCAGGGGCGGGAGCCTGTTCTGTTCACCGGACCGTCCACCTGGGAACCACACACCGCAACATCAACACCTGAAATAACACAACTAATTAATAAAAATCTACTAGCACTCACACATTGGCGCCCCCTTCCACACAGCACACACAACATTAGCCAGGAACAATTACAAATTATTAAAACATTAGGTAACAGCCAACACATAGTCATCAAACCTGCAGATAAGGGGGGCCAAATAGTCATACAAGATAGGGACAATTATATATTGGAAGCACATAGGCAGTTAAATGACAACACATACTACAGATCACTGACGCACCCACTTCAATTGGAAACACAAACACTAGTTAGGGACATTACAGCAACACTTTACACTAACAAAATCATAAACAAAAAACAAAAACAATATCTGGATGGTCCGGAGGAGCCCAGGCCCCGCCTCTTCTACCTGCTCCCCAAGATCCACAAGCCTGTGGAGACGTGGACGGTCCCCTCTGTGGTTCCGGTCGGCCGCCCCATCATCAGCGACTGCGGTTCAGAATCCTACAACATAACGGAATACATAGATCATTTTATCAATCCCCTTTCAAAACTCCACCCCAGTTATCTCAGAGACACATATGATTTTGTCAACAAAATAAAAAACCTCACAGTCCCCAGCCACACCCTCATTTTCTCAATAGACATAGTATCCCTTTACACCAACATTGAAACCCCACTTGGCCTCACCGCAATTCAGCACTCCTTCAATAAAAACCCAGACCCATCCAGACCCGACAGCCAAATCATTCAGTTGCTCCACCTCACACTCACCCGCAATGATTTTATGTTTAACAATGACCACTACCTCCAGCTGTGCGGTTGTGCGATGGGCCGGAAATACGCGCCAGCCTACGCGGATATTTACCTGGCCCATTGGGAGGAAACGGTCTTTACTAAACTCCCCCTCAAACCCCTTCTGTACTTCCGGTACCTGGATGACATCTTTGGCCTCTGGCACCACACAGAACAGGATTTCCTCACCTTCTCAGACAGCCTCAACACACATCACCCTAAAATAAAACTCAAGCACCAGTTACATACACACACTGTGGAGTTCCTCGACACTGGGGTGTTTTTCCGCAGCTCCAGCGACCACAGCAAGACACTCGCCACCAAGGTCTTTTTTAAGGACACAGATCGCCACGCACTCCTCCATAAAACCAGCTATCACCCTGGGCACACGTACAGAGGCCTGATCAAGTCCCAGCTGATCCGCTTCCACAGGATATGCACCCTCGCGGAGGATGTGGAGGAGGCTACCAGAATCCTCTTTAGTGCGCTGAGACCCAGGGGCTATTCGAGGCGCTTCCTTAGAAGCATTAAGGCGGAGGTCGGCCGCACCTTCATAGAGAAATACAAAGACATCTCCGCCCGGCCGTCCGGCCCTGCCCTGGTCCCCCTCATCACAACCTACTCCGGGAGCCTGTCCAGCCTCTTGGGCAGACTAAAGGCCAATTTTGAGGGGGCCAGGGGCGGCTGTGACGCGCTGCGGCCGTGCCGGCTGATCTCCGCCTACCGCCGTAATAAAAATCTCCAGGACCTCCTGGTCCATACAAAATTAAATAAAGGCATCAAAACTAGGGAGGCGCCTCGTGTCTCTGAGGTTGGTTTCGTTCGCCTCCCCCACGTTTTCAATCCCTTCTCTCGAGAGGGGAGCAACGTACGGCAGGCCTTGACACCTAACACAAAAAACGCTATTTATGCAATTAGGTGCAAGGCCTGCCAGAGACTCTATGTGGGGGAGACGCGCAATGAGATCAGCCTCAGAATTAAACAACATCAATATCGAATTAGAGACGGGGACGGCACGAGCGTTTTATACAACCATTTTAAACTCCATGGCCTCCAGAGTATACAATCAATGGGCCTGGAGAGCAGCAGCGGCTGGAGCACGGGCCAGAGGCGAGCGGCGGAGCGGAGGTGGATCCATCGCCTGGGCACCATTGACCCGGGCGGACTAAATGAAACATATAATTGATGGGTCCGCCTCCCACCACTCAAACATGTTCTAACCTGTGTGATCCCCCCCCCCGGGGTCTCTCCCCTGCAGACGGGTGATTTGGGCTCCCTTCTCTGCGGGTGTGTCAGCCTGTTTTAATCCGCCCTCCACGTATTTTAGCACTTATACTTATTTATTTATTAATTATTTATAGATCCTCCTCATCTGGACCTTTTTTTATTGGTGTGCTACATTTTTATCGCATGTTTTCAGCACTATCTTATTTATCTTAATGTTGTTCATATTTATGTTTTTATTACTTCTTACATGTTTTATAATTTTAAATGTATTTATGTGTATGTTTTTATCTGAAATGATCAAGGCCACATGAGGAGGGATGCTTTCATTTGTTTATTTATATTTATTTTAAATTATTTTATTACCTGGAGGCCGGGAAACCACCCGCAGGGGGCGCTCTTCACCTCCCTGCCTCCCTTTTCGATTTTAATGGTTTCTGTTTTTCAGTGATATCCGGTTCATTTCATACGATGTCACTAACCCGGTGTGCCTTCCTTTATTTTATTATTATTAGTTAATTTAACACTCCCTTTACTTTTTAAATTCATATCACTGGGGAGAATGTTTTAATTATTTATATTTGTATCATTGCACTTGTGTTTTAACTGCACTTATACTACCATGCACGGCTTTTACTAATAGAACTGGATTCACTTTTAAATTGGCCATTTTAGATCCCCCACGCACGCACGCACACACACACACACGCACACACACACACACACACACACACACACACACACACACCACCCTCCAGATCCTGGGACGGGGAGATCTGCTTTTTAGGCATACTCTGCCGCCGTTCCGCGGTCCGGCTCCGCTCTGCACTTTTTAACCATTTATTTGAAACGGTCTCGTCCTCACGGAGCTTTTATGATGCTTTTAAAAGGGTTTTTATAAGGTTTATGTTTACGGAGGTTTTTAATGTTTTATAAAACACCTATCTACCGAGAGCCAGTGCACCACGCAGGGCTCCTCCGGAGCCCTGCGCTTTTCCCCAACCTAACCCTAACACTAACACTTACAGGGTTAGTTACACACTAACCCTGTAAGTGGCTCCTGCCTGAGATCGAATGCTGTGGTTTTATTAAATGTGCCAACTGCTAGGACTGTCTTAGGGAAGACAGCTTTTAGAAGCAGCTCCTCTGTCTTGGAACAGTCTGCACATTAAATGGAAACTGAGCAATCTGGTGCCACTAAATGTTTTTAAAGCTCGGTTGGATGCTACTCAATCAGAAGCTGTTGGTACCTGCTCATGTGGATAATTATGTAAATGATGCTGTATGATGTCCTTTTGTTGTTCTGTTTATGTTTGTATGTTTCATGTGGAACTACTTGAGCAGGTCTCCCTTGGAAAAGAGATCAATGATCTCACTGGGATTCATCTGTATAAAAAAAGGTTTGAAATTAAATG
Organism: Champsocephalus gunnari; assembly: GCA_036324595.1. NCBI lineage: Eukaryota > Metazoa > Chordata > Actinopteri > Perciformes > Channichthyidae > Champsocephalus > Champsocephalus gunnari. Next base: position 100,540 of record CM070438.1, read on the forward strand.
AATTTCTTTGTGTGAAACAGTGTTTTGGCACTTTCAAAACTCTACCATCATTGACCGGAGAAATTGGGTCGATGTTGTTTTCAATCTGACCGTTAATATTCCAGTGAGACGAAGTACGTACAATAACCGGAGTGATCCCATGTTAATTTTGTCCTAACCCTAACCCTAATGTTAATACCCACAGACTAATCAAACCAACAAGACACAGGTGAGGGGGGAGGAGACAACACAGGGCACCAGGTGAATACTAAAGTGAAAGTGAAAGTTAGCACTTAAGAACTTTTACTTTAACACTTTTACTTTAGCACTTTTACTTTTACTTTAGCACTTTTACTTTAGCACTTTTACTACTTTAAAGAGTCCTCTCTTGCTTATGTTCAGCTGTATATCAGTATGTAGTGTCTCTACTTTAAAGAGTCCTCTCCTGCTGAAGTTAAGGTGTATATTAGTATGTAGTGTCTCTACTTTAAAGAATCCTCTCTTGCTGATGTTCAGGTGTATATCAGTGTGTAGTGTCTCTACTTTAAAGAGTCCTCTCCTGCTGATGTGCAGGTGTATATCAGTATGTAGTGTCTCTACTTTAAAGAGTCCTCTCCTGCTGATGTTAAGGTGTATATTAGTATGTAGTGTATCTACTTTAAATAGTCCTCTCCTGCTGATGTTCAGGTGTATATCAGTGTGTAGTGTCTCTACTTTAAAGAGTCCTCTCCTGCTGATGTGCAGGTGTATATCAGTATGTAGTGTCTCTACTTTAAAGAGTCCTCTCCTGCTGATGTTAAGGTGTATATTAGTATGTAGTGTCTCTACTTTAAAGAGTCCTCTCTTGCTGATGTTCAGGTGTATATCAGTATGTAGTGTCTCTACTTTAAAGAGTCCTCTCCTGCTAATGTTCAGGTGTATCAGTATGTAGTGTCTCTACTTTAAAGAGTCCTCTCCTGCTGGTGTTCAGGTGTATATTAGTATGTAGTGTCTCTACTTTAAAGAGTCATCTCCTGCTGATGTTCAGGTGTATATCAGTATGTAGTGTCTCTACTTTAAAGAGTCCTCTCCTGCTGATGTTCAGGTATATCAGTATGTAGTGTCTCTACTTTAAAGAGTCCTCTCCTGCTAATGTTCAGGTGTATCAGTATGTTGTGTCTCTACTTTAAAGAGTCCTCTCCTGCTGGTGTTCAGGTGTATATCAGTATGTAGTGTCTCTACTTTAAAGAGTCATCTCCTGCTGATGTTCAGGTGTATATCAGTATGTAGTGTCTCTACTTTAAAGAGTCCTCTCCTGCTGATGTTCAGGTATATCAGTATGTAGTGTCTCTACTTTAAAGATTCCTCTCCTGCTGATGTTCATGTGTATATCAGTATGTAGTGTCTCTACTTTAAAAAGTCCTCTCCTGCTGATGTTCAGGTGTATATCAGTATGTAGTGTCTCTACTTTAAAGAGTCCTCTCCCGCTGATGTTCAGGAGTATATCAGTATGTAGTGTCTCTACTTTAAAGAGTCCTCTCCTGCTGATGTTCAGGTATATCACTATGTAGTGTCTCTACTTTAAAGAGTCCTCTCCTGCTGATGTTCAGGTGTATATCAGTATGTAGTGTCTCTACTTTAAAGAGTCCTCTCTTGCTGATGTTCAGGTGTATGTCAGTATGTGGTGTCTCTACTTTAAAGAGTCCTCTCCTGCTGATGTTCAGGTGTATATCAGTATGTAGTGTATCTACTTTAAAGAGTCCTCTCCTGCTGATGTTCAGGTGTATATCAGTATGTAGTGTCTCTACTTTAAAGAGTCCTCTCCTGCAGATGTTCAGGTGTATATCAGTATGTAGTGTCTCTACTTTAAAGAGTCCTCTGCTGCTGATGTTCAGGTGTATATCAGTATGTAGTGTCTCTACTTTAAAGAGTCCTCTCCTGCTGATGTTCAGGTGTATATCAGTATGTAGTGTCTCTACTTTAAAGAGTCCTGTCCTGCTGATGTTCAGGTGTATATCAGTATGTAGTGTCTCTACTTTAAAGAGTCCTCTGCTGCTGATGTTAAGGTGTATATCAGTATGTAGTGTCTCTACTTTAAAGAGTCCTCTCCTGCTGATGTCCAGGTGTATATCACTATGTAGTGTCTCTACTTGAAAGAGTCCTCTCCTGCTCATGTTCAGCTGTATATCAGTATTAATCAATCAATCAATCAATCAATGTTTATTTATATAGCCCAATATCACAAATGTTACATTTGTCTCAGTGGTCTTCACAGTGTGTACAGAATATCAGTATGTAGTGTCTCTACTTTAAAGAGTCCTCTCCTGCTGATGTTCAGGTGTATATCAGTGTGTAGTGTCTCTACTTTAAAGAGTCCCCTCCTGCTGATGTTCAGGTGTATATCAGTGTGTAGTGTCTCTACTTTAAAGAGTCCTCTCCTGCTGATGTTCAGGTGTATATCAGTATGTAGTGTCTCTACTTGAAAGAGTCCTCTCCTGCTGATGTTCAGGTGTATATCAGTGTGTAGTGTCTCTACTTTAAAGAGTCTCTCCTGCTGATGTTCAGGTGTATATCAGTGTGTAGTGTCTCTACTTTAAAGAGTCTTCTCCTGCTGATGTTCAGGTGTATATCAGTATGTAGTGTCTCTACTTTAAAGAGTCCTCTCCTGCTGATGTTCAGGTGTATATCAGTATGTAGTGTCTCTACTTTAAAAAGTCCTCTCCTGCTGATGTTCAGGTGTATATCAGTATGTAGTGTCTCTACTTTAAAGAGTCCTCTCCTGCTGATGTTCAGGTGTATATCAGTATGTAGTGTCTCTACTTTAAAGAGTCAATATTCTGGTCAATAATCTAATAACCAAACTGTTTTTAACACATGCTGTTTATTTTGAATCCTCTGCAGTCTGTACACCTTACAGTAATACTTATAATCATTATTATATCTGTCACAGTTGCATAATGTTCAGATCAGAGAAATACATCTTAAACCTTTAAAAACCTGCAGGAGCGAAGTCACCGTTCATAGTTAATGTTTATATATTTTATTTACTGACGTCTGGTGGAGGTCAGATTAAATTAAGCTATTACAATTTTAAATTGAAATCAGTCCGATCATTTTAATTAACCTTTAAAACAAATATCCACAGTTTCTCTCTGCTGCCAGTCTTTGTGCTAAGCTATGCTATCAGTCTTTGTGCTAAGCTATGCTATCAGTTTCCTTCTGATGCCAGTCTTTGTGCTAAGCTATGCTATCAGTCTTTGTGCTAAGCTATGCTATCAGTCTTTGTGCTAAGCTATGCTATCAGTTTCCTTCTGATGCCAGTCTTTGTGCTAAGCTATGCTATCAGTCTTTGTGCTAAGCTATGCCATCAGTTTCCCACTGATGCCAGTCTTTGTGCTAAGCTATGCTATCAGTTTCCCTCTGCTCCCAGTCTTTCTGCTAAGATATGCTAATAGTTTCTCTCTGTTTCCAGTCTTTGTGCTTGGCTATGCTAACAGTTTCTCTCCTATGCCAGTCATTGTGCTAAGCTATGCTAACAGTTTCTCTCTGTTTCCAGTCTTTGTGCTAAGCTATGCTATCAGTTTCCCTTTGCTGCCAGTCTTTGTGCTAAGCTATGCTATCAGTTTCCCTTTGCTGCCAGTCTTTGTGCTAAGCTATGCTATCAATTTCCCTCTGCTGCCAGTCTTTGTTCTAAGCTAACAGTGGCTTGTGATGCTGCGTTCAGGTTCTAGTTTTGACTCGTTGCTGCCCCCTGCAGGATGGACAGGAAACTGATTAATGATCTGAATGTTGATTGGACATTGAAACATGTTGGTCTCCATGGAAACCTCATTGATAAAAGCTTTTTATAAATATAACTCTTAAATATATTATTGTTATCAAAAGTGGATGTCCACGTGACCCCGCCTCTCAGCCAATCACAGCGCAGGATTGTCAGCAGCTCGTCAGCGTCGCGCTGCAGAGAGAGAGACAGCCAATAAATACCATAATATAAATAAATGTATTTCCTTTAATAGTTGTATTGCTCTGAAGTGTGGAAGAGCAGCGGCCTATCAGGTGTTCAGGAGCGTTTACCATCATCTGTTTGCAGGTGAGAAACCTGTCTGACAGTGAAAGCACCACAGAAGAAGAAGGGTTGATTTTGACAGTTTTTAATATATTTAAAACATCAGAAAAACATACAGCGGCTTTAATCAAGTCCAACGTCTCCGTCTGTCCCACAGTGTCTCTGATCTGCAAACAGACAGGAAACCATTGTCCTCCTCGTCTTCATCAGCCTCTAACGCTCAGTAAGGCCTACCTGTGCGGCCCCTGAGGGCCCCCCGGCCTCAGCTTGGACAACACGTTTCACAGTTTAACTTTCAGGAAGAGAAACAGAAGTGACAGCGTTTCACACCGTGCAGCGTCCAATCAGAACGCAGCAATAAGGTAAAGACTCACATTGAGAGTAATCCCCCCTTAACAGTCCACATTATTCTCTAAATGTTTACATACCCCTCCATCTTAATTCGTGTTATCATTACATGTGTAAATGTGTGACATCATCGTGCTGCCAGCCAACCAGCTGCCCCTCCAGGACTAATAATAAACACATGACAGACCAGACCTTGTTTCCCATGATGCACCTGGACAGTGCCTCTTTAAACGCTGCCACTGACTGACACCTGAGATGGAGGCCCCGCCCCCACGAGAAGCACCGCCCACTGCCCACTGAACAGGAAGCAGTGTGACAGACAGGTACATGAGGGGGGAGGCCCTCCTGTTGAGGGGGTGGTTGTGTTTAGAGACGGGGGGTAGTTGTGTTTCTTGTCGGGGGGTAGTTGTGTTTCTTGTCGGGGGTAGTTGTGTAGTAGGGCTGTACCCGAATGTTCGTTGGCCAACTATTCGGGTTTTAATGTCGCGTTCACTCCGTCACGACGCAAACGGCACGCTGCACACGCCTGAACACAACATGCCGGAGACTCCGTCGAAGAAGGCAGTGTGCCACAACGACTCTGACAAGTCACCGGGTGCTGTAAGCACTAGCCTAGCTTAGCTTAGCCTAGCTTAGCGTAGCTTAGCCTAGCTTAGCGTAGCTTAGCCTAGCTTAGCCTAGCTTAGCCTAGCTTAGCCTAGCTTAGCCTAGCTTAGCTGTCGTCAAGCTGCCGTGATGATTCGGGGGGCAGTTGTTTAGAGTCGGGGGGCAGTTGTTTAGAGTCGGGGGGTAGTTGTTCAGAGTCGGCGGGTAGTTGTTTAGAGTCGGGGGGTAGTTGTTCAGAGTCGGGGGGTAGTTGTTTAGAGTCGGGGGGCAGTTGTTTAGAGTCGGGGGGTAGTTGTTTAGAGTCGGGGGGTAGTTGTTCAGAGTCGGGGGGCAGTTGTTTAGAGTCGGGGGGTAGTTGTTCAGAGTCGGGGGGTAGTTGTTTAGAGTCGGGGGGCAGTTGTTTAGAGTCGGGGGGTAGTTGTTTAGAGTCGGGGGGTAGTTGTTCAGAGTCGGGGGGTAGTTGTTTAGAGTCGGGGGGCAGTTGTTTAGAGTCGGGGGGCAGTTGTTCGGAGTCGGGGGGCAGTTGTTCGGAGTCGGGGGGCAGTTGTTCGGAGTCGGGGGGCAGTTGTTCGGAGTCGGGGGGCAGTTGTTCAGAGTCGGGGGGTAGTTGTTCAGAGTCGGGGGGCAGTTGTTCAGAGTTGGGGGGCAGTTGTTTAGAGTCGGGGGGCAGTTGTTCAGAGTCGGGGGGCAGTTGTTCAGAGTCGGGGGGCAGTTGTTCAGAGTCGGGGGGCAGTTGTTCAGAGTCGGGGGGCAGTTGTTCAGAGTCGGGGGGTGCTACGTCTCGAACTGAGTGAGCAGCGCCCGGACTTCGGGCGTCAGCTGCTTGGCGGCGCTGGCGGCCTCGGCGATGGCCCGGCGGTACGGACCCTTCCTCTTCCGGTCGAAGCGGCACTGGAAGCTCTCCAGGAAGGGGGACAGCTGGGGCAGGGGGAGGAAGGAGGTGGTGGGGGAGCCGAACCACGACACCCTGGCCTCCTGGCGCACAGCCAGCCCCGTGTCACTGCGGCGAGACACCGTGATGCTCAGTACCCTCGCCGGCCACCAGGGGAACCCAGAGATCTTCGCCCACACGATGTCGCCCAAACACAGCGAGCGCCCGTCGGGGAGGAGCACTTTCGAGACGGGCTTAGAGAACACCGGGGGGGAGGAAGAGGAGGAGGAGGAGGAGGAAGAGGTGGACGACTTACGCCTCCTCTTCATCTCACCCTCCTCTTCCTCACCCTCCACCGGGGGAGGGGGGGGCGACTTACGCCTCCTCTTCATCTCACCCTCCTCTTCCTCACCCTCCACCGGGGGAGGGGACGTGGAGGACTTATGCCTCCTCTTCATCTCACCCTCCTCTTCCTCACCCTCCACCAGGGGAGGGGATGTGGAGGACTTATGCCTACTCTTCATCTCACCCTCCTCTTTCTCACCCTCCACCGGGGGAGGGGACATAGAGGACTTACACCTCCTCTTCAGATCCCCCCCCTCATCCTCACCGTCAGCTAGTGTCTCATTGGCTCTAGGGGAGGAGGAGGCGGGGCAAAGCGGGTCTAACAAGGCGGGTCCAGGGGGGGGGAGGTCAAAGGTCTCTGTGGAGCTGCACTCTGAGGGGGGGGAGGAGCAGCGGGGGGGGACACAGGGCCTCACAGAGCAGGGGCTCCAGGGGAGGAGCTGTGCTGAAGGGAGGGGGAGTCGTGGGGGCAGGGCTTATAATGGGTTTGTGGGGGGGGGAGCGAGAGCTCAGTTTGGGGGGGGAAGGGGGGGGCTGGTTCTGGGAGGGGGGGGGGCACCTGGTCGTCTGTTCGATACCTTTGAGGTTTGAGCCGCATCCTGGGCGGTAGTGAGGGGGGAGTGCTCTGCAGCCGGCGGGTGAAGTGGACCCTCTGGTTCTGCAGGGAGGAGGCCCGGGTCACTGCCTTCCTGCAGGGCTGCTCCTGGTCCTGGTCCTGCTCCTTCTTCAGGTTCTGCCGGGCTTTGGAGACGTCAGCAGCCGGGCCCCTGGAGGGGGGGGCTTTCTTAGAGTTCAAACACAGGCGGCCGGTGGCTCCGCCCCTCAGGACCCGGGAGGAGGTGGGGAGGGCTGAAGACGATACGTGGATCCCTGAGGGGGGCCGTCTGTCGTTAGGGGGCCGTCTGTCGTCCCCTCTCAGCCGTTTGACCTCAGCAGAAACAGGTCCTTCAGCAGCTCTCCGCCGCCGCGATGCCTCCTCCTTCAGCTCCACGGGGCCCCTGCGGGACTCCCTGCCCCCCCCCACCACACCTTTGCACTTGTCGCAGAGCACCTGGCGGGGGCGGAGCTTAATGGCGTTCATGATGGAGGTGGGCTCCTCGCAGCGGTAGCGTCTCTTGGGACGGCGGATCTTCCGCAGCAGGGGCTGAGGTAAAGCCTGGTTGTAGGTGTCCCTGAGGAACAGAGGGGGGGGGGTACGGAGCCCCCTCCTGGAACAGCGGCGGCAGTTTGGACCTTGGGGGGGGAGGGGGTGAAACCTCTTCCTGTTTGGTGGATGCTTCCACTTCAGGCAGTGATATCATCAGAGGGCGACTAACCCGGTCGTCTCTCCGGGGGAGCACGGTGATGGGGATCCCGTACGGTCCGAACCTGCAACAAACACAACATGAGAACCTTAAAGACTCAAGCACAATGTGAGAACCTTAAAGACTCAAACCGAGCGAGAGAACCAGTTGGAAAATGTCTATCAAATCTTAGTTGATAAGAAAAAAGCCCAATAACTTATTTTCATAACACATGAAGGAATGAAACCTCTGGAGGGCTGCTGCTGTTCTGAAAGCATCGTGTACCTGCATCTGATTGGCTGTGCTGAGGTATGACCTCAGCGGCCCAGCCCGTCTTATATTCCTCTGGCTCTCGGTGAAAACAGAGCCCCTGGTTCAGACGGTTCACTTCAGGCTAAGAATCTCAGTGGGTCTCAGACGGTGTGCTCCGTTTGAGTGATTCCTCAAATATGCATGAATAAAAACTAAAAAATGTAACGAAGTGAAATAAGGTAAGATCAACTTTTAAAACTTGAGAGCTAAAACTAGTCTCGACTGAGAGGAGGGAGACTCCCAGCTATCAATGAACCAGCCGTTTCTCTAGCTTCCTCGCGCCTCAGGCTGGAAGCATGTGTGTTTCCTCCATTCCTGTCCATGTGTCTCCTCTCAGGGACCTCTGTCCATGTGTCTCCTCTCAGGGACCTCTGTCCATGTGTCTCCTCTCAGGGACCTCTGTCCATGTGTCTCCTCTCAGGGACCTCTGTCCATGTGTCTCCTCTCAGGGACCTCTGTCCATGTGTCTCCTCTCAGGGACCTCTGTCCATGTGTCTCCTCTCAGGGACCTCTGTCCATGTGTCTCCTCTCAGGGACCTCTGTCCATGTGTCTCCTCTCAGGGATCTCTGGCCCCGTGTATCTCCTAATCGCTACACCCGGCCTGCTCTCCTCTATCCCCCGTGCTCCATGAGATCCAGCATCTAGCTTCAGGCGGCCTGTGGAACTGCAGTCAGCTGTTCCTCAGGCTGACTGCAGTTCTGGCTCCGCCTCCATCTCTGGCTCCGCCTCCCTGCAGACCCTGGATGTCCCTGCTCTCACTGAGACCTGGATTACTCCATCCAACACATCCACCCAGCAGCTCTCTCCACAGCATGCTCCTCCTCCCATACACCCAGACCCCCTGGCAGAGGAGGGGCACTGGTCTCCTGCTCTCTCCAGCATGCTCCTTCTCCCATACACCCAGACCCACTGGCAGAGGAGGGGCACTGGTCTCCTGCTCTCTCCAGCATGCTCCTTCTCCCATACACCCAGACCCACTGGCAGAGGAGGGGGCACTGGTCTCCTGCTCTCTCCACATGGAGCTTCTCCCTCTTCAAGCTTCCTAACTTCACTCCTTCCACCTCTGAACTCCATGTCGTCACGGTAACCCATCCTATACAATGACCCCTTGTTGTTCTCTACCGTCCACCAGGCGCCTTGGGGGACTTCCTGGAGGACTTAGATCCTCTCCTCTCACACATCCCTGAAACTGGCCCTCCCGCTGTACTTCTCGGAGACGTCGACCTCCAGACGGGGAAGATAGACGAACTAACATCTCTGTTCACCGCCTTTGCTTTCTCACTGTCTCCGTCCTCACCCACTCATAAAGCTGGCAGTGTCCTTGATCTCATATCCTCAAGGAACTGCTCTACTTCTAACCTCTCTGTAAACCCGTTCCACACCTCCGATCACTTCTTCATCTCATTCTCTCTACCCCTCTCCAAACATAACAAACTAATCTCTTCTCATCCTGCACCTGTCCGCCGTAACCTCCGTTCCCTCTCCCCCTCTACCTTCGCCTCCTCTCCCCCTCTCCCCCTCTACCTTCGCCTCCTCTCCCCCTCTACCTTTGCCTCCTCGGTGCTCTCAGCCCTCCCTTCCTCTGACTCCTTCCAACTCCTACCTCCAAACTCTGCTGCAGAAACTCTCCTCTCACATCCTCTCTGTCCTCTCTCCTCCTCTCTCTGTCCTCTCTCCTCCTCTCTGGACTCTCTCATCCTCTCTGGACTCTCTCTCTCCTCCTCTCTGGACTCTCTCTGTCCTCTCTCCTCCTCTCTGGACTCTCTCTGTCCTCTCTCATCCTCTCTGGACTCTCTCTCTCCTTTCTCATCCTCTCTGGACTCTCTCTGTCCTCTCACATCCTCTCACATCCTCTCTGGACTCTCTCTGTCCTCTCACATCCTCTCTGGACTCTCTCTGTCCTCTCACATCCTCTCTGGACTCTCTCTCTCCTCTCTGTCCTCTATGTCCTCTCACATCCTCTCTCTCCTCTCTTTCCTCTCTGGACTCTCTCTCTCTCCTCTCTGTCCTCTCTGGACTCTCTCTGTCCTCTCACATCCTCTCTGGACTCTCTCTCTCCTCTCTTATCCTCTCTGGACTCTCTCTGTCCTCTCTCCTCCTCTCTGGACTCTCTCCGTCCTCTCTCATCCTCTCTGGACTCTCTGTCCTCTCTCCTCCTCTCTGGACTCTCTCTGTCCTCTCTCATCCTCTCTGGACTCTCTCTGTCCTCTCTCATCCTCTCTCATCCTCTCTGGACTCTCTCTGTCCTCTCACATCCTCTCTGGACTCTCTCTCTCCTCTCACATCCTCTCTGTCCTCTCACATCCTCTCTGGACTCTCTCTGTCCTCTCACATCCTCTCTGGACTCTCTCTCTCCTCTCTGTCCTCTCTGGACTCTCTCTGTCCTCTCACATCCTCTCTGGACTCTCTCTGTCCTCTCTGGACTCTCTCTGTCCTCTCACATCCTCTCTGGACTCTCTCTCTCCTCTCTTATCCTCTCTGGACTCTCTCTGTCCTCTCTCCTCCTCTCTGGACTCTCTCTGTCCTCTCTCATCCTCTCTGGACTCTCTGTCCTCTCTCCTCCTCTCTGAACTCTCTCCGTCCTCTCTCATCCTCTCTGGACTCTCTGTCCTCTCTCCTCCTCTCTGGACTCTCTCTGTCCTCTCTCATCCTCTCTGGACTCTCTCTGTCCTCTCACATCCTCTCTGGACTCTCTCTGTCCTCTCACATCCTCTCTGTCCTCTCACATCCTCTCTGGACTCTCTCTGTCCTCTCACATCCTCTCTGGACTCTCTCTCTCCTCTCTGTCCTCTCTGGACTCTCTCTGTCCTCTCACATCCTCTCTGGACTCTCTCTCTCCTCTCTTTCCTCTCTGGACTCTCTCTCTCTCTCTCCTCTCTGTCCTCTCTGGACTCTCTCTGTCCTCTCACATCCTCTCTGGACTCTCTCTCTCCTCTCACATCCTCTCTGGACTCTCTCTGTCCTCTCACATCCTCTCTGGACTCTCTCTGTCCTCTCACATCCTCTCTGGACTCTCTCTCTCCTCTCTGTCCTCTCTGGACTCTCTCTGTCCTCTCACATCCTCTCTGGACTCTCTCTCTCCTCTCTGTCCTCTCTGGAATCTCTCTGTCCTCTCACATCCTCTCTGGACTCTCTCTCTCCTCTCTGTCCTCTCTGGACTCTCTCTGTCCTCTCACATCCTCTCTGGACTCTCTCTGTCCTCTCACATCGTCTCTGGACTCTCTCTGTCCTCTCACATCCTCTCTGGACTCTCTCTCTCCTCTCTGTCCTCTCTGGACTCTCTCTGTCCTCTCACATCCTCTCTGGACTCTCTCTGTCCTCTCACATCGTCTCTGGACTCTCTCTGTGCTCTCTGGACTCTCTCCTCCTCTCACATCCTCTCTGGACTCTCTCTCTCCTCTCACATCCTCTCTGGACTCTCTCTGTCCTCTCTGGACTCTCTCCTCCTCTCACATCCTCTCTGGACTCTCTCTCTCCTCTCACATCCTCTCTGGACTCTCTCTGTCCTCTCTCCTCTCTACTCTCTCCTCCTCTCTGGACTCTCTCTCTCCTCCTCTCTGGACTCTCTCTGTCCTCTCTCATCCTCTCTCTCCTCTCTGTCCTCTCTGGACTCTCTCTGTCCTCTCACATCTCGGCAGGCTCGTCAGTCCCCTCCTGCTCCCTGGCTAAATGACGCACTGCGTGCTGATAGAACCGTCCTTCGGGCAGCAGAGCGGAAACGGTGGAAATCCAAACACCGCGACGACCTCCTAACCTATCAGGCTCTCCTCTCCTCTTTCTCTGCTTCCATCTCTCCGGCACAAAGCACTTTCTTTCAAGATAAGATCCAATCTTCCTATTCCAATCCCAAAAAACTATTTTCCATCTTCTCCACCCTCTTGGACCCTCCCAAAGCCCCTTCCCCCTCCTCCCTTCTGGACCCTCCCCCCTCCTCCCTTCTGTCAAGCGACTTTGTTAACCACTTTGAAAAAAAGGTTGATGATATTCGCTCTTCTCTTTCTGACTCCCCTCTACTCACCGCTGGGTCTCCAGACCCTCCTTCCACCCGCACACTCACCTCCTTCTCCCCTCTCTCTCCAGGTGAGGTTCCTACCCTCATTACCTCTGCCCGCCCTACCACCTGTCCTCTGGACCCTGTCCCTTCAAACCTCCTTCAGACTATCGCTCCTGATATTCTACCATTTCATCAACACTTCTCTAACTTCTGGTCACTTTCCAAACAGTCTCAAGGAGGCGAGAGTAAACCCTCTCCTAAAGAAACCCACTCTCGACCCGTCTGATGTTATAAACTACAGGCCTGTCTCTCTCCTCCCGTTCCCGTCTAAAACACTTGAACGCGCTGTCTTTAGACAACTCTCCTGCTCTCTCCATCAGAACAACCTTCTGGATCCGCACCAGTCTGGTTTCAAGGCAGGTCACTCCACAGAAACTGCCCTCCTTGCTGTCACTGAGGAACTGCACACGGCTAAAGCAGCCTCCCTCTCCTCTGTCCTCGTCCTGTTGGACCTGTCTGCTGCATTCGACACGGAGAACCATCAGATCCTCCTTCGCTCTCCAAGAACTTGGAGTTTCAGGCTCTGCACTTTCCCTCCTCACCTCATACCTCAAAGACCGCACCTACAGGGTAACTTGGAGAGGGTCCGAGTCCGACCCTTGTCAATTAACTACAGGGGTCCCTCAGGGCTCTGTTCTTGGTCCCCTCCTCTTCTCCCTGTACACAAACTCGCTCGGATCAGTCATTAGCCCGCATGGTTTTTCATACCACTGCTACGCTGACGACACCCAATGAATCCTGTCCTTCCCCCGCTCAGAGACCCAGGTCGTCGCACGCATCTCCGCTCGTCTAGCGGACATCTCTCAGTGGATGTCTGCTCATCACCTCAAGCTCAACCTCGACAAAACTGAACTGCTTTTCCTTCAGGGAAAAGATTGTCCCACTCTTGACCTGACTATCAACATCGACCCTCTGCTGTTTCCCCGACTCAGACTGCAAGGACTCTGGGTGTGACCCTAGATAACAACCTGTCCTTCACTGCAAACATCGCTGCTCCAACCCGCTGCTGCAGATACACGCTCTACAGCATCAGGAGGACGCGTCCCCAGCTGACCCAGAGAGCCACGCAGGTTCTGGTCCAGGCTCTCGTCACCTCACGCCTAGACTACTGCAGCTCCCTCCTGCTGGTCTACCTGCATGTGTCATCCGACCTCTCTCACCCAGAATGCAGCGGCTCGTCTGATCTTCAACCTTCCTGAATGTTCCACACCACGCCGCTCCTCCGCTCCCTCCACTGGCTTCCGGTAACTGCTAGAATCCACTTCAAGACCCTGGTGCCTGCGCACCATGCTGCGAATGGATCTGGGCCTTCCTACATCCAGGACATGGTTAAACCGTGCACCCCAGCACGTGCACTCCGCTCTGCATCAGCCAGACGACTCGCTGCACCCTCGCTGCGAGGGGGACCCAAGTTCCCATCAGCAGGAACACGTGGGTTTGCTGTCCTGGCTCCAAGATGGTGGAATGAGCTCCCATTGACATCAGGACGGCAGAAAGCTCACACACCTTCCAGACTGAAACTCATCTTTCTCGACTCCACCTCGAGGATAGAACTACTAACAAAGCACTTATATACTAACAAAGCACTTATATACTAACAAAGCTCTCTGAGTAGCACTTGAAATACTTGGCTCTATGAAACCTGATGTACTTTATGATTCTGTTTTCTTCAAGGTTGGGTCTTCCAGGTCGAATGTACTTAATGTAAGTCACTTTGGATAAAAGCGTCAGCTAAATGCAATGTAATGTAATGTAACCAACAATAATAACATAAACAAGTTTCAATGTGTTTTCATATTGGATGGTGTGCTGGGCTTAAGGCCATATTATTATTATCATCTTATGATTATTCAAATGTATACAGTTATATTTCATTTGGGTGTTTCCATATATCTAATCTCTTTATTTTGCTCTCAAAGTGCACCAGTATGTATCTCACTTGTAAGTAATCAGAGTATACCTGTAAGTGATCAGAGTATCTGTAAGTAATCAGAGTATCTGTAAGTAATCAGAGTATCTCACCTGTAAGTAATCAGAGTATACCTGTAAGTAATCAGAGTATCTGTAAGTAATCAGAGTATCTCACCTGTAAGTAATCAGAGTATACCTGTATGTAATCAGAGTATACCTGTATGTAATCAGAGTATCTCACCTGTATCTAATCGTAGTCTAAAATTAGACTTTGTTGCTCCTTTGAAAAAGAAGAAAATGAAACAACACAGATTAGCTCCATGGCATAATGCCGAAACCCGCAGAATAAAGCAAAAGTCTAGACAACTTGAAAGGATATGGCGTTCCACTAAACTTGAAGAATCTCGTTTAATTTGGCATATTACTCTCAATGAATATAAGAAAGCACAGCGTAAAGCGAGAGCAGCCTACTACTCTTCATTAATAGATGAGAATAAGAATAATGCAAGATTTCTTTTCAGCACTGTAGCCAGGCTGACAGAGAGCCACAGCTCCATTGAGCCTTCTATTCCCATAGCACTCAGTAGCAATGATTTTATGTGCTTTTTTAATGATACAATTGTTACTCTTAGAAACAAAATTAATGACCTCTTGCCTTTGACCAGTATAGTGTTATCAACAGCTCCCGGAATCGTAAGTTCTAATATTACACTAGATAGTAAACTAGAATGCTTTTCAGCCATTAACCTTGAACAATTACATTCAATGATTCTCTCTTCTAAACCATCAACGTGCATGTTAGACCCAATTCCAACTAAGCTGTTGAAGGAAGTGTTTCCATTAATTAGCACTTCTTTATTACATATTCTGAATATGTCTTTATTATCAGGCTATGTTCCACAATCATTCAAAGTAGCAGGGATAAAACCGCTTCTTAAAAAGCACAACCTCGATCCAGAGGTTTTAGCCAACTATAGACCTATTTCTAATCTTCCGTTCCTCTCAGAGATTCTTGAGAAAGCGGTCGCTAAACAGCTGTTACTTAAAAAACAATGATTTATTTGAAGAGTTTCAGTCTGGCTTTAGAACACATCATAGCACAGAGACAGCTCTGGTTAAAGTCACAAATGATATTCTAATAGCCTCAGACAAGGGACTTGTCTCTATTCTTGTTTTGCTCGATCTCAGTGCTGCATTTGATACTATCGACCATGATATCCTATTGCAAAGACTAGAGCACTTAGTTGGCATACAGGGAACTGCTTTAGGCTGGTTCAGGTCCTATCTATCTGAACGCTCTCAGTTTGTACGTGTTAACGATGAATCTTCCACGCAAACCAAAGTTAGCCATGGAGTGCCACAGGGCTCAGTGCTCGGACCTATTTTGTTCACATTATATATGCTTCCGTTAGGCAATATTATAAGGAATCATTCTGTAAACTTTCATTGTTATGCGGATGATACTCAACTATATTTATCAATCAAGCCTGATGAAATTAATCATCTAAATAAAATTCAAGACTGCCTTAAGGACTTAAAAACGTGGATGACCTTAAACTTTTTGATGTTAAACACGACCAAAACTGAAGTTATTGTACTCGGCCCGAAGAATCTACGAATCAAACTATCTAAAGATATACTAACTATGGATGGCATTAATTTGGCCTCCAGTGAGACTGTAAGGAATCTTGGTGTTATATTTGATCAGGATTTATCCTTTAACGCCCACATAAAATCAATTTCAAGGACCGCCTACTTCCATCTACGTAACATTGCAAAAATCAGGCATATCTTGCCTCAAAACGATGCAGAGAAACTAGTCCATGCATTTGTTACTTCTAGGCTGGATTATTGTAACTCTTTACTATCAGGGAGTACCAAGAAGTCAGTCAAGTGGCTTCAGCTGATTCAAAATGCTGCGGCTTGTGTACTAACCAGAGTTAGGAGAAGGGACCACATTACTCCTGTTCTGGCTGCCTTACACTGGCTCCCTATAGAACACAGGATAGAATTTAAAATTCTTCTTCTCGCCTACAAAGCCCTTAATGGGCAGGCGCCATCTTACCTTAAGGAACTCATTATACCCTACTGGCCTACTAGGGCATTGCGTTCGAAGAATGCAAGGTTGTTGGTTGTTCCTAGAGTTTTGTATTCTGTTACAAACTAACCCTGCTTGTAACACAGAGCTAAGATAAACAATTTGAAAATGAACAGAATAAGCAAGAAGATAAAAGATGAATCTATGGTGGTTAAGGAGGGTTTCCTCGTTTTGCTCATTTGATTTAGAACTGAAGTAAAGAGAATAGTGTTTTATGAGAACTGTCATTCCTCATGTTTTTAAAGATAAATGATCCGTTTGTATGGACTTTGATGTTAGGATCGGATCATGGTGGAGAAGGAATACCTTTTTGTTTTCAAATTCAAGAAGATTTTAAAGATGATGTTTATGGTATTTTCCTGACTTGAATTTAAAAGCAGGACGTCAAGTAGAAAAAAGAGATTTTACAATGTAGTTTTACTACATTTGATGAAGTAAAGAATCTGGGTAAACTACCGCCATTAGTTTGTTTCAGCATTCCTGACCATATAGACACCCATTTTGTAACCCGTTGGGGGAGAGATTTAAATTGAGTTTTTCTCAGTAGCTGATTTGCTGTGATTACAGCAGCACTGGATAGTTGTGCGCCACCTTTGGGTTGTACTCTGAATCAGTGTGTTGGTGAGATGTTGCTCACTACAGAAACAGAAGAACTGTATAAATACTGATGTTATATTCTGTACTACACATTAAATACTGATGCTATATTCTATACTACACATTAAATACTGATGCTATATTCTGTACTACACATTAAATACTGATGTTATATTCTGTACTACACATTCAATACTGATGCTATATTCTGTACTACACATTAAATACTGATGCTATATTCCGTTATATTCTGTACTACACATTAAATACTGATGTTATATTCTGTACTACACATTAAATACTGATGCTATATTCTGTACTACACATTAAATACTGATGTTATATTCTGTACTACACATTAAATACTGATGTTATATTCTGTACTACACATTAAATACTGATGCTATATTCTGTACTACACATGAAATACTGATGCTATATTCCGTTATATTCTGTACTACACATTAAGTACTGATGTTATATTCTGTACTACACATTAAATACTGATGTTATATTCTGTACTACACATTAAATACTGATGCTATATTCTGTACTACACATTAAATACTGATGCTATATTCTGTACTACACATTAAATACTGATGTTATATTCTGTACTACACATTAAATACTGATGCTATATTCTGTACTACACATGAAATACTGATGTTATATTCTGTACTACACATTAAATACTGATGTTATATTCTGTACTACACATTAAATACTGATGCTATATTCTGTACTACACATGAAATACTGATGTTATATTCTGTACTACACATTAAATACTGATGTTATATTCTGTACTACACATTAAATACTGATGCTATATTCTGTACTACACATTAAATACTGATGCTATATTCCGTTATATTCTGTACTACACATTAAGTACTGATGTTATATTCTGTACTACACATTAAATACTGATGTTATATTCTGTACTACACATTAAATACTGATGTTATATTCTGTACTACACATTAAATACTGATGTTATATTCTGTACTACACATTAAATACTGATGTTATATTCTGTACTATACATTAAATACTGATGTTATATTCTGTACTACACATTAAATACTGATGTTATATTCTGTACTACACATTAAATACTGATGTTATATTCTGTACTACACATTAAATACTGATGTTATATTCTGTACTACACATTAAATACTGATGTTGTATTCTGTACTACACATTAAATACTGATGTTACATTCTATACTACACATTAAATACTGATGTTATATTCTGTACTACACATTAAATACTGATGTTATATTCTGTACTACACATTAAATACTGATGTTGTGATGCCAGTGCTGAGGAGATTCTCAGCCTTTTTAATTCTACTTGCACGGATATTCTGGACCTGATCGGTCACCCGACACCCTAAACCTGTGACTGAACCGTGGTTAACTGACTCTACCCGCGCCCTACGGCGCGCATGTAGACGAGCAGAGAGGAGATGGAAGAAGGATAAACTTCACGTCTCCTTGGGGATTCTAAGAGACAGTTTAAGCGAATATCAGAGGGCTGTTAAATCTGCAAAAACTCATTTTATTTCAAATCTTGTGTCCAAAAACAGAAATAGGCCCCAGTTCCTTTTTACCACTCTGAATTCTCTTTTAAATCCCTGTAACTCTCCCTGTGTTGTGCCATCACCTACTCTGTGTGAAAAGCTTCTTTCATTCTTTAATGATAAAGTCTTGGCCATCAGATCTTCACCTCCTCCTCTCACCTCAGACCCAGCAGTGTCTCCTGTGTGCTCAGCTATCTTCGAGCAGTTTGACCTGGTTTCACTGTCCGAGTTATCTGAGGTGGTTAGAAAACTGAAACCTTCACAATACCCCTTTGACAGTATTCCTCCCAGACTACTGAAAGACGTTTTTAATACTATTGGGTCATATATTTTAACTTTGATAAACATCTCTCTCACCTCAGGCTGCGTTCCAACCTTTTTTAAACACGCTGTCGCGCAGCCTCTTATCAAAGAACAGAACCTTGATCATGCTGCTCTCTCCAGCTTCAGACCTATCTCTGAGCTTCCCGTCTGAAGTCCTAGAGAAAGTGGTTTTAGAGAAACTGCAGTCACACCTGGTTTTAAACTGCATATCAGAGAAGTTTCAGTCTGGTTTTAAATCACGCCACAGCACGGAAACTGCTCTTCTAAGAGTTTTGAATGATCTTCTTTTAACTGCTGATTCTGGGAATTCTGCTGTGCCTGTGCTTTTAGATTTGTCTGCTGCTTTTGACACCATTGACCACCACATTTTATTATCACGCCTTGAACTGTGTGTCGGTATTAAAGGTAACGTCCTAAAATGGTTTAAATCCTATCTGTCAGAAAGGACCTTTTCTGTGCATCTTGGCCAGTATTCTTCAGCTGCAGCCCCACTAGCATATGGGGTCCCACAAGGCTCTGTCCTGGGCCCCATTTTGTTCAGTCTGTATTTACTACCTCTGGGGTCAATTTTTAAAAAGCACAACATTTCTTACCATTGCTTTGCAGATGATCTGCAGGTATACCTGCCTACAACAGCAAATAAGGAATCTAGGATTGCCTTGCTTAGCTGTCTGAAAGACATCAAATCATGGATGGAAATCAACTTCTTGACTCTTAATGAAAAGAAGACAGAGATTATAATGTTTGGACAGTCTGAACTCCTGGATGGCTTTAATAGTGTACTCGGTCCCTTAGCCTCCGACAGCCGTCCCTCTGTCAGAAATCTTGGAGTCATCTTTGACAACCGTTTTAAATTTGACAAACAGATAAGCTCAGTTGTCAAGACAAGCTTCTTCCAGCTGCGGCTTCTGGGGAAGGTAAAAGCCTGTCTTCCTAGTAAGGAATTTGAACAGCTAATCCACTTATTTATCACGTCTCGTTTAGACTACTGTAACTCCCTCTATATTGGTGTTGACAAGTGCTTGATCCGTCGCCTGCAGCTGGTCCAAAATGCGGCTAACCGCCTTCTTACTGGGAAGAGACGTTATGACCACATCACACCCGTTCTGGCAGACCTTCATTGGCTTCCTGTCAGTTACAGGATCCAGTTCAAGTACTTACTTGTTGTTTTTAAATCATTGCATGGACTGGCACCACATTACCTGTCTGAGTTGTTGCACTGCCATGCTCCTGCTAGAGCATTGCGCTCAGCTCAGCAGAATATGTTGGTGGTTCCTCGGAGCAGAGGTGACGGGGCCTTCAGTGCTGCAGCTCCCAGACTGTGGAACAGCCTCCCAGCACATATCCGGACTGTTGAGTCTATTGAACTTTTTAAATCCCAGCTAAAAACTCACCTCTTTGCGCTGGCTTTTAATACGAGTTGAGCATTACATTTTTATATTTGTATGTGTTTTTTTATTTATTTATTTTTTTATATGTTTCTAGTTATTGTGCTTTTTATTATGTTTTTAATTATTGTTTTTATTATCGTACTCCCATTGGGCTATTCACTATTGTAGTTACTGCCTGCCCTGTACAGCACTTTGGTCAGCCGAAGGTTGTTTTAAATGTGCTATATAAATAAATAAAGATTGAGATTGAGATTGATTATATTCTGTTATATTCTGTACTACACATTAAATACTGATGTTGTATTCTGTACTACACATTAAATACTGATGTTGTATTCTGTACTACACATTAAATACTGATGTTGTATTCTGTACTACACATTAAATACTGATATTATATTCTGTACTACACATTCAATACTGATGTTATATTCTGTACTACACATTAAATACTGATGTTATATTCTGTACTACACATTAAATACTGATGTTATATTCTGTACTACACATTAAATACTGATGTTATATTCTGTACTACACATTAAATACTGATGTTATATTCTGTACTACACATTAAATACTGATGTTGTATTCTGTACTACACATTAAATACTGATATTATATTCTGTACTACACATTCAATACTGATGTTATATTCTGTACTACACATTAAATACTGATGTTATATTCTGTACTACACATTAAATACTGATGTTATATTCTGTACTACACATTCAATACTGATGTTATATTCTGTACTACACATTAAATACTGATGTTATATTCTGTACTACACATTAAATACTGATGTTATATTATGTACTACACATTCAATACTGATGTTATATTCTGTTATATTCTGTACTACACATTAAATACTGATGTTATATTCTGTACTACACATTAAATACTGATGTTATATTCTGTACTACACATTAAATACTGATGTTATATTCTGTACTACACATTAAATACTGATGTTATATTATGTACTACACATTAAATACTGATGTTATATTCTGTACTACACATTAAATACTGATGTTGTATTCTGTACTACACATTCAATACTGATGTTGTATTCTGTACTACACATTCAATACTGATGTTATATTCTGTTATATTCTGTACTACACGTTCAATACTGATGTTATATTCTGTTATATTCTGTACTACACATTCAATACTGATGTTATATTCTGTACTACACATTAAATACTGATGTTATATTCTGTACTACACATTCAATACTGATGTTGTATTCTGTACTACACATTCAATACTGATGTTATATTCTGTTATATTCTGTACTACACATTCAATACTGATGTTATATTCTGTACTACACATTAAATACTGATCTTATATTCTGTACTACACATTAAATACTGATGTTGTATTCTGTACTACACATTAAATACTGATGTTATATTCTGTACTACACATTCAATACTGATGTTATATTATGTACTACACATTAAATGCTGATGTTATATTCTGTACTACACATTAAATACTGATGTTGTATTCTGTACTACACATTAAATACTGATGTTATATTCTGTACTACACATTCAATACTGATGTTATATTATGTACTACACATTAAATACTGATGTTGTATTCTGTACTACACATTAAATACTGATGCTATATTCTGTACTACAAATTAAATACTGATGTTATATTCTGTACTACACATTAAATACTGATGCTATATGCTGTTATATTCTGTACTACACATTAAATACTGATGTTGTATTCTGTACTACACATTAAATACTGATGTTATATTCTGTACTACACATTAAATACTGATGTTATATTATGTACTACACATTAAATACTGATGTTGTATTCTGTACTACACATTAAATACTGATGTTATATTCTGTACTACACATTAAATACTGATGCTATATGCTGTTATATTCTGTACTACACATTAAATACTGATGCTATATTCTGTACTACACATTAAATACTGATGTTATATTCTGTACTACACATTAAATACTGATGCTATATTCTGTACTACACATTAAATACTGATGTTATATTCTGTACTACACATTAAATACTGATGTTATATTCTGTACTACACATTAAATACTGATGTTATATTCTGTACTACACATTAAATACTGATGTTATATTATGTACTACACATTAAATACTGATGTTATATTCTGTTATATTCTGTACTACACATTAAATACTGATGTTGTATTCTGTACTACACATTCAATACTGATGTTGTATTCTGTACTACACATTCAATACTGATGTTATATTCTGTTATATTCTGTACTACACGTTCAATACTGATGTTATATTCTGTTATATTCTGTACTACACATTCAATACTGATGTTATATTCTGTACTACACATTAAATACTGATGTTATATTCTGTACTACACATTCAATACTGATGTTGTATTCTGTACTACACATTCAATACTGATGTTATATTCTGTTATATTCTGTACTACACATTCAATACTGATGTTATATTCTGTACTACACATTAAATACTGATGTTATATTCTGTACTACACATTCAATACTGATGTTGTATTCTGTACTACACATTCAATACTGATGTTATATTCTGTTATATTCTGTACTACACATTCAATACTGATGTTATATTCTGTACTACACATTAAATACTGATCTTATATTCTGTACTACACATTAAATACTGATGTTGTATTCTGTACTACACATTAAATACTGATGTTATATTCTGTACTACACATTAAATACTGATGTTATATTCTGTACTACACATTCAATACTGATGTTATATTATGTACTACACATTAAATGCTGATGTTATATTCTGTACTACACATTAAATACTGATGTTGTATTCTGTACTACACATTAAATACTGATGTTATATTCTGTACTACACATTCAATACTGATGTTATATTATGTACTACACATTAAATACTGATGTTGTATTCTGTACTACACATTAAATACTGATGCTATATTCTGTACTACAAATTAAATACTGATGTTATATTCTGTACTACACATTAAATACTGATGCTATATGCTGTTATATTCTGTACTACACATTAAATACTGATGTTGTATTCTGTACTACACATTAAATACTGATGTTATATTCTGTACTACACATTAAATACTGATGTTATATTATGTACTACACATTAAATACTGATGTTGTATTCTGTACTACACATTAAATACTGATGTTATATTCTGTACTACACATTAAATACTGATGCTATATGCTGTTATATTCTGTACTACACATTAAATACTGATGCTATATTCTGTACTACACATTAAATACTGATGTTATATTCTGTACTACACATTAAATACTGATGCTATATTCTGTACTACACATTAAATACTGATGTTATATTCTGTACTACACATTAAATACTGATGTTATATTCTGTACTACACATTAAATACTGATGTTATATTCTGTACTACACATTAAATACTGATGTTATATTATGTACTACACATTAAATACTGATGTTATATTCTGTTATATTCTGTACTACACATTAAATACTGATGTTGTATTCTGTACTACACATTAAATACTGATGTTATATTCTGTACTACACATTAAATACTGATGTTATATTCTGTACTACACATTAAATACTGATGTTATATTCTGTACTACACATTAAATACTGATGTTGTATTCTGTACTACACGTTAAATACTGATGTTGTATTCTGTACTACACATTCAATACTGATGCTATATTCTGTACTACACATTAAATACTGATGCTATATTCTGTACTACACATTAAATACTGATGTTATATTCTGTACTACACATCAAATACTGATGTTATATTCTGTACTACACATTAAATACTGATGGTGTATTCTGTACTACACATTAAATGCTGATGTTGTATTCTGTACTACACATTAAATACTGATGTTGTATTCTGTACTACACATTAAATACTGATGGTGTATTCTGTACTACACATTAAATGCTGATGTTGTATTCTGTACTACACATTAAATACTGATGGTGTATTCTGTACTACACATTAAATGCTGATGTTGTATTCTGTACTACACATTAAATACTGATGTTGTATTCTGTACTACACATTAAATACTGATGGTGTATTCTGTACTACACATTAAATGCTGATGTTGTATTCTGTACTACACATTAAATACTGATGTGATCAGAGTATAGCTGGATGTATTCAGAGTATAGCTGTATGTATTCAGAGTATAGCTGGATGTATTCAGAGTATAGCTGTATGCATTCAGAGTATAGCTGTATGTATTCAGAGTATAGCTGTATGCATTCAGAGTATAGCTGTATGTATTCAGAGTATAGCTGTATGTAATCAGAGTATAGCTGGATGTATTCAGAGTATAGCTGGATGTGATCAGAGTATAGCTGTATGTAATCAGAGTATAGCTGGATGTATTCAGAGTATAGCTGGATGTGATCAGAGTATAGCTGGATGTATTCAGAGTATAGCTGGATGTATTCAGTGTATAGCTGTATGGATTCAGAGTATAGCTGGATGTAATCAGAGTATAGCTGGATGTAATCAGAGTATAGCTGGATGTAATCAGAGTATAGCTGGATGTAATCAGAGTATAGCTGGATGTATTCAGAGTATAGCTGGATGTAATCAGAGTATAGCTGGATGTATTCAGAGTATAGCTGGATGTATTCAGAGTATAGCTGTATGTGATTAGAGTATAGCTGTAAGTATTCAGAGTATAGCTGGATGTATTCAGAGTATAGCTGTATGTGATTAGAGTATAGCTGTAAGTATTCAGAGTATAGCTGTATGCATTCAGAGTATAGCTGGATGTAATCAGAGTATAGCTGTATGTGATCAGAGTATAGCTGGATGTATTCAGAGTATAGCTGTATATGATTATAGTATAGCTGTAAGTATTCAGAGTATAGCTGTATGCATTCAGAGTATAGCTGGATGTAATCAGAGTATAGCTGGATGTAATCAGAGTATAGCTGTAAGTATTCAGAGTATAGATGGATGTGATCAGAGTATAGCTGTAAGTATTCAGAGTATAGCTGGATGTATTCAGAGTATAGCTGGATGTATTCAGAGTATAGCTGGATGTATTCAGAGTATAGCTGGATGTGATCAGAGTATAGCTGGATGTGATCAGAGTATAGCTGGATGTGATCAGAGTATAGCTGGATGTAATCAGAGTATAGCTGGATGTAATCAGAGTATAGCTGGATGTATTCAGAGTATAGCTGTATGTATTCAGAGTATAGCTGGATGTATTCAGAGTATAGCTGGATGTATTCAGAGTATAGCTGGATGTATTCAGAGTATAGCTGGATGTAATCAGAGTATAGCTGGATGTATTCAGAGTATAGCTGGATGTATTCAGAGTATAGCTGGATGTATTCAGAGTATAGCTGTATGTTATTAGAGTATAGCTGTAAGTATTCAGAGTATAGCTGTATGCATTCAGAGTATAGCTGGATGTAATCAGAGTATAGCTGGATGTAATCAGAGTATAGCTGTAAGTATTCAGAGTATAGCTGTATGCATTCAGAGTATAGCTGGATGTAATCGGAGTATAGCTGTAAGTATTCAGAGTATAGCTGGATGTATTCAGAGTATAGCTGGATGTGATTAGAGTATAGCTGTAAGTATTCAGAGTATAGCTGTATGCATTCAGAGTATAGCTGGATGTAATCAGAGTATAGCTGGATGTATTCAGAGTATAGCTGGATGTAATCAGAGTATAGCTGGATGTAATCAGAGTATAGCTGGATGTAATCAGAGTATAGCTGTATGTATTCAGAGTATAGCTGGATGTAATCAGAGTATAGCTGGATGTATTCAGAGTATAGCTGTATGTGATCAGAGTATAGCTGGATGTATTCAGAGTATAGCTGTATGTGATCAGAGTATAGCTGTAAGTATTCAGAGTATAGCTGGATGTATTCAGAGTATAGCTGGATGTATTCAGAGTATAGCTGTATGCATTCAGAGTATAGCTGGATGTGATCAGAGTATAGCTGTAAGTATTCAGAGTATAGCTGGATGTATTCAGAGTATTGCTGGATGCATTCAGAGTATTGCTGGATGTATTCAGAGTATAGCTGGATGTATTCAGAGTATAGCTGGATGTATTCAGAGTATAGCTGTATGCATTCAGAGTATAGCTGGATGTAATCAGAGTATAGCTGTATGTGATCAGAGTATAGCTGGATGTATTCAGAGTATAGCTGTATGTGATTAGAGTATAGCTGTAAGTATTCAGAGTATAGCTGTATGCATTCAGAGTATAGCTGGATGTAATCAGAGTATAGCTGGATGTAATCAGAGTATAGCTGTAAGTATTCAGAGTATAGCTGGATGTAATCAGAGTATAGCTGGATGTATTCAGAGTATAGCTGTATGTATTCAGAGTATAGCTGGATGTATTCAGAGTATAGCTGGATGTATTCAGAGTATAGCTGGATGTATTCAGAGTATAGCTGGATGTAATCAGAGTATAGCTGGATGTATTCAGAGTATAGCTGGATGTATTCAGAGTATAGCTGGATGTATTCAGAGTATAGCTGTATGTGATTAGAGTATAGCTGTAAGTATTCAGAGTATAGCTGTATGCATTCAGAGTATAGCTGGATGTAATCAGAGTATAGCTGGATGTAATCAGAGTATAGCTGTAAGTATTCAGAGTATAGCTGTATGCATTCAGAGTATAGCTGGATGTAATCAGAGTATAGCTGTAAGTATTCAGAGTATAGCTGGATGTGATTAGAGTATAGCTGTAAGTATTCAGAGTATAGCTGTATGCATTCAGAGTATAGCTGGATGTAATCAGAGTATAGCTGGATGTATTCAGAGTATAGCTGGATGTAATCAGAGTATAGCTGGATGTAATCAGAGTATAGCTGGACGTATTCAGAGTATAGCTGGATGTATTCAGAGTATAGCTGGATGTAATCAGAGTATAGCTGGATGTATTCAGAGTAGGGCTGCAACAAACGACTAATTTGATAATCGATTAATCTATCGATTAATGAAACGATTAATCGACTATTCGGACTATTACTGTGTGCCTTGCACAATTTCTCAAACGCTCTTATTTAGCCATCAACTTTTAGATTTAGCTTGAGGTTGTTTTAGGCATGTGGAAACTAACAATGAAGACAATAAAGATGAATACTTGATTCCAAAATACATATATTATTGAAATAACTTAAATTGTGAACAACACTAACATTGCTTTTTATTCAAATTAAATAAATAATATTTCACACCAAAGGAACAACGGTGTTTTAACAAATCGTATTAAATAATCTGATGACAGAACTGTAAACAGAATAGCTGAAACTTTAACAAACTAAATAATAATAATAATATATAATGTTTTTATAGCGCCTTTCAGGAAACCCAAGGTCGCTTTACAAGTCGGGTAGGTAGCGGACAAATAAAGCTATTAAACTAACTATACAGTGGGGAAAGCCTTGGTAAGAAGGTGCGTTTTGAGGGCTTTTTTGAAAATGTCCAGGGTTGGGGCGCTGCGGATTTCGGGGGGGGGAGAGTTCCAGAGGGTGGGGGATGCCACACTGAAGGCTCTGTCACCAAAAGTCCGCAAATAACTCTGTTACCTCTAATCATTATGTTTGTATAATGTAGTTAGCTCCGTGTGTTGCTGCTAGCATACATAACACCTGACGTGAAAACGTTTCTCGTGGACGGGGCTACAGAGCTGCTAGAAAGACAGTCGAACCCGGTGCATTCCTCCGTCTGGATGTGGAGCACTTTTGCTAAATGTTTAGACAAATAGCTCGTGTTGCCGCCCTTACATGCTAAACTCTTATTCCACTTTTGATAACGAGCATTCTCCACATCGAGACGGGTAAAGTTTAACCACCTCGGAGCGCGTTCTCTCCGCCATCTCCCACGTGTGTGTGTTGCTGCATGTTGCAGGGTGTGTAAACTGCCCCGCCCCCTCGCAAGCAGGCGGGGGAGAGAAAGATCGAAAATACATCATAGACGCATTTGTTTGTCTTTTTGCATATTAGAAACGAGTTGGCGACACTAAGACTCCGATATAATGTCTTTGTAGCAATAATACATGACATATCTTTTTTAAATGTCTCCAGTACCGATACAAAGACCAATAAAGTTAGAGCTTAACGGGGCGTAAAACACACGTGATGACGTCACCAACGAATCGACGACTGAATTAGTTGGCAACTAATTTGGTAATCGATTTTAATCGATTAAGTCGATTAGTTGTTGCACCCCTAATTCAGAGTATAGCTGGATGTAATCAGAGTATAGCTGGATGTATTCAGAGTATAGCTGGATGCATTCAGAGTATAGCTGGATGCATTCAGAGTATAGCTGGATGTATTCAGAGTATAGCTGGATGTATTCAAAGTATAGCTGGATGTAATCAGAGTATAGCTGGATGTATTCAGAGTATAGCTGGATGCATTCAGAGTATAGCTGGATGTATTCAGAGTATAGCTGGATGTAATCAGAGTATAGCTGGATGTATTCAGAGTATAGCTGGATGTAATCAGAGTATAGCTGGATGTATTCAGAGTATAGCTGGATGTATTCAGAGTATAGCTGGATGTATTCAGAGTATAGCTGTATGTGATTAGAGTATAGCTGTAAGTATTCAGAGTATAGCTGTATGCATTCAGAGTATAGCTGGATGTAATCAGAGTATAGCTGGATGTAATCAGAGTATAGCTGTAAGTATTCAGAGTATAGCTGTATGCATTCAGAGTATAGCTGGATGTAATCAGAGTATAGCTGTAAGTATTCAGAGTATAGCTGGATGTATTCAGAGTATAGCTGGATGTATTCAGAGTATAGCTGGATGTGATTAGAGTATAGCTGTAAGTATTCAGAGTATAGCTGTATGCATTCAGAGTATAGCTGGATGTAATCAGAGTATAGCTGGATGTATTCAGAGTATAGCTGGATGTAATCAGAGTATAGCTGGATGTAATCAGAGTATAGCTGGATGTATTCAGAGTATAGCTGGATGTATTCAGAGTATAGCTGGATGTAATCAGAGTATAGCTGTAAGTATTCAGAGTATAGCTGTATGCATTCAGAGTATAGCTGGATGTAATCAGAGTATAGCTGGATGTAATCAGAGTATAGCTGGATGCATTCAGAGTATAGCTGGATGTATTCAGAGTATAGCTGGATGTATTCAGAGTATAGCTGGATGTAATCAGAGGATAGCTGGATGTATTCAGAGTATAGCTGGATGCATTCAGAGTATAGCTGGATGTATTCAGAGTATAGCTGGATGTATTCAGAGTATAGCTGGATGTATTCAGAGTATAGCTGGATGCATTCAGAGTATAGCTGGATGTATTCAGAGTATAGCTGGATGTATTCAGAGTATAGCTGGATGTAATCAGAGTATAGCTGTATGTATTCAGAGTATAGCTGGATGTAATCAGAGTATAGCTGGATGTATTCAGAGTATAGCTGGATGTAATCAGAGTATAGCTGGATGTGATCAGAGTATAGCTGGATGTATTCAGAGTATAGCTGTATGTGATCAGAGTATAGCTGGATGTATTCAGAGTATAGCTGTATGTGATCAGAATATAGCTGTAAGTATTCAGAGTATAGCTGGATGTAATCAGAGTATAGCTGTATGCATTCAGAGTATAGCTGGATGTAATCAGAGTATAGCTGGATGTAATCAGAGTATAACTGGATGTAATCAGAGTATAGCTGTATGTATTCAGAGTATAGCTGGATGTAATCAGAGTATAGCTGGATGTATTCAGAGTATAGCTGGATGTATTCAGAGTATAGCTGGATGTAATCAGAGTATAGCTGGATGTATTCAGAGTATAGCTGTATGTGATCAGAGTATAGCTGGATGTATTCAGAGTATAGCTGGATGTATTCAGAGTATAGCTGGATGTATTCAGAGTATAGCTGGATGTATTCAGAGTATAGCTGGATGTAATCAGAGTATAGCTGGATGTATTCAGAGTATAGCTGGATGTATTCAGAGTATAGCTGGATGTATTCAGAGTATAGCTGGATGTATTCAGAGTATAGCTGGGTGTAATCAGAGTATAGCTGGATGTATTCAGAGTATAGCTGGATGTATTCAGAGTATAGCTGGATGTATTCAGAGTATAGCTGTATGTGATTAGAGTATAGCTGTAAGTATTCAGAGTATAGCTGTATGCATTCAGAGTATAGCTGGATGTAATCAGAGTATAGCTGGATGTAATCAGAGTATAGCTGTAAGTATTCAGAGTATAGCTGTATGCATTCAGAGTATAGCTGGATGTAATCAGAGTATAGCTGTAAGTATTCAGAGTATAGCTGGATGTATTCAGAGTATAGCTGGATGTGATTAGAGTATAGCTGTAAGTATTCAGAGTATAGCTGTATGCATTCAGAGTATAGCTGGATGTAATCAGAGTATAGCTGGATGTATTCAGAGTATAGCTGGATGTAATCAGAGTATAGCTGGATGTAATCAGAGTATAGCTGGATGTATTCAGAGTATAGCTGGATGTATTCAGAGTATAGCTGGATGTAATCAGAGTATAGCTGTAAGTATTCAGAGTATAGCTGTATGCATTCAGAGTATAGCTGGATGTAATCAGAGTATAGCTGGATGTAATCAGAGTATAGCTGGATGCATTCAGAGTATAGCTGGATGTATTCAGAGTATAGCTGGATGTATTCAGAGTATAGCTGGATGTAATCAGAGTATAGCTGGATGTATTCAGAGTATAGCTGGATGCATTCAGAGTATAGCTGGATGTATTCAGAGTATAGCTGGATGCATTCAGAGTATAGCTGGATGTATTCAGAGTATAGCTGGATGTATTCAGAGTATAGCTGGATGTAATCAGAGTATAGCTGGATGTATTCAGAGTATAGCTGGATGCATTCAGAGTATAGCTGGATGTATTCAGAGTATAGCTGGATGTAATCAGAGTATAGCTGGATGTATTCAGAGTATAGCTGGATGTAATCAGAGTATAGCTGGATGTATTCAGAGTATAGCTGGATGCATTCAGAGTATAGCTGGATGTATTCAGAGTATAGCTGGATGTATTCAGAGTATAGCTGGATGTAATCAGAGTATAGCTGTATGTATTCAGAGTATAGCTGGATGTAATCAGAGTATAGCTGGATGTATTCAGAGTATAGCTGGATGTAATCAGAGTATAGCTGGATGTGATCAGAGTATAGCTGGATGTATTCAGAGTATAGCTGTATGTGATCAGAGTATAGCTGGATGTATTCAGAGTATAGCTGTATGTGATCAGAATATAGCTGTAAGTATTCAGAGTATAGCTGGATGTAATCAGAGTATAGCTGTATGCATTCAGAGTATAGCTGGATGTAATCAGAGTATAGCTGGATGTAATCAGAGTATAGCTGGATGTAATCAGAGTATAGCTGTATGTATTCAGAGTATAGCTGGATGTAATCAGAGTATAGCTGGATGTATTCAGAGTATAGCTGGATGTATTCAGAGTATAGCTGGATGTAATCAGAGTATAGCTGGATGTATTCAGAGTATAGCTGTATGTGATCAGAGTATAGCTGGATGTATTCAGAGTATAGCTGGATGTATTCAGAGTATAGCTGGATGTATTCAGAGTATAGCTGGATGTATTCAGAGTATAGCTGGATGTAATCAGAGTATAGCTGGATGTATTCAGAGTATAGCTGGATGTATTCAGAGTATAGCTGGATGTATTCAGAGTATAGCTGTATGTGATTAGAGTATAGCTGTAAGTATTCAGAGTATAGCTGTATGCATTCAGAGTATAGCTGGATGTAATCAGAGTATAGCTGGATGTAATCAGAGTATAGCTGTAAGTATTCAGAGTATAGCTGTATGCATTCAGAGTATAGCTGGATGTAATCAGAGTATAGCTGTAAGTATTCAGAGTATAGCTGGATGTATTCAGAGTATAGCTGGATGTGATTAGAGTATAGCTGTAAGTATTCAGAGTATAGCTGTATGCATTCAGAGTATAGCTGGATGTAATCAGAGTATAGCTGGATGTATTCAGAGTATAGCTGGATGTAATCAGAGTATAGCTGGATGTAATCAGAGTATAGCTGGATGTATTCAGAGTATAGCTGGATGTAATCAGAGTATAGCTGGATGTAATCAGAGTATAGCTGGATGTAATCAGAGTATAGCTGTATGTATTCAGAGTATAGCTGGATGTAATCAGAGTATAGCTGGATGTATTCAGAGTATAGCTGGATGTATTCAGAGTATAGCTGGATGTAATCAGAGTATAGCTGGATGTATTCAGAGTATAGCTGTATGTGATCAGAGTATAGCTGGATGTATTCAGAGTATCGCTGTATGTGATCAGAGTATAGCTGTAAGTATTCAGAGTATAGCTGGATGTATTCAGAGTATAGCTGGATGTATTCAGAGTATAGCTGTATGCATTCAGAGTATATCTGGATGTATTCAGAGTATAGCTGGATGTAATCAGAGTATAGCTGGATGTAATCAGAGTATAGCTGTATGTGATCAGAGTATAGCTGGATGTATTCAGAGTATAGCTGGATGTATTCAGAGTATAGCTGGATGTATTCAGAGTATAGCTGGATGTATTCAGAGTATAGCTGGATGTATTCAGAGTATAGCTGGATGTATTCAGAGTATAGCTGTATGCATTCAGAGTATAGCTGGATGTAATCAGAGTATAGCTGTATGTGATCAGAGTATAGCTGGATGTATTCAGAGTATAGCTGTATGTGATTAGAGTATAGCTGTAAGTATTCAGAGTATAGCTGTATGCATTCAGAGTATAGCTGGATGTAATCAGAGTATAGCTGGATGTAATCAGAGTATAGCTGTAAGTATTCAGAGTATAGCTGTATGCATTCAGAGTATAGCTGGATGTAATCAGAGTATAGCTGTAAGTATTCAGAGTATAGCTGGATGTATTCAGAGTATAGCTGGATGTGATTAGAGTATAGCTGTAAGTATTCAGAGTATAGCTGTATGCATTCAGAGTATAGCTGGATGTAATCAGAGTATAGCTGGATGTATTCAGAGTATAGCTGGATGTAATCAGAGTATAGCTGGATGTATTCAGAGTATAGCTGGATGTATTCAGAGTATAGCTGTATGTGATTAGAGTATAGCTGTAAGTATTCAGAGTATAGCTGGATGTATTCAGAGTATAGCTGTATGTGATTAGAGTATAGCTGTAAGTATTCAGAGTATAGCTGGATGCATTCAGAGTATAGCTGGATGTATTCAGAGTATAGCTGTATGTGATCAGAGTATAGCTGGATGTATTCAGAGTATAGCTGTATGTGATCAGAGTATAGCTGTAAGTATTCAGAGTATAGCTGGATGTAATCAGAGTATAGCTGTATGCATTCAGAGTATAGCTGGATGTAATCAGAGTATAGCTGGATGTAATCAGAGTATAGCTGGATGTAATCAGAGTATAGCTGTATGTATTCAGAGTATAGCTGGATGTAATCAGAGTATAGCTGGATGTATTCAGAGTATAGCTGGATGTATTCAGAGTATAGCTGGATGTAATCAGAGTATAGCTGGATGTATTCAGAGTATAGCTGTATGTGATCAGAGTATAGCTGGATGTATTCAGAGTATAGCTGTATGTGATCAGAGTATAGCTGTAAGTATTCAGAGTATAGCTGGATGTATTCAGAGTATAGCTGGATGTATTCAGAGTATAGCTGTATGTGATCAGAGTATAGCTGGATGTATTCAGAGTATAGCTGGATGTATTCAGAGTATAGCTGGATGTATTCAGAGTATAGCTGGATGTATTCAGAGTATAGCTGGATGTATTCAGAGTATAGCTGGATGTATTCAGAGTATAGCTGTATGCATTCAGAGTATAGCTGGATGTAATCAGAGTATAGCTGTATGTGATCAGAGTATAGCTGGATGTATTCAGAGTATAGCTGTATGTGATTAGAGTATAGCTGTAAGTATTCAGAGTATAGCTGTATGCATTCAGAGTATAGCTGGATGTAATCAGAGTATAGCTGGATGTAATCAGAGTATAGCTGTAAGTATTCAGAGTATAGCTGGATGTATTCAGAGTATAGCTGGATGTGATTAGAGTATAGCTGTAAGTATTCAGAGTATAGCTGTATGCATTCAGAGTATAGCTGGATGTAATCAGAGTATAGCTGGATGTATTCAGAGTATAGCTGGATGTAATCAGAGTATAGCTGGATGTATTCAGAGTATAGCTGGATGTATTCAGAGTATAGCTGTATGTGATTAGAGTATAGCTGTAAGTATTCAGAGTATAGCTGGATGTATTCAGAGTATAGCTGTATGTGATTAGAGTATAGCTGTAAGTATTCAGAGTATAGCTGGATGCATTCAGAGTATAGCTGGATGTATTCAGAGTATAGCTGTATGTGATCAGAGTATAGCTGGATGTATTCAGAGTATAGCTGTATGTGATCAGAGTATAGCTGTAAGTATTCAGAGTATAGCTGGATGTAATCAGAGTATAGCTGTATGCATTCAGAGTATAGCTGGATGTAATCAGAGTATAGCTGGATGTAATCAGAGTATAGCTGTATGTATTCAGAGTATAGCTGGATGTAATCAGAGTATAGCTGGATGTATTCAGAGTATAGCTGGATGTATTCAGAGTATAGCTGGATGTAATCAGAGTATAGCTGGATGTATTCAGAGTATAGCTGTATGTGATCAGAGTATAGCTGGATGTATTCAGAGTATAGCTGTATGTGATCAGAGTATAGCTGTAAGTATTCAGAGTATAGCTGGATGTATTCAGAGTATAGCTGGATGTATTCAGAGTATAGCTGTATGCATTCAGAGTATAGCTGGATGTATTCAGAGTATAGCTGGATGTAATCAGAGTATAGCTGGATGTAATCAGAGTATAGCTGTATGTGATCAGAGTATAGCTGGATGTATTCAGAGTATAGCTGGATGTATTCAGAGTATAGCTGGATGTATTCAGAGTATAGCTGGATGTATTCAGAGTATAGCTGGATGTATTCAGAGTATAGCTGGATGTATTCAGAGTATAGCTGTATGCATTCAGAGTATAGCTGGATGTAATCAGAGTATAGCTGTATGTGATCAGAGTATAGCTGGATGTATTCAGAGTATAGCTGTATGTGATTAGAGTATAGCTGTAAGTATTCAGAGTATAGCTGTATGCATTCAGAGTATAGCTGGATGTAATCAGAGTATAGCTGGATGTAATCAGAGTATAGCTGTAAGTATTCAGAGTATAGCTGTATGCATTCAGAGTATAGCTGGATGTAATCAGAGTATAGCTGTAAGTATTCAGAGTATAGCTGGATGTATTCAGAGTATAGCTGGATGTGATTAGAGTATAGCTGTAAGTATTCAGAGTATAGCTGTATGCATTCAGAGTATAGCTGGATGTAATCAGAGTATAGCTGGATGTATTCAGAGTATAGCTGGATGTAATCAGAGTATAGCTGGATGTATTCAGAGTATAGCTGGATGTATTCAGAGTATAGCTGTATGTGATTAGAGTATAGCTGTAAGTATTCAGAGTATAGCTGGATGTATTCAGAGTATAGCTGTATGTGATTAGAGTATAGCTGTAAGTATTCAGAGTATAGCTGGATGCATTCAGAGTATAGCTGGATGTAATCAGAGTATAGCTGGATGTAATCAGAGTATAGCTGTAAGTATTCAGAGTATAGCTGTATGCATTCAGAGTATAGCTGGATGTAATCAGAGTATAGCTGTAAGTATTCAGAGTATAGCTGTATGCATTCAGAGTATAGCTGGATGTATTCAGAGTATAGCTGTAAGTATTCAGAGTATAGCTGGATGTAATCAGAGTATAGCTGGATGTATTCAGAGTATAGCTGGATGTAATCAGAGTATAGCTGGATGTAATCAGAGTATAGCTGGATGCATTTAGAGTATAGCTGGATGTATTCAGAGTATAGCTGGATGTATTCAGAGTATAGCTGGATGTAATCAGAGTATAGCTGGATGTATTCAGAGTATAGCTGGATGCATTCAGAGTATAGCTGGATGTATTCAGAGTATAGCTGGATGTAATCAGAGTATAGCTGTATGTATTCAGAGTATAGCTGGATGTAATCAGAGTATAGCTGGATGTATTCAGAGTATAGCTGGATGTAATCAGAGTATAGCTTGGATGTGATCAGAGTATTGCTGGATGTATTCAGAGTATAGCTGTATGTGATCAGAGTATAGCTGGATGTATTCAGAGTATAGCTGTATGTGATCAGAGTATAGCTGTAAGTATTCAGAGTATAGCTGGATGTAATCAGAGTATAGCTGTATGCATTCAGAGTATAGCTGAATGTAATCAGAGTATAGCTGGATGTAATCAGAGTATAGCTGGATGTAATCAGAGTATAGCTGAATGTATTCAGAGTATAGCTGGATGTAATCAGAGTATAGCTGGATGTATTCAGAGTATAGCTGGATGTATTCAGAGTATAGCTGGATGTAATCAGAGTATAGCTGGATGTATTCAGAGTATAGCTGTATGTGATCAGAGTATAGCTGGATGTATTCAGAGTATAGCTGTATGTGATCAGAGTATAGCTGTAAGTATTCAGAGTATAGCTGGATGTATTCAGAGTATAGCTGGATGTATTCAGAGTATAGCTGTATGCATTCAGAGTATAGCTGGATGTGATCAGAGTATAGCTGTAAGTATTCAGAGTATAGCTAGATGTATTCAGAGTATAGCTGGATGCATTCAGAGTATAGCTGGATGTATTCAGAGTATAGCTGGATGTAATCAGAGTATAGCTGGATGTAATCAGAGTATAGCTGTATGTGATCAGAGTATAGCTGGATGTATTCAGAGTATAGCTGGATGTATTCAGAGTATAGCTGGATGTATTCAGAGTATAGCTGGATGTAATCGGAGTATAGCTGGATGTGATCAGAGTATAGCTGGATGTGATCAGAGTATAGCTGGATGTAATCAGAGTATAGCTGGATGTGATCAGAGTATAGCTGTATGCATTCAGAGTATAGCTGTAAGTATTCAGAGTATAGCTGTATGTGATCAGAGTATAGCTGGATGTAATCAGAGTATAGCTGGATGTATTCAGAGTATAGCTGTATGTAATCAGAGTATAGCTGGATGTGATCAGAGTATAGCTGTATGTAATCAGAGTATAGCTGGATGTGATCAGAGTATAGCTGGATGTATTCAGAGTATAGCTGGATGTAATCAGAGTATAGCTGGATGTAATCAGAGTATAGCTGGATGTAATCAGAGTATCTCACATGACCACTAGTGAATCAAATAGATATATCTTTGTTATTGTTTATATGTACCTGCGGGACACGTCCATCAGGACCCCACTGAACACCTGCTCCCCCCTCCGGAAGGACACCACCAGCGCGTCATCGATCACATGGTCCAGAGAGACCCGGACCTCAGAACCAGGACTCAGATCAGCAGGACTCAGATCAGCAGGACTCAGATCAGCTGGACTCAGACCAGCAACAATCAGATCAGCTGGACTCAGGCCAGCGGAGTGGGGTTCCTGCTTCACTGGGGCTCTCAGAGTGTAGTCCCGGTCCAAGTCCTGATCGCCGTCCCGGTCCTGATCGCGGTCTGCGGGCTCGGCTCGGTCCGTACCAGTCTCGTTAGTTGTCGGTTCTGCCGGTTCCGTTAGCGACAGACCGGCCTCCGTACCGGGAGGGGGGGCCGGGAAGGAGAGCAGGAAGACGGCCCGGGGCTTGGAGCCTCCCCCCTGAGGGTCCCCCGGTACCGAGCAGAGCCGGTCCTCCCGGTCTGCTCCGGGTCTCTCTCCCTCTCCCTCGCCTCTTCCCGCCTCCGGCCCGACACGCTGCCCCCCAGCCTCCATCCAGGGCTCAAGCTGCGCTCCGGGGGCCAGCAGCGGGGTCAAGCCCGGTTCTCCCGGTTCTCCCGTCAGGCCCCGTCCCGGTTCTCTCGGTAGATCCGGTCCCGGTTCTTCTTCTTCTCTTCTTGCAGCTCCTGGCTCTGCAGCCACGGCCGCCATTTTCTTCCTGTGCTGCCTAGCGGCGCCTGGTCCCGCCCCCCGCTCTCTGTCAGCTGCGCCTGCGCACTGCCGTTGGCTGAAAGGCCTGTCACTCAAATTAAACGTTGTTCAGCGTCGTCTGTGATTGGATGGTTCCGTGAGAGTGTGTAGGCGTCATCAGTGTGTTTGTCTTCACAAACAGAACATGTAATAATAATATACAGAATTGAATGTGTAGTACAGAATATAGCATCAGTATTTAATGTGTAGTACAGAATACAACATCAGTATGTAATGTGTAGTACAGAATACAACAGAATATAGCATCAGTATTTAATGTGTAGTACAGAATATAGCATCAGTATTTAATGTGTAGTACAGAACACAACATCAGTATGTAATGTGTAGTACAGAATATAGCATCAGTATTTAATGTGTAGTACAGAATACAACATCAGTATTTCATGTGTAGTACAGAATACAACATATGCATTTAATGTGTAGTACAGAATATAACATCAGTATTTAATGTGTAGTACAGAATATAACATCAGTATTTAATGTGTAGTACAGAATACAACATCAGTATTTAATGTGTAGTACAGAATATAACAGAATATAGCATCAGTATTTAATGTGTAGTACAGAACACAACATCAGTATTTAATGTGTAGTACAGAATATAGCATCAGTATTTAATGTGTAGTACAGAATACAACATCAGTATTTCATGTGTAGTACAGAATACAACATCAGCATTTAATGTGTAGTACAGAATATAACATCAATATTTAATGTGTAGTACAGAATATAACATCAGTATTTAATGTGTAGTACAGAATATAACATCAGTATTTAATGTGTAGTACAGAATATAACATCAGTATTTAATGTGTAGTACAGAATACAACATCAGTATTTAATGTGTAGTACAGAATACAACATCAGCATTTAATGTGTAGTACAGAATACAACATCAGTATTTCATGTGTAGTACAGAATACAACATCAGTATTTAATGTGTAGTACAGAATACAACATCAGTATTTAATGTGTAGTATAGAATACAACATCAGTATTTAATGTGTAGTATAGAATATAACATCAGTATTTGATGTGTAGTACAGAATATAACATCAGTATTTAATGTGTAGTATAGAATATAACATCAGTATTTAATGTGTAGTACAGAATACAACATCAGCATTTAATGTGTAGTACAGAATATAACATCAGTATTTAATGTGTAGTATAGAATGTAACATCAGTATTTAATGTGTAGTACAGAATACAACATCAGCATTTAATGTGTAGTACAGAATATAGCATCAGTATTTAATGTGTAGTACAGAATACAACATCAGTATTTAATGTGTAGTACAGAATACAACATCAGTATTTAATGTGTAGTACAGAATATAACATCAGTATTTAATGTGTAGTACAGAATATAACATCAGTATTTAATGTGTAGTACAGAATATAGCATCAGTATTTAATGTGTAGTACAGAATATAACATCAGTATTTAATGTGTAGTACAGAATACAACATCAGTATTTAATGTGTAGTATAGAATATAGCATCAGTATTTAATGTGTAGTACAGAATACAACATCAGTATTTAATGTGTAGTACAGAATACAACATCAGTATTTAATGTGTAGTACAGAATACAACATCAGTATTTAATGTGTAGTACAGAATATAACATCAGTATTTAATGTGTAGTACAGAATACAACATCAGTATTTAATGTGTAGTACAGAATATAACATCAGTATTTAATGTGTAGTACAGAATATAACATCAGTATTTAATGTGTAGTACAGAATATAACATCAGTATTTAATGTGTAGTATAGAATATAACATCAGTATTTAATGTGTAGTACAGAATATAACAGAATACAACATCAGTATTTAATGTGTAGTATAGAATGTAACATCAGTATTTAATGTGTAGTACAGAATATAACAGAATACAACATCAGTATTTAATGTGTAGTACAGAATATAGCATCAGTATTTAATGTGTAGTACAGAATATAACATCAGTATTTAATGTGTAGTACAGAATACAACATCAGTATTTAATTTGTAGTATAGAATATAACATCAGTATTTAATGTGTAGTACAGAATATAGCATCAGTATTTAATGTGTAGTACAGAATACAACATCAGTATTTAATGTGTAGTACAGAATATAACATCAGTATTTAATGTGTAGTACAGAATACAACATCAGTATTTAATGTGTAGTATAGAATACAACATCAGTATTTAATGTGTAGTATAGAATATAACATCAGTATTTAATGTGTAGTACAGAATACAACATCAGTATTTAATGTGTAGTACAGAATACAACATCAGTATTTAATGTGTAGTACAGAATACAACATCAGTATTTAATGTGTAGTACAGAATATAACATCAGTATTTAATGTGTGGTACAGAATACAACATCAGTATTTAATGTGTAGTACAGAATATAACATCAGTATTTAATGTGTAGTACAGAATATAACAGAATACAACATCAGTATTTAATGTGTAGTATAGAATGTAACATCAGTATTTAATGTGTAGTACAGAATATAGCATCAGTATTTAATGTGTAGTACAGAATATAGCATCAGTATTTAATGTGTAGTACAGAATACAACATCAGTATTTAATGTGTAGTATAGAATACAACATCAGTATTTAATGTGTAGTACAGAATATAACATCAGTATTTAATGTGTAGTACAGAATACAACATCAGTATTTAATGTGTAGTACAGAATACAACATCAGTATTTAATGTGTAGTACAGAATACAACATCAGTATTTAATGTGTAGTACAGAATACAACATCAGTATTTAATGTGTAGTACAGAATACAACATCAGCATTTAATGTGTAGTACAGAATATAACATCAGTATTTAATGTGTAGTACAGAATATAACATCAGCATTTAATGTGTAGTACAGAATACAACATCAGTATTTAATGTGTAGTATAGAATATAACAACAGTATTTGATGTGTAGTACAGAATACAACATCAGTATTTAATGTGTAGTACAGAATACAACATCAGTATTTAATGTGTAGTACAGAATACAACATCAGTATTTAATGTGTAGTACAGAATACAACATCAGTATTTAATGTGTAGTACAGAATACAACATCAGTATTTGATGTGTAGTACAGAATACAACATCAGTATTTAATGTGTAGTACAGAATACAACATCAGTATTTAATGTGTAGTACAGAATATAACATCAGTATTTAATGTGTAGTACAGAATATAACATCAGTATTTAATGTGTAGTACAGAATACAACATCAGTATTTAATGTGTAGTACAGAATACAACATCAGTATTTGATGTGTAGTACAGAATACAACATCAGTATTTAATGTGTAGTACAGAATACAACATCAGTATTTAATGTGTAGTACGGAATACAACATCAGTATTTAATGTGTAGTACGGAATATAACATCAGTATTTAATGTGTAGTACAGAATATAACATCAGTATTTGATGTGTAGTACAGAATACAACATCAGTATTTAATGTGTAGTACAGAATACAACA
Source organism: Champsocephalus gunnari (assembly GCA_036324595.1). NCBI lineage: Eukaryota > Metazoa > Chordata > Actinopteri > Perciformes > Channichthyidae > Champsocephalus > Champsocephalus gunnari. Next base: position 141,946 of record CM070438.1, read on the forward strand.
TCAGTATTTAATGTGTAGTACAGAATACAACATCAGTATTTAATGTGTAGTACAGAATATAACATCAGTATTTGATGTGTAGTACAGAATACAACATCAGTATTTAATGTGTAGTACAGAATATAACATCAGTATTTAATGTGTAGTACAGAATACAACATCAGTATTTAATGTGTAGTATAGAATATAACATCAGTATTTAATGTGTAGTACAGAATACAACATCAGTATTTAATTTGTAGTACAGAATATAACATCAGTATTTAATGTGTAGTACAGAATACAACATCAGTATTTAATGTGTAGTACAGAATACAACATCAGTATTTAATGTGTAGTACAGAATACAACATCAGTATTTAATGTGTAGTACAGAATACAACATCAGTATTTAATGTGTAGTATAGAATATAACATCAGTATTTAATGTGTAGTACAGAATATAGCATCAGTATTTAATGTGTAGTACAGAATACAACATCAGTATTTAATGTGTAGTATAGAATGTAACATCAGTATTTAATGTGTAGTACAGAATATAACATCAGTATTTAATGTGTAGTACAGAATACAACATCAGCATTTAATGTGTAGTACAGAATACAACATCAGTATTTAATGTGTAGTATAGAATATAACATCAGTATTTGATGTGTAGTACAGAATACAACATCAGTATTTAATGTGTAGTACAGAATACAACATCAGTATTTAATGTGTAGTACAGAATACAACATCAGTATTTAATGTGTAGTACAGAATACAACATCAGTATTTAATGTGTAGTACAGAATACAACATCAGTATTTAATGTGTAGTACAGAATATAACATCAGTATTGAATGTGTAGTACAGAATACAACATCAGCATTTAATGTGTAGTACAGAATACAACATCAGTATTTAATGTGTAGTATAGAATATAACATCAGTATTTGATGTGTAGTACAGAATACAACATCAGTATTTAATGTGTAGTACAGAATACAACATCAGTATTGAATGTGTAGTACAGAATACAACATCAGCATTTAATGTGTAGTACAGAATACAACATCAGTATTTGATGTGTAGTACAGAATACAACATCAGTATTTAATGTGTAGTACAGAATATAACATCAGTATTTAATGTGTAGTACAGAATACAACATCACTATTTAATGTGTAGTATAGAATGTAACATCAGTATTTAATGTGTAGTATAGAATATAACATCAGTATTTAATGTGTAGTACAGAATATAGCATCAGTATTTAATGTGTAGTACAGAATACAACATCAGTATTTAATGTGTAGCACAGAATACAACATCAGTATTTAATGTGTAGTACAGAATATAACATCAGTATTTAATGTGTAGTACAGAATATAACAGAATACAACATCAGTATTTAATGTGTAGTATAGAATGTAACATCAGTATTTAATGTGTAGTACAGAATATAGCATCAGTATTTAATGTGTAGTACAGAATACAACATCAGTATTTAATGTGTAGTATAGAATATAACATCAGTATTTAATGTGTAGTACAGAATACAACATCAGTATTTAATGTGTAGTACAGAATATAGCATCAGTATTTAATGTGTAGTACAGAATACAACATCAGTATTTAATGTGTAGTATAGAATGTAACATCAGTATTTAATGTGTAGTACAGAATATAACATCAGTATTTAATGTGTAGTACAGAATACAACATCAGCATTTAATGTGTAGTACAGAATACAACATCAGTATTTAATGTGTAGTATAGAATGTAACATCAGTATTTAATGTGTAGTATAGAATGTAACATCAGTATTTGATGTGTAGTACAGAATACAACATCAGTATTTCATGTGTAGTACAGAATACAACATCAGTATTTAATGTGTAGTACAGAATATAGCATCAGTATTTCATGTGTAGTACAGAATACAACATCAGTATTTAATGTGTAGTACAGAATATAGCATCAGTATTTCATGTGTAGTACAGAATACAACATCAGTATTTAATGTGTAGTACAGAATACAACATCAGTATTTAATGTGTAGTACAGAATATAGCATCAGTATTTCATGTGTAGTACAGAATATAACATCAGTATTTAATGTGTAGTACAGAATATAGCATCAGTATTTCATGTGTAGTACAGAATATAACATCAGTATTTAATGTGTAGTACAGAATATAACAGAATACAACATCAGTATTTAATGTGTAGTATAGAATGTAACATCAGTATTTAATGTGTAGTACAGAATATAACAGAATACAACATCAGTATTTAATGTGTAGTATAGAATGTAACATCAGTATTTAATGTGTAGTACAGAATATAACATCAGTATTTAATGTGTAGTACAGAATATAACATCAGTATTTAATGTGTAGTACAGAATATAACATCAGTATTTAATGTGTAGTACAGAATATAACAGAATACAACATCAGTATTTAATGTGTAGTATAGAATGTAACATCAGTATTTAATGTGTAGTACAGAATATAACAGAATACAACATCAGTATTTAATGTGTAGTACAGAATACAACATCAGTATTTAATGTGTAGTACAGAATACAACATCAGTATTTAATGTGTAGTACAGAATATAACATCAGTATTTAATGTGTAGTACAGAATACAACATCAGTATTTAATGTGTAGTACAGAATACAACATCAGTATTTAATGTGTAGTACAGAATATAACATCAGTATTTAATGTGTAGTACAGAATACAACATCAGTATTTAATGTGTAGTACAGAATACAACATCAGTATTTAATGTGTAGTACAGAATATAACATCAGTATTTAATGTGTAGTACAGAATATAACATCAGTATTTAATGTGTAGTACAGAATATAACATCAGTATTTAATGTGTAGTACAGAATATAACATCAGTATTTAATGTGTAGTACAGAATACAACATCAGTATTTAATGTGTAGTACAGAATACAACATCAGTATTTAATGTGTAGTACAGAATATAACATCAGCATTTAATGTGTAGTACAGAATACAACATCAGTATTTAATGTGTAGTACAGAATATAACATCAGTATTTAATATGTAGTACAGAATATAACATCAGTATTTAATGTCCATCCATCTTCTCCCGCGTATACGTGGTCGGGTCTCGGGGGTAGCAGTTCCAGCAGAGAGCCCCAAACGTTCCTTTCCCCACATCAACCTGCTCTGACTGGGGGGTCCCAAGGCGCTCCCAGGCCAGCGAAGAGATATAATCGCTCCACCTGGTCCTAGGTCTACCCCTCGGTCTCTTCCCGGCTGGACGTGCCTGGAACACCTCCCTAGGGAGGCGCCCAGGGGGCATCCTAACTAGGTGCCCGAACCACCTCAACTGGCTCCTTTCGACGCAAAGTATTTAATGTGTAGTACAGAATACAACATCAGTATTTAATGTGTAGTACATTACATTACATTGCATTTAGCTGACGCTTTTATCCAAAGCGACTTACAATAAGTGCAAACGACCAACAAAATACAACCTTGAAGAAAACAGAATCATAAAGTACATCAGGCTTCATAGAGCCAAGTATTTCAAGTGCTACTCAGCTGGCTTTAGAGGAGCCAGTCCTTTGTTAGTATATAAGTGCTTTGTTAGTATATAAGTCCTTTGTTAGTATATAAGAGCTTTGTTAGTATATAAGAGCTTTGTTAGTATATAAGTGCTTTGTTAGTATATAAGTGCTTTGTTAGTATATAAGTGCTTTGTTAGTATATAAGTGCTTTGTTAGTATATAAGTGCTTTGTTAGTAGTTCTATCCTCGAGGTGGAGTCGAGAGAGATGAGCTTCAGTCTGGAAGGTGTGTGACCTTTCTGCTGTCCTGATGTCAATGGGAGCTCATTCCACCATCTTGGAGCCAGGACAGCAAACCCACGTGTTTCTGCTGATGGGAACTTGGGTCCCCCTCGCAGCGAGGGTGCAGCGAGCCGTCTGGCTGATGCAGAGCGGAGTGCACGTGCTGGGGTGCACGGTTTAACCATGTCCTGGATGTAGGAAGGGCCAGATCCATTCGCAGCATGGTACGCAAGTACCAGGGTCTTGAAGTGGATTCTAGCAGTTACCGGAAGCCAGTGGAGGGAGCGGAGGAGCGGCGTGGTGTGGAACATTCAGGAAGGTTGAAGACCAGACGAGCCGCTGCATTCTGGATGAGAGAGGTCGGATGGCACATGCAGGGAGACCAGCAGGAGGGAGCTGCAGTAGTCTAGGCGTGAGGTGACGAGAGCCTGGACCAGAAGCTGCGTGGCTCTCTGGGTCAGCTGGGGACGCGTCCTCCTGATGCTGTAGAGCGTGTATCTGCAGCAGCGGGTTGTAGCAGCGATGTTTGCAGTGAAGGACAGGTTGTTATCTAGGGTCTCACCCAGAGTCCTTGCAGTCTGAGTCGGGGAAACAACAGAGGGGCCGATGTTGATCGTCAGGTCAAGAGTGGGACAATCTTTTCCCGGAAGGAAAAGCAGTTCAGTTTTGTCGAGGTTGAGCTTGAGGTGATGATGAGACATCCACTGAGAGATGTCAGCTAGACGAGCAGAGATGCGTGCGACGACCTGGGTCTCTGAGCGGGGGAAGGGCAGGATTCATTGGGTGTCGTCAGCGTAGCAGTGGTATGAAAAACCATGCGAGCTAATGACTGATCCGAGCGAGTTTGTGTACAGGTGTTACGACCCGCCTCCCTACTCGATAGCAGTGGCTCGTGAGGCAGTTCGCAACATAAAACAAAAGTACACAACACGTAGGCACTAAACTGTGATCATACATTTATTGCCACAATCATAAAACATACACTGGAGGACAGGTAACACAAACAAAAAGACGCAGGGGACTTGGGCCAAAATCACACAGAACCTAACGGGAGAAATAAAGCCGCGAAAACCTAATACTAACAGGTCCTCCAGGAAACACAACAAAAAGGCTAAAGAGCTCTGCCACAGCAGAGACATCCGGAGGAGTGATCGGCTCCTCCTTCTCCTTCAGTCTCCTCTTTTATGCTCGGCTGAGTGACAACTGGGAACACCTGGGGAAGGCGGAGCCAGGTGTACCTGCACAGCAGAGAGAACAAAGAGGACAACAAAAGGGGGGGAGTACGTAACCCCCACCATGAGTTAGTGATTTTTTTCTTTTTTTTAAAAAAACAATCACAACAATCAACCTTAGTTGACAGACGTGCTCACCACCACTCATTCCACACACCCGACAACAACACACAATACTACCATGCCAGTGCCTCCTTTTCGATGGTGGAATACACCAGCTGGTGTCGATCAAATCTCCCGGAGCGGTACGACACAGAGCGCTCCACCTCACGATCAGCTCCAGTACATCTGCCCGCTGCGCGTCAGGCAAGTGTTCCAAATGAGACTCAACCTTCACCAGAGTCTCCGCAGCGACCGGGACCTCTGAGGTGACGGAGGGGGGGGGGTCACTTTCAGCACTGGACCGCGCCACCACACCGGCAGCGACAGATTTACGAACAGCCCCCGGGCTTATCGTACCCGTTGTCCCACCCTCACGCCATAATGGCGGGTCCCTGATCGGTCCGTCCAACTCCGTAGCCGTAAAACTGTCAGACAGATCACCATCACTAACGTCAACTCCACTCTTTGCGCGGGTGACTGCAACCGTATTCACCCCCGGCTTAACGAGCACTCTGCCACCGGCTAAATCATTCCCCAAGACCAAATCAACCCCTTCAATGGGAAAACATGGCCGAACCCCGACAGTTACCGGACCTGTGACCAGATCTGACTCAAGATGAATATTATGCAATGGCGAACCCACACACTGCATACCAACCCCCCTCACAAGAACACCCGACCCCACAGCAGACGCCTCAGAGAGGGGCAACACACCCCTCATCATAAAGGATTGCGAAGCTGCTGTATCCCTCAAAATGGTCACAGGAACCCTGTTGTTCTTCCCCGGTAAAGACACCATTCCCTTCATGAGAAACGGAGCAAAAAGGTTCAGTTCTGATTTGAGAGACCCTGGCTTTGAAGTACTCATCAAAGCGACCGACTTTACAGGCTTCTCCTCATCCCGCAAAACATAGCAATTCGCAGCAATATGACCTCTTTTCTTGCAGTAATGACACACTGGCCTATCCGTAGATCCCCCATTCACCTCTCCCGGTTTTTCCTCAGCAACTCTTGGCCTGCTGGACTGCCATGGCACTTTAGTGAAGACTGGGGTTTCTCTGATATTATTGTCCACAAACCCGGCCTGTGCCCTAGTCCTCTCACTGTCGACAGTCTTGTGAGTAAGCGCATATTCGTCAGCCAAAACCGCAGCATCAAACAGTTTCAGCGGTTGTTGCTCATTGAGGTATGTGGCTACTGTGTAAGGCAAACAGTTTTTAAATTCTTCCTCGAGCACTAATGTTTTTAGGTCCTCTAGAGACTTTGTCCCCGTCGATGAGCACCATCGCTCAAACAGAACCTCTTTCTCACGGGCGAATTCCACATACGCTTGACAATCTTGTCTTTTCAAACCACGAAACTTTTGACGGTATGCCTCAGGCACCAGCTCATAAGCGCGCAGAATTGCAGCTTTCACCTGTTTATAATCCCGGCTAACCTCCTCAGATAACGCAGTATACACCTGCTGCGCTTTACCCGCGAGAACGCACTGCAGCATAACGGTCCACATGTTCCCAGGCCATTTAAACGTTGTTGCTACACGCTCAAACAGGACAAAATAGCTATCAACGTCTTTTTCGTTAAACACTGGGATAAACCGAGTATACTTGCCTACGTCAAAATCATGAGGTTGTGCAGACCCCAACTGCTGAGTCTGGTGAGACGTCAGCTCCAGCTCCCTCAAACGTAACTCTGCCTCATACTTCCTCAATTCGAGATTACAGGCGATCTCCTTCTCTCTCAGTCTGTTGTCACTCTCCTTCTCTCTAACCATCAGCTTGCGCAGCTCTAGCTGAAGTTGAAGGTCGCTCACTTTCTGAGAGACCTCTGTCCCGTCGTCCATGGGAACGTCTGCTTCCTCCTCTGACAATACCTCCTGCTCTATAAGCGCAGCCAACAGCTGTCCCTTAATGATCTGTTTCTTGTTCTGTTTATTGACTACAACGTCAAATTTGCCTGCGATCAGACCAAGCTGCTGTTTGCTACATGCATCCAACTTCCCCCGAGTCGGATCACCCACAAACCCCTCCAAGTTGAAATCCATCACTGCCACTCTACGCTATACGGCCAAACAAACAACAAAATGCTGTCAAAAGCCTTTTAGAAAGTAATACTACTCACCACACCGGCACCTGCCCGAGACAGCCTTTGGACGAGCCCCCATATGTTACGACCCGCCTCCCTACTCGATAGCAGTGGCTCGTGAGGCAGTTCGCAACATAAAACAAAAGTACACAACACGTAGGCACTAAACTGTGATCATACATTTATTGCCACAATCATAAAACATACACTGGAGGACAGGTAACACAAACAAAAAGACGCAGGGGACTTGGGCCAACCACACCACGGGCCGTAGGATCCAGAGCCTTCCTCCGCTACCCAAAATCACACAGAACCTAACGGGAGAAATAAAGCTGCGAAAACCTAATACTAACAGTTCCTCCAAGAAACACAACAAAAAGGCAAGAGAGCTCTGACACAGCAGAGACATCCGGAGGAGTGATCGGCTCCTCCTTCTCCTTCAGTCTCCTCTTTTATGCTCGGCTGATTGGCAACTGGGAACACCTGGGGAAGGCGGAGCCAGGTGTTCCTGCAGAGCAGAGAGAACAAAGAGCACAACAAAAGGGGGGGGAGTACGTAACAACAGGGAGAAGAGGAGGGGACCAAGAACAGAGCCCTGAGGGACCCCTGTAGTTAATTGACAGGGGTCGGACTCGGACCCTCTCCAAGTGACCCTGTAGGTGCGGTCTTTGAGGTATGAGGTGAGGAGGGAAAGTGCAGAGCCTGAAACTCCAAGTTCTTGGAGAGCGAAGGAGGATCTGATGGTTCACCATGTCGAATGCAGCAGACAGGTCCAACAGGACGAGGACAGAGGAGAGGGAGGCTGTTTTAGCCGTGTGCAGTTCCTCAGAGACAGCAAGGAGGGCAGTTTCTGTGGAGTGACCTGCCTTGAAACCAGACTGGAGCGGATCCAGAAGGTTGTTCTGATGGAGAGAGCAGGAGAGTTGTCTAAAGACAGCGCGTTCAAGTGTTTTAGACGGGAACGGGAGGAGAGAGACAGGCCTGTAGTTTATAACATCAGACGGGTCGAGAGTGGGTTTCTTTAGGAGAGGGTTTACTCTCGCCTCCTTGAGACTGTTTGGAAAGTGACCAGAAGTTAGAGAAGTGTTGATGAAGTGTTGATGAAACGGTAGAATATCAGGAGCGATAGTCTGAAGGAGGTTTGAAGGGACAGGGTCCAGAGGACAGGTGGCGGGCAGAGGTAATGAGGGTAGGAACCTCACCTGGAGAGAGAGGGGAAAAGGAGGTCAGTGTGCGGGTGGAAGGAGGGTCTGGAGACCCAGCGGTGAGGAGAGGTGAGTCAGAAGAAGAAGAGCGAATATCATCAACCTTTTTTTCAAAGTGGTTAACAAAGTCGCTTGACAGAAGTGAGGAGGGGGGAGGGGCTTTGGGAGGGTCCAAGAGGGAGGAGGGGGAAGGGGCTTTGGGGGGGGTCCAAGAGGGGGGAGGGGGAAGGGGCTTTGGGGGGGTCCAGAAGGGAGGAGGGGGAAGGGGCTTTGGAAGGGTCCAGGAGGGAGGAGGGGGAAGGGGCTTTTGGGGGGTCCAGGAGGGTGGAGAAGATGGAAAATAGTTGTTTGGGATTGGAATAGGAAGATTGGATCCTATCTTGAAAGAAAGTGCTTTTTGCCGGAGAGATGGAAGCAGAGAAAGAGGAGAGCCTGATAGGTTATGAGGTCGTCACGGACAGAGAGAGTCCAGAGAGGATGTGAGAGGACAGAGAGAGTCCAGAGAGAGGACAGAGAGAGTCCAGAGAGGATGAGAGAGGACAGAGAGAGTCCAGGGAGGAGGAGAGAGGAGAGAGAGAGTCCAGAGAGGAGGAGAGAGGAGAGAGAGACTCCAGAGAGGATGTGAGAGGACAGAGAGAGTCCAGAGAGGAGGAGAGAGGAGAGAGAGTCCAGAGAGGATGAGAGAGGAGAGAGGAGACTTTCTGCAGCAGAGTTTGGAGGCAGGAGTTGGAAGGAGTCAAAGGAAGGGAGGGCTGAGAGCACCGAGGAGGCAAAGGTAGAGGGGGAGAGGGGGAGAGGAGGCGAAGGTAGAGGGGGAGAGGGAACGGAGGTTACGGCGGACAGGTGCAGGATGAGAAGAGATTAGTTTGTTATCTTTGGAAAGGGGTAGAGAGAATGAGATGAAGAAGTGATCGGAGGTGTGGAACGGGTTTACAGAGAGGTTAGAAGTAGAGCAGTTCCTTGAGGATATGAGATCAAGGACACTGCCAGCTTTATGAGTGGGTGAGGACGGAGACAGTGAGAAAGCAAAGGCGGTGAACAGAGATGTTAGTTCGTCTATCTTCCCCGTCTGGAGGTCGACGTCTCCGAGAAGTACAGCGGGAGGGCCAGTTTCAGGATGTGTGAGAGGAGAGGGTCTAAGTCCTCCAGGAAGTCCCCCAAGGCGCCTGGTGGACGGTAGAGAACAACAAGGGGTCATTGTATAGGATGGGTTACCGTGACGACATGGAGTTCAGAGGTGGAAGGAGTGAAGTTAGGAAGCTTGAAGAGGGAGAAGCTCCATGTGGAGAGAGCAGGAGACCAGTGCCCCCTCCTCTGCCAGTGGGTCTGGGTGTATGGGAGAAGGAGCATGCTGGAGAGAGCAGGAGACCAGTGCCCCTCCTCTGCCAGGGGGTCTGGGTGTATGGGAGAAGGAGCATGCTGGAGAGAGCAGGAGACCAGTGCCCCTCCTCTGCCAGGGGGTCTGGGTGTGTGGGAGAAGGAGCATGCTGTGGAGAGAGCAGGAGACCAGTGCCCCTCCTCTGCCAGGGGGTCTGGGTGTATGGGAGAAGGAGCATGCTGGAGAGAGCAGGAGACCAGTGCCCCTCCTCTGCCAGGGGGTCTGGGTGTGTGGGAGAAGGAGCATGCTGTGGAGAGAGCAGGAGACCAGTGCCCCTCCTCTGCCAGGGGGTCTGGGTGTATGGGAGAAGGAGCATGCTGTGGAGAGAGCAGGAGACCAGTGCCCCTCCTCTGCCAGGGGGTCTGGGTGTATGGGAGAACGAGCATGCTGTGGAGAGAGCAGGAGACCAGTGCCCCTCCTCTGCCAGTGGGTCTGGGTGTATGGGAGAAGGAGCATGCTGGAGAGAGAGCAGGAGACCAGTGCCCCTCCTCTGCCAGTGGGTCTGGGTGTATGGGAGGAGGAGCATGCTGTGGAGAGAGCTGGAGACCAGTGCCCCTCCTCTGCCAGGGGGTCTGGGTGTATGGGAGAAGGAGCATGCTGGAGAGAGCAGGAGACCAGTGCCCCTCCTCTGCCAGTGGGTCTGGGTGTATGGGAGGAGGAGCATGCTGTGGAGAGAGCTGCTGGGTGGATGTGTTGGATGGAGTAATCCAGGTCTCAGTGAGAGCAGGGACATCAGGGTCTGCAGGGAGGCGGAGCCAGAGATGAAGTCAGCCTGAGGAACAGCTGACTGCAGTTCCACAGGCCGCCTGAAGCTAGATGATGGATCTCATGGAGCACGGGGGATAGACGAGAGCAGGCCGGGTGTAGCGATTAGGAGATACACGGGGCCAGAGATCCCTGAGAGGAGACACATGGACAGGAATGGAGGATTTGCCTCCTCTTTGCCTCCCTCGTGACTCCCTCGTGACTCCCGCAGGACTCCAATGTCTTTGTCAGTCTTCGTCTGTCTGACGCTGAAGGAAAGAGCTACCTAAAATGGACGCCTGATTGCTGAGGTCAGCTCAGCTGTGAGGCCACGCCCCTCTGATTAGTCACCTCTCTGCAGCTGATGGGCGAAAGCTGAGAGGCCCTGCCTATATTGTGATGCAGGCCCATTCCCAAACCGCCCCCTACACCCTACACCCTACCCCTCCGTTTGCGCGTTCACGCGGAGGGTCCGCCATATTGAGGGCTGTTCCAAAGCAACGAGTGTGGAGGGGTGTGGAGGGGGAGTGGGCTATCAAGCCCTCAAACAGCGAGTCTGCAGCGATGCTGACTGGAGACCGGTCTCTACCTGACCGGAGTCACGCTGTGTGTGTCCGTCAGGAAACACGCTGTTCACAAGTAGTTCCAGCAAACATCCTCTGATAAACTGCGATGTTAACAACCTCATGATGACCTCATGTGTTTCTAACTCAGGATCAAACCTGTGTTTAGTCTTGAAAAAGGTAAATGTGTGCCTTTTATTATAAAGTTGTGTATATTTACAGACCGTTGCAAAAACTAAGAAGCTTATAAACATCAGGGTTAAAACTAAAAGAGCTTTGAAACACAATGAAAGATGTTTGGAGTTTTATTTGAGTTATTCATTTAAACTTTTTGTCTAAGAGATGCTGATTTGAAACCGTTGTTACAAACATTTCCTGTTTCTGCTGGAGAGAGGGGAGGCCGTCCCAAAGCTTGCTGCTGTGTTTACTCCCTCCACCTGACAGGAGGGAGCCTCGTTGAGCTGCGAGTGTGGCTACAGACGGAGTTCACTCCATCACGGAGGGGTAGGGTCGAGGGAGTGGTTTGGGATTGGGCCGCAGGCTTGAGCCCACTGAGAGCTGAGCAACAGGTTCACGTGAGCAGATCTGAGATTTAAAATCTCTCAAAGCGCCGTTTTATCTCCAGAACAATGATACAGAGTAGAATCACTGAAACAGAGAAGTCTCATTAAACAAGAATATAACTTACAGTGGCTGCTGCGTCAATAGGCCCGGTCTAGATGCACACATATAACACTTCATTCTTAATACTATTTTATATTTTAATAATTGTGACATTTATTTTGAAGATGTACTGGTTCCTCTATGTCGGTACTGGTTCCTCTATGTTGGTACTGGTTCCTCTATGTCGGTACTGGTTCCTCTATGTGGGTACTGGTTCCTCTATGTCGGTACTGGTTCCTCTATGTCGGTACTGGTTCCTCTATGTCGGTACTGGTTCCTCTATGTCGGTACTGGTTCCTCTATGTTGGTACTGGTTCCTCTATGTCGGTACTGGTTCCTCTATGTCGGTACTGGTTCCTCTATGTCGGTACTGGTTCCTCTATGTTGGTACTGGTTCCTCTATGTCGGTACTGGTCCCTCTATGTCGGTACTGGTCCCTCTATTTGGGTACTGGTTCCTCTATGTCGGTACTGGTTCCTCTATGTCGGTAGAGCTGCAGTAAAACACCAGAGTACACACTTCCTGTGGAAATCACTTTAATTTCTGTGTTCATTTCATAACAACATCATCCGTCATCAAAGGTTCACAAAACAAAACATCCACAGACCTGAAGAAGGAGGGGGGGGTCAGGGTCCCTGTGATTGGTCAGAGAGCGTAGGGGGGTCAGGGTCCCTGTGATTGGTCAGAGAGCGTAGGGGGGTCAGGGTCCCTGTGATTGGTCAGAGAGCGTAGGGGGGGTCAGGGTCCCTGTGATTGGTCAGAGAGCGTAGAGGGGGTCAGGGTCCCTGTGATTGGTCAGAGAGCGTAGGGGGGTCAGGGTCCCTGTGATTGGTCAGAGAGCGTAGGGGGGGTCAGGGTCCCTGTGATTGGTCAGAGAGCGTAGGGGGGTCAGGGTCCCTGTGATTGGTCAGAGAGCGTAGGGGGGTCAGGGTCCCTGTGATTGGTCAGAGAGCGTAGGGGGGTCAGGGTCCCTGTGATTGGTCAGAGAGCTTAGGGGGGGTCAGGGTCCGTGTGATTGGTCAGAGAGCGTAGGGGGGTCAGGGTCCCTGTGATTGGTCAGAGAGCGTAGGGGGGTCAGGGTCCCTGTGATTGGTCAGAGAGCGTAGGGGGGGTCAGGGTCCCTGTGATTGGTCAGAGAGCGTAGGGGGGTCAGGGTCCCTGTGATTGGTCAGAGAGCGTAGGGGGGTCAGGGTCCCTGTGATTGGTCAGAGAGCGTAGGGGGGGTCAGGGTCCCTGTGATTGGTCAGAGAGCGTAGGGGGGGTCAGGGTCCCTGTGATTGGTCAGAGAGCGTAGGGGGGTCAGGGTCCCTGTGATTGGTCAGAGCATTTGGGGGTCAGGGTCCGTGTGATTGGTCAGAGCATTTGGGGGTCAGGGTCCGTGTGATTGGTCAGAGCGTTGTCAGGTTCCGTGTGATTGGTCAGAGCATTTGGGGGTCGGAGTCCATGTGATTGGTTAGAGAGCATTGAGGCCACTCCCCTCTGCCTCCTTCAGTTCTTTTAAAGCCACGCCCTCTGTTGTGACCACGCCCTCTTTCAAAGCCACGCCTTCTTCTGGTTGGAGAGGGGCGAGATTTGTTTCCGACCTGAACAAAAACATTTATATAAGCAGGGATGCTAACACAGCTAACTCTGTTAACAAAGCTAACAGGGATATATATACGCTTTCAGAGCTAATAAGGCTAACTCTGTTAACAAAGCTAACAGGGATATATATACGCTTTCAGAGCTAATAAGGCTAACTCTGTTAACAAAGCTAACAGGGATATATATACGCTTTCAGAGCTAATAAGGCTAACTCTGTTAACAAAGCTAACAGGGATATATATACGCTTTCAGAGCTAATAAGGCTAACTCTGTTAACAAAGCTAACACCGATGATCCCGTCCCGGCTGATAATGCTCACAAAGGTTATACTTATATATATTTGCTCTATGTGTTTGTGTTGTCTCCTGGGTTCTGTAGTGCCCGGAGTGTGTCTTTTTATTTCCTCCCAAACCCCATCCTCTCAGGAAGCCTTTGCTTCCTGTCAGGTCATCATTGTAAATAAGAATTTGTTCTTAATTGATTTTCCTGGATAAATAAAGGTTCTACTACTACTACTACTACTTACAATGCTGGCACTGCTAACGCTAGCACAGCTGATTCAGCTATCTTACAGACAGTGGCTGTTCTATGGGGTGGCACGGGGTGGCAGCTGCCACCTCAGAAAAATGCCTTGCCACCCCAGCTGCCACCCCAGCTGGCAGCTTTGTTTTGAAAGAAAAGTTGTGGCTCATCGGACATTTATGAGATAAAATCTCTAATGTCCGAGTGCAAGTGAATGCAGCGCAAGACGCGAGCCTTGTAACCCCTCCCCCGGCCCTGGCGCGAGCCTGGAAATATGACTGGCAGCGATTTCATTTGAACGGGGGGACGGCGCAAAACGAGAAGCATTTCGGATCCAAGCAGACGCAAGGAATGAGGTGTTTGCGGTCTACAGTGACAGAGAAGAGCCTGTCAGTGCTGCTGTAAGGCAAGTTGATTTATATAGCACTTTTCTGTACGCGACAATTCAAAGTGCTTTACAAAACAAATGAAAATACTTTTTAGGAATAAATACAGTACAAACACATAGGCCTATATAATGGCATTTCACAACAGGCATTACAAAGCAAAGATAATCAAAATAAACACCACAGGTATAACATACATGTTTAAAGGCATACTGTAGTTCGAATATGAGCAGCTCTATTAAAAGCAGCCAAAGAGATATGTTTTTAGTCTCGATTTAAAAATAGTAAGCGTTTCTGCGGACGTGCATGATTTGGGTAGTTTGTTCCAGTGTCGGGCATAACAGCTAACGCTGCCTCTCCATGTTTTGTTGTTACTCTCGGAGCCGATAGCAGACCCGTCCCAGAAGACCTGAGCACTTTTATGGCTCCTAATTATGCAGGAGTTGAACAATATACTTTGGTCCTAAACCATGTAATGATTTAAAAACTAGCAATAGTACTTTAAAATCAATTATTTGGCCGACTGGAAGCCAGTGTAGAGACTTCAGAACCGGACTGATGTGATCCACTCTTTTAGTGTGAGTGAGGACACGAGCAGCAGCGTTCTGGATCAGCTGCAGCTTTCTGATGGATTGTTTAGTGAGACCTGTGAAGACACTATTGCAGTGGTCGAGTCTACTGAAGATAAAAGCATGGACAAGCTTTTCTAAGTCCTGTTGTGACATTAGTTTTTTAATCCTCGATAAGTTCTTCAGACTGTACTCAGCATTGAATCAAAACGCACCATAGCTTTAAATCTTAAAACGTTTGTGCGGCGTTTTTGCTGAACAAGATGGTAATCTCTGCATTCAGCTGTAATAGGCAACTTGATGCTCTGCTCACGGATGACTCGATGAGCATAACAAACTGTTAAGACGATCACCTTACGTGTGTAAATATATTATTTTCTTTGTGGGGGTCTGCCCCCAAAAAACAGTTTCAAGTCCTGAGGAAGTCAAATCAGACGTAAAACTTCACTGCAGCCAACAGAAAGTAACCACTTTGATTTAGCTAAGCCAGTGGGTAAGGACTTTCCACTGGATCATAGCTGCAGCGATGTTTATGTTTTAGCTGAATACACGTTTTAACCCTAACTGATGCAGTTAGTCACTTCTTTAATGTTTGTTCTTTCTGATGTAAAGTCCAGGTTGTTGTAACTGTTTGCAGTAAAGTCGTGGGGCGCTGAACTGTTCCTTTGGATCTTTTGAATCTTTTGAATTGTGATAGTAATTACATGTCTTTCAAATTTGAAGAAGGGTGAGCAAGCATCTTGAGGAACATTCAACATTAACTCTCCAAAAAATATAGTTTATTCAATAATAAATGAATATGTGAATCATAACAGTGATTGACAGCTGATAGAAATAATATGATTGTTAATATTATCATATTCATTCAGACAAACATCGACGAGACAGTTCATTCATGTACTCATTGCAGCAGTCTGCATAGATTGGTACCCCTGCTGGTCTAAGAGTGAGACAAACTCATTCAGTTATTGTTCAGTTAAAATGCATTCAATGATGTCTGCCACCTTATATATTTATATTTATATGTAAGGCTTTACTGATGTGCCACAAAAATGTCACCTAATGTTATTGAGTTCAAATAAATATTGTGGCTTTCCAAGTTAACATTGATTGATATGGCTGCGATTAAATCAGCATATACTTCTGCCAGGGGATGCCACCCCTGATATTCTCCTGCCACCCTCTGGCCACCCCATGAATATGTTTCTAGATCCGCCCCTGCTTACAGAGCGACTAATTAAGCTGCTAGCCGTTAGCTTACCCGTTCTCCTCCACGTCTTCGATGGTGTCGGGCAGCGGCTTGTTGAGCGTCTCCGGCAGGAAGCAGGCGAAGACGCTGGCAAACACCGCCGCCCCCCCGTAAACAAGACTGGGCAGAGCAGGGAGTACCTGGGAAATGCAGTCCATCAGAAGGGTTAGCATGAATTACGTAGGAAGGGGGAGATGTATCTGATTCCTGGACGTACTTATAAACATGGGACAAACAACAACAACAACAACAACAATAATGATAACATGTTCAACGAGAGACCTCATCAAGGATCAGGACCGCGGGCGCCGCCATGCTGCCGACCCTCGCCATGGTGGAAACAAAGCCCATCCCTGTCTGCCTGCACACACACACATACACACACAAACACACACACACACAGACACACACACAGACACATACAGAGATGATGCATGTCTGTGTAATGTATGCACTGTCAACCCACAATGTTCCCCTTTTTTTTGTGTCACACAGAACGATTTGAAAAACAATGTATTTCTATTGGTAGTATGTTTCGTGCCTGTCTGCGTCTTTTTGTCCGGTCGGGTCGTGGAAGATCGGAAGCTGTGGGGTTCATAAAAACATGTTCTTACTCAATATCAAGCCACGATTATTGTTTTTATTTTAAATCGTATAATGTCTGACTTTTTTTGTCGTCTGTGAGGAAAATAAATGGCTCAGAGCCTCAGAATACTGAAATCTGTAATTTTCTAAATAACACACTTTTATTTACTCGACAATAACACACAATTATCCTTGCTTTTATTTATTTGTTTGATTCCATAATCACTGGCTTTTTTGGCGCCCGTCAGGAACTGAATTTCAAAATAAAAATAACCCGGAAACAGACGTAGGTCTATAAGGGACATTTCGAGCATCTTTGCAATACACAGCCACTGAACTGATTACCCAAGATCCTCAGCTATGGTTTAAGCTCGCTGATTTGATGTTTTAGCCGCAATGCATGTAGGGATATGGTGTTCATGCCATTTAAGAAAAGGAAAGAATACTTTATTCCGAGTGTGCTTGCTTTTCCCTTTGAAAGTCATCACATAACGGCATTGTAATACACGGTACGGCTGCATTAAATATTACATATCTGCCGTAGTTCTCTATTTATAGAGCCCTGATGAGAAGACTTCTAGACAAACAGGAGGAACTGCCGCAGAAACTGAATATGTGACGTGGATCAATCAATCAATCAATCAATCAATCAATGTTTATTTATATAGCCCAATATCACAAATGTTACATTTGTCTCAGTGGTCTTCACAGTGTGTACAGAATATCAGTATGACAATACGATATACGTGGATAATAAATATATCAACAATTAAACAATATCTTCACTTTCTCTTCACACAATACGGCTCCTTGCAGTATCAACACTAATTCGGCTGACTTTTACATTTGATCCAATGGTAGATCACGGTGCACAGCTGATAGAAAGGGACTTGTAGTTTTTAAAGATATTACTGATTTTCTTTGAATGTAAGAATGTAAATACTGAGTCTGAAATAGTATAGCAATACGCTTTAATATTATGTGAAATCACCAAAATCGACCAATGGGTTCCAGAGAAACGGTAAAACCCCCATGTCCACCTAAATCACCTCAGAGGTGGAGTTGTTTGTGCTAAACCTCTCTAAAAAGATCAAAGGTCACTTGTTTTGCATCAATCTTGATACAGGGTACTTATTATATGTTGTTCTTTGGATTCCCAAAGCTTTAAGTCTACCTTACCATCATCCAAGGGTAGTTTTCACTGTAAATAAAAAAAGAGTCTTTGGACGGACACTATAATTTACATTTTTTTTACTATGTTCAATCTGAATTTTCTTTAAAATAAAAAACATCTATATTAATTCTGACTCTTCTGCATCCAACTCACAGGTTTATCATTACTTTGAGAAAAAAGATTATTAATTTAACCCTTTTAGAAGATATGGTCATTTGTTCTGGGAATGTCACTTTTCGAGCCTGAGACCTGGAAAACAGGCTCAGGGCTTAACAGGTTAATTCGTTGTTCTGTTTTGCACCTCCTCCTAATAATATATTTGTACATCCTGCACTAAACTGTTTTATTGTAGAGATCACTTACAGTATCTTCTTGATTTTTTATATTCTATATTTCTATCATTGACCTTCTACTTTCCCCCTATGAAAGTATGTACTCTTCATATTATTTTAATCAAATATAACACATAAAAACAATAATTCAATAACGTGCTTTAACCACTAGGCGGTGCACACAAGGTGCACACAGCCATAACAACTTTGTATTATTAGTGTAGGACACTTATGTATGTACAACATCTGAAGATGTGTAGTTTTATTCAAGCTTTCACATAATTGTACAGCGTATTGCTATACTATTTCAGACTCAGTATTTACATTCTTACATTCAAAGAAAATCAGTAATATCTTTAAAAACTACAGTCCTTTTCTATCAGCTGTGCATCGTTATCTACCATTGGATCAAATGTAAAAGTCAGCCGAATTAGTGTTGATACTGCAAGGAGCCGTATTGTGTGAAGAGAAAGTGAAGATGTTGTTTAATTGTTGATATATTTATTATCCACGTCACATATTCAGTTTCTGCGGCAGTTCCTCCTGTTTGTCTAGAAGTCTTCTCATCAGGGCTCTATAAATAGAGAACTACGGCAGATATGTAATATTTAATGCAGCCGTACCGTGTATTACAATGCCGTTATGTGATGACTTTCAAAGTGAAAAGCAAGCACACTTGGAATAAAGTATTCTTTTCTTTTTTTAAATGGCATGAACACCATATCTCTACATCTATTGCGGCTAAAACATCCAATCAGGGAGCTTAAACCATAGCTGAGGATCTTGGGTAATCAGTTCAGTGGCCCAATGTCCCTTATTGGCCTACGTCTGTTTCCTGTTACTTTATTTTGAAATCCAGTTCCTGACGGGCGCCAAAAAAGCCAGAGATTATGGAATCAAACAAATAAATAAAAGCAAGGATAATTGTGTGTTATTGGTGAGAACATAACAGTGTGTTATTTAGAAAAGAATAAGAAATTAGAAGGAAAAATAGATTTAAAAAATACAGATGTCAGTATCCTGAGGCTCTGAGCCATTTATTTTCCTCACGGACGGCAAAAAAAGTCAGACATTATACGATTTAAAATAAAAACAATAATCGTGGCTTGATATTGAGTGAGGACATGTTTCCATGAACCCCACAGCTTCCGGTCTTCCACGACCCGACCGGACAAAAAGACGCAGGCATGAAACACACTACCAATAGAAATACATTGCTTTTAAAATCGTTCTGTGTGACACAAAAAAAAGGGGAAATGGTGTTGGTGAACACGAATCAATAGATTAAATGTTGTGACTATAACACGAAATGACGTGAGACTGGGTTGATACTGTATATATGTATTTATATATGTACGGGGGCTCACCTGAGCACGGTGGGGTACAGCTCACCTGTGTATAGGTACACGGTGGTGAAGGAGGCCGAGGTGAAGCCTTTACCCAGACAGGCCAGCGTAGTGCGAACCGTCTGCATGTCTGTGGGGGGAGTACACCTGTCTCTCACACCTCAGTACACTGTGTGTGTGTGTGTGTGTGTGTGTGTGTGTGTGTGTGTGTGTGTGTGTGTGTGTGTGTGTGTGTGTGTGTGTGTTACCTGCAGGGACCAGGATGTTGGCGAAGATGACGAGGGCAGAGATGAACAGGCAGGTGGCCTGAGAGACGCGTCTCCCCAGGTAACTGAGCATTCCCAGAGCCACCAGCTTAGCGGGAAAATCCACAGCCCCGAAGATCAGCTGGATCTGGTAGATACTCACCTGGACAGGTGAGACAGGTGGGATGGAGACAGGTGAGACAGGTGGGATGGAGACAGGTGAGACAGGTGGGATGGAGACAGGTGAGACAGGTGCGATGGAGACAGGTGCGATGGAGGCAGGTGAGACAGGTGGGACAGGAACAGGTGGTACAGAGACAGGTGAGACAGGAGGACAGGTGAGACAGGAACAGATGAGACAGGTGGGATGGAGACAGGTGAGACAAGTGTGATGGAGACAGGTTGGACAGGTTTGATGGAGGCATGTGAGACAGGTGGGACAGGAACAGGTGGTACAGAGACAGGTGAGACAGGAAGACAGGTGAGACAGGAACAAGTGAGACAGGTGGGATGGAGACAGGTTGGACAGGTGTGATGGAGGCAGGCGAGACAGGTGGGATGGAGACAGGTTGGACAGGTGTGATGGAGACAGGTTGGACAGGTGGGATGGAGACAGGTGATACAGGTGGGATGAAGGCAGGTGAGACAGGTGTGATGGAGGCAGGTGAGACAGGAGGACAGGTGGGACAGGTGGGATGGAGACAGGTGAGACAGGTGGGATGGAGGCAGGTGAGACAGGAGGACAGGTGGGACAGGTGGTACAGAGACAGGTGAGACAGGAGGACAGGTGGGACAGGAACAGGTGAGACATGTATGTCTCTGTATGTCTCTGTTAGTGAAAACATTCAGAGAGCAACAGGAAGTGTTAGCGTAGCTGCTGTTAGCTTACATGTAGCATCAGTGCTAATCATGTGACTCACCCCAAACTTCTGCAGGTCCATCGCCAGACCATAATACGCAAAGCTGGTGGAAAACCTGCAGGATGACATCACTTCAGACGGGCATGACTATATGTACATGGATATAGAGCTATATAAATACATCATGTGAAATACATCATGTAGAAATACATCATGTAGAAATATATCATGTAGAAATATATCATGTAGAAATACATCATGTAGAAATATATCATGTAGAAATACATCATGTAGACATATATCATGTAGATATATATCATGTAGAAATATATCATGTATAAATACATCATGTGAAATATATCATGTAGAAATACATCATGTAGAAATATATCATGTACAAATACATCATGTAGAAATATATCATGTAGAAATATATCATGTAGAAATATATCATGTAGAAATATATCATGTAGAAATACATCATGTAGAAATATATCATGTAGAAATATATCATGTAGAAATATATCATGTAGAAATACATCATGTAGAAATATATCATGTAGAAATATATCATGTAGAAATACATCATGTAGAAATATATCATGTAGAAATATATCATGTAGAAATACATCATGTAGAAATATATCATGTAGAAATACATCATGTAGAAATATATCATGTGAAATATATCATGTAGATATATATCATGTAGAAATACATCATGTGAAATATATCATGTAGAAATATATCATGTAGAAATATATCATGTGAAATATATCATGTAGATATATATCATGTAGAAATACATCATGTGAAATATATCATGTAGAAATATATCATGTAGAAATATATCATGTAGAAATACATCATGTAGAAATATATCATGTAGATATATAATCTGTGTAAACACACTGCTGCTATCTGACATGTGTATCTGTGTTTTCAGTTTGAAAAAGCTTCATATTGTTTCTCTACTCTGTCAGCTGCTAGCAGAACCAGTATATGAATGCACCTGCCCATTACCTGAACAAATTGGATGCTGCGTATCACAGCGCTCTGAGATTTGTCACAAATTGTAAAGCGCTGACTCATCACTGTACACTGTATACCAAGGCAGGTTTACCATCACTCTCTGTACGGAGGCTCAGTCTCTGGTACGCGTTTATCTATAAAGCTATGTTGGGTAAACTCCCGTATTATATCTGCTCTCTGATCACACAGAGAGCAGCAAGCAGCTATTGTCTGAGGTCACATGATGTGGTCTTGTTAGATGTGCCAAGAGCAAGGACTGTCTGAGGTGAGACAGCTGTTATGTGCAGCTCCACTTGCTGGAACAATCTTCAGCAGGAAGTGAAACTGAGCGTCTCATTCCTCTGCATGTCTTTAGAGCTAGGCTAAATGAAATGCTTGCTGATACAATGGGCACTTGTAAATGTCTATAACTATGTATCCTGTAAATATAATGTATAATGTCCTTTATTGTTTCATGTTTCATGTGGAACCTATATGCTGCAGGTCTCCCTTGAAAAAGAGATCTATGATCTCAATGGGACCCATCTGGATAAATACAGGTTTGAAATGAGAACCCTGAAGTGTGTTACAGGTGTGTGTGTGTGTGTGTGTGTGTGTGTGTGTGTGTGTGTGTGTGTGTGTGTGTGTGGGTGGGTGTGTGTGTGCGTGTTAATGAGGGTGTGTGTGTGTGTGTGTGTGTGTGTGTGTGTCGGTGTGGGTGTGGGTGTGGGTGTGTGTGTGTGTGTTAATGAGGGTGTGTTAATGAGGGTGTGTGTGTGTTAATGAGGGTGTGTGTGTTACAGGTGTGTGTGTTAATGAGGGTGTGTGTGTGTGTTAATGAGGGTGTGTGTGTTACAGGTGTGTGTGTGTGTGTGTTAATGAGGGTGTGTGTGTGTGTTACAGGTGTGTATGTGTTAATGAAGGTGTGTGTGTGTGTGTGTGTGTGTGTTAATGAGGGTGTGTGTGTTAATGAAGGTGTGTGTGTGTGTGTGGTGTGTTAATGAGGGTGTGTATGTATTAAAGAGGGTGTGTGTGTGTTAATGAGGGTGTGTGTTAATGAAGGTGTGTGTGTTAATGAAGGGGTGTGTGTTAATGAGGGTGTGTGTGTTAATAAAGGTGTGTGTGTTAATGAAGGTGTGTGTGTTAATGAGGGTGTGTGTGTTAATGAGGGTGTATGTGTGTGTTACAGGTGTGTGTGTGTGTGTTACTGAAGGTGTGTGTGTTAATGAGGGTGTGTATGTGTGTGTGTTAATGAGGGTGTGTGTGTGTTAATGAGGGTGTGTGTGTTAATGAAGGTGTGTGTGTGTTAATGAAGGTGTGTGTGTGCTAATGAAGGTGTGTGTGTTAATGAAGGTGTGTGTGTGTTAATGAAGGTGTGTGTGTGTTAATGAGGGTGTGTGTGTTAATGAGGGTGTGTGTGTGTGTGTTACAGGTGTGTGTGTGTGTGTTAATGAGGGTGTGTGTGTGTTAATGAAGGTGTGTGTGTTAATGAGGGTGTGTGTGTGTTAATGAGGGGGTGTGTGTGTGTGTTAATGAGGGTGTGTATGTTAATGAGGGTGTGTGTGTGTGTGTGGGTGTGGGTGTGGGTGTGTGTGTGTGTTAATGAGGGTGTGTTAATGAGGGTGTGTGTGTGTTAATGAGGGTGTGTGTGTTACAGGTGTGTGTGTGTGTGTGTGTGTTAATGAGGGTGTGTGTGTGTGTTAATGAGGGTGTGTGTGTTACAGGTGTGTGTGTTAATGAGGGTGTGTGTGTGTGTTAATGAGGGTGTGTGTGTTACAGGTGTGTGTGTGTGTGTGTTAATGAGGGTGTGTGTGTGTGTTACAGGTGTGTATGTGTTAATGAAGGTGTGTGTGTGTGTTAATGAGGGTGTGTGTGTTAATGAAGGTGTGTGTGTGTGTGTGTGTGTGTGTGTGGTGTGTTAATGAGGGTGTGTATGTATTAAAGAGGGTGTGTGTGTGTTAATGAGGGTGTGTGTTAATGAAGGTGTGTGTGTTAATGAAGGGGTGTGTGTTAATGAGGGTGTGTGTGTTAATAAAGGTGTGTGTGTTAATGAAGGTGTGTGTGTTAATGAG
This sequence comes from Champsocephalus gunnari, assembly GCA_036324595.1. Classification (NCBI taxonomy): domain Eukaryota; kingdom Metazoa; phylum Chordata; class Actinopteri; order Perciformes; family Channichthyidae; genus Champsocephalus; species Champsocephalus gunnari. The sequence goes on from CM070438.1 coordinate 165,676, forward strand.
GGTGTGTGTGTTAATGAGGGTGTATGTGTGTGTTACAGGTGTGTGTGTGTGTGTGTGTTACTGAAGGTGTGTGTGTTAATGAGGGTGTGTATGTGTGTGTTAATGAGGGTGTGTGTGTTAATGAGGGTGTGTATGTTAATGAAGGTGTGTGTGTGTTAATGAAGGTGTGTGTGTGCTAATGAAGGTGTGTGTGTTAATGAAGGTGTGTGTGTGTTAATGAAGGTGTGTGTGTGTTAATGAGGGTGTGTGTGTTAATGAGGGTGTGTGTGTGTGTTACAGGTGTGTGTGTGTGTGTTAATGAGGGTGTGTGTGTGTTAATGAAGGTGTGTGTGTTAATGAGGGTGTGTGTGTGTTAATGAGGGGGTGTGTGTGTGTGTGTTAATGAGGGTGTGTATGTTAATGAGGGTGTGTGTGTGGGTGTGGGTGTGTGTGTGTGTGTGTGTTAATGAGGGTGTGTTAATGAGGGTGTGTGTGTGTTAATGAGGGTGTGTGTGTTACAGGTGTGTGTGTGTGTGTGTGTGTGTGTGTGTGTGTGTTAATGAGGGTGTGTGTGTGTGTTAATGAGGGTGTGTGTGTTACAGGTGTGTGTGTGTGTGTGTGTGTTAATGAGGGTGTGTGTGTGTTACAGGTGTGTATGTGTTAATGAAGGTGTGTGTGTGTGTGTGTGTGTGTGTGTGTGTGTGTGTTAATGAGGGTGTGTGTGTTAATGAAGGTGTGTGTGTGTGTGTGGTGTGTTAATGAGGGTGTGTATGTATTAAAGAGGGTGTGTGTGTGTTAATGAGGGTGTGTGTGTGTTAATGAAGGTGTGTGTGTTAATGAAGGGGTGTGTGGTAATGAGGGTGTGTGTGTTAATGAAGGTGTGTGTGTTAATGAAGGTGTGTGTGTTAATGAGGGTGTGTGTGTTAATGAAGGTGTGTGTGTGTGTTAATGAAGGTGTGTGTGTTAATGAGGGTGTGTGTGTTAATGAGGGTGTATGTGTGTGTTACAGGTGTGTGTGTGTGTTAATGAAGGTGTGTGTGTTAATGAGGGTGTGTATGTGTGTGTGTTAATGAGGGTGTGTGTGTTAATGAGGGTGTGTGTGTTAATGAAGGTGTGTGTGTGTTAATGAAGGTGTGTGTGTGCTAATGAAGGTGTGTGTGTTAATGAAGGTGTGTGTGTGTTAATGAAGGTGTGTGTGTGCTAATGAAGGTGTGTGTGTTAATGAAGGTGTGTGTGTGTGTTAATGCAGGTGTGTGTGTGTTAATGAGGGTGTGTGTGTTAATGAGGGTGTGTGTGTGTGTGTGTTACAGGTGTGTGTGTGTGTGTTAATGAGGGTGTGTGTGTGTTAATGAAGGTGTGTGTGTTAATGAGGGTGTGTGTGTGTTAATGAGGGGGTGCGTGTGTGTTAATGAGGGTGTGTGTGTGTTAATGAGGGTGTGTGTGTGTGTGTTACAGGTGTGTGTGTTAATGAGGTTGTGTGTGTTAATGAGGGTGTATGTGTGTGTTACAGGTGTGTGTGTGTGTGTGTTAATGAAGGTGTGTGTGTTAATGAGGGTGTGTGTGTGTTAATGAGGGTGTGTGTGTTAATGAAGGTGTGTGTGTGTTAATGAAGGTGTGTGTGTGTGCTAATGAAGGTGTGTGTGTTAATGAAGGTGTGTGTGTGTTAATGAAGGTGTGTGTGTGTTAATGAGGGTGTGTGTGTTAATGAGGGTGTGTGTGTTACAGGTGTGTGTTAATGAAGGTGTGTGTGTATTAATGAGGGTGTGTGTGTGTTAATGACGGTGTGTGTGTTAATGAGGGGGTGTGTGTGTGTTAATGAGGGTGTGTATGTTAATGAGGAGGTGTGTGTGTGTTAATGAGGGTGTGTGTGTGTTAATGAGGGTGTGTGTGTGTTACAGGTGTGTGTGTGTGTGAATGAAGGTGTGTGTGTGTTAATGAGGGTGTGTGTGTGTTAATGAAGGTGTGTGTGTTAATGAGGGTGTGTGTGTTAATGAGGGTGTGTGTGTGTGTGTTAATGAGGGTGTGTATGTTAATGAGGGTGTGTCTGTGTGTTAATGTGGGTGTGTGTGTGTTAATGAGGGTGTGTGTGTGTTAATGAAGGTGTGTGTGTTAATGAGGGTGTGTGTGTGCTAATGAAGGTGTGTGTGTGTTAATGAGGGTGTGTGTGTGTTAATGAGGGTGTGTGTGTGTTAATGAAGGTGTGTGTGTTAATGAGGGTGTGTGTGTTAATGAAGGTGTGTGTGTTAATGAGGGTGTGTGTGTGTTAATGAAGGTGTGTGTGTTAATGAGGGTGTGTGTGTTAATGAGGGTGTGTGTGTTAATGAGGGTGTGTGTGTGTTAATGAAGGTGTGTGTGTGTGTTAATGAGGGTGTGTGTGTGTTAATGAAGGTGTGTGTGTGTTAATGAGGGTGTGTGTGTTAATGAGGGTGTGTGTGTGTGTTACAGGTGTGTGTGTGTGTGTTAATGAGGGTGTGTGTGTGTTAATGAAGGTGTGTGTGTTAATGAGGGTGTGTGTGTGTTAATGAGGGGGTGTGTGTGTGTGTTAATGAGGGTGTGTATGTTAATGAGGGTGTGTGTGTGTGTGTGTGTGGGTGTGGGTGTGGGTGTGTGTGTGTGTTAATGAGGGTGTGTTAATGAGGGTGTGTGTGTGTTAATGAGGGTGTGTGTGTTACAGGTGTGTGTGTGTGTGTGTGTGTTAATGAGGGTGTGTGTGTGTGTTAATGAGGGTGTGTGTGTTACAGGTGTGTGTGTTAATGAGGGTGTGTGTGTGTGTTAATGAGGGTGTGTGTGTTACAGGTGTGTGTGTGTGTGTTAATGAGGGTGTGTGTGTGTGTTACAGGTGTGTATGTGTTAATGAAGGTGTGTGTGTGTGTTAATGAGGGTGTGTGTGTTAATGAAGGTGTGTGTGTGTGTGTGTGTGTGTGTGGTGTGTTAATGAGGGTGTGTATGTATTAAAGAGGGTGTGTGTGTGTTAATGAGGGTGTGTGTTAATGAAGGTGTGTGTGTTAATGAAGGGGTGTGTGTTAATGAGGGTGTGTGTGTTAATAAAGGTGTGTGTGTTAATGAAGGTGTGTGTGTTAATGAGGGTGTGTGTGTTAATGAGGGTGTATGTGTGTGTTACAGGTGTGTGTGTGTGTGTTACTGAAGGTGTGTGTGTTAATGAGGGTGTGTATGTGTGTGTGTTAATGAGGGTGTGTGTGTTAATGAGGGTGTGTGTGTTAATGAAGGTGTGTGTGTGTTAATGAAGGTGTGTGTGTGCTAATGAAGGTGTGTGTGTTAATGAAGGTGTGTGTGTGTTAATGAAGGTGTGTGTGTGTTAATGAGGGTGTGTGTGTTAATGAGGGTGTGTGTGTGTGTTACAGGTGTGTGTGTGTGTGTTAATGAGGGTGTGTGTGTGTTAATGAAGGTGTGTGTGTTAATGAGGGTGTGTGTGTGTTAATGAGGGGGTGTGTGTGTGTGTTAATGAGGGTGTGTATGTTAATGAGGGTGTGTATGTTAATGAGGGTGTGTGTGTGGGTGTGTGTGTGTGTTAATGAGGGTGTGTGTGTGTTAATGAGGGTGTGTGTGTTACAGGTGTGTGTGTGTGTGTGTGTTAATGAGGGTGTGTGTGTGTGTTAATGAGGGTGTGTGTGTTACAGGTGTGTGTGTGTGTGTGTTAATGAGGGTGTGTGTGTGTTACAGGTGTGTATGTGTTAATGAAGGTGTGTGTGTGTGTGTGTGTGTTAATGAGGGTGTGTGTGTTAATGAAGGTGTGTGTGTGTGTGTGTGTGGTGTGTTAATGAGGGTGTGTATGTATTAAAGAGGGTGTGTGTGTGTTAATGAGGGTGTGTGTGTGTTAATGAAGGTGTGTGTGTTAATGAAGGGGTGTGTGTTAATGAAGGTGTGTGTGTTAATGAAGGTGTGTGTGTTAATGAGGGTGTGTGTGTTAATGAAGGTGTGTGTGTGTGTTAATGAAGGTGTGTGTGTGTTAATGAGGGTGTGTGTGTGTTAATGAAGGTGTGTGTGTTAATGAGGGTGTGTGTGTTAATGAGGGTGTGTGTGTGTGTGTTAATGTGGGTGTGTGTGTGTTAATGAGGGTGTGTGTGTGTTAATGAAGGTGTGTGTGTTAATGAGGGTGTGTGTGTGCTAATGAAGGTGTGTGTGTGTTAATGAGGGTGTGTGTGTGTTAATGAAGGTGTGTGTGTTAATGAGGGTGTGTGTGTGCTAATGAAGGTGTGTGTGTGTTAATGAGGGTGTGTGTGTGTTAATGAAGGTGTGTGTGTTAATGAGGGTGTGTGTGTTAATGAAGGTGTGTGTGTTAATGAGGGTGTGTGTGTGTTAATGAAGGTGTGTGTGTTAATGAGGGTGTGTGTGTTAATGAGGGTGTGTGTGTTAATGAGGGTGTGTGTGTGTTAATGAAGGTGTGTGTGTGTGTTAATGAGGGTGTGTGTGTGTTAATGAAGGTGTGTGTGTGTTAATGAAGGTGTGTGTGTGTTAATGAGGGTGTGTGTGTTAATGAGGGTGTGTGTGTGTTACAGGTGTGTGTGTGTGTGTTAATGAGGGTGTGTGTGTGTTAATGAAGGTGTGTGTGTTAATGAGGGTGTGTGTGTGTTAATGAGGGGGTGTGTGTGTGTGTTAATGAGGGTGTGTATGTTAATGAGGGTGTGTGTGTGTGTGTGGGTGTGGGTGTGGGTGTGTGTGTGTGTTAATGAGGGTGTGTTAATGAGGGTGTGTGTGTGTGTTAATGAGGGTGTGTGTGTTACAGGTGTGTGTGTGTGTGTGTTAATGAGGGTGTGTGTGTGTTAATGAGGGTGTGTGTGTTACAGGTGTGTGTGTTAATGAGGGTGTGTGTGTGTGTTAATGAGGGTGTGTGTGTTACAGGTGTGTGTGTGTGTGTGTGTGTTAATGAGGGTGTGTGTGTGTGTTACAGGTGTGTATGTGTTAATGAAGGTGTGTGTGTGTGTTAATGAGGGTGTGTGTGTTAATGAAGGTGTGTGTGTGTGTGTGTGTGGTGTGTTAATGAGGGTGTGTATGTATTAAAGAGGGTGTGTGTGTGTTAATGAGGGTGTGTGTTAATGAAGGTGTGTGTGTTAATGAAGGGGTGTGTGTTAATGAGGGTGTGTGTGTTAATAAAGGTGTGTGTGTTAATGAAGGTGTGTGTGTTAATGAGGGTGTGTGTGTTAATGAGGGTGTGTATGTATTAAAGAGGGTGTGTGTGTGTTAATGAGGGTGTGTGTTAATGAAGGTGTGTGTGTTAATGAAGGGGTGTGTGTTAATGAGGGTGTGTGTGTTAATAAAGGTGTGTGTGTTAATGAAGGTGTGTGTGTTAATGAGGGTGTGTGTGTTAATGAGGGTGTATGTGTGTGTTACAGGTGTGTGTGTGTGTGTTACTGAAGGTGTGTGTGTTAATGAGGGTGTGTATGTGTGTGTGTTAATGAGGGTGTGTGTGTTAATGAGGGTGTGTGTGTTAATGAAGGTGTGTGTGTGTTAATGAAGGTGTGTGTGTGCTAATGAAGGTGTGTGTGTTAATGAAGGTGTGTGTGTGTTAATGAAGGTGTGTGTGTGTTAATGAGGGTGTGTGTGTTAATGAGGGTGTGTGTGTGTGTTACAGGTGTGTGTGTGTGTGTTAATGAGGGTGTGTGTGTGTTAATGAAGGTGTGTGTGTTAATGAGGGTGTGTGTGTGTTAATGAGGGGGTGTGTGTGTGTGTTAATGAGGGTGTGTATGTTAATGAGGGTGTGTGTGTGGGTGTGTGTGTGTGTTAATGAGGGTGTGTGTGTGTTAATGAGGGTGTGTGTGTTACAGGTGTGTGTGTGTGTGTGTGTTAATGAGGGTGTGTGTGTGTGTTAATGAGGGTGTGTGTGTTACAGGTGTGTGTGTGTGTGTGTTAATGAGGGTGTGTGTGTGTTACAGGTGTGTATGTGTTAATGAAGGTGTGTGTGTGTGTGTGTGTGTTAATGAGGGTGTGTGTGTTAATGAAGGTGTGTGTGTGTGTGTGTGTGTGTGGTGTGTTAATGAGGGTGTGTATGTATTAAAGAGGGTGTGTGTGTGTTAATGAGGGTGTGTGTGTGTTAATGAAGGTGTGTGTGTTAATGAAGGGGTGTGTGTTAATGAAGGTGTGTGTGTTAATGAAGGTGTGTGTGTTAATGAGGGTGTGTGTGTTAATGAAGGTGTGTGTGTGTGTTAATGAAGGTGTGTGTGTGTTAATGAGGGTGTGTGTGTGTTAATGAAGGTGTGTGTGTTAATGAGGGTGTGTGTGTTAATGAGGGTGTGTGTGTGTGTGTTAATGTGGGTGTGTGTGTGTTAATGAGGGTGTGTGTGTGTTAATGAAGGTGTGTGTGTTAATGAGGGTGTGTGTGTGCTAATGAAGGTGTGTGTGTGTTAATGAGGGTGTGTGTGTGTTAATGAAGGTGTGTGTGTTAATGAGGGTGTGTGTGTGCTAATGAAGGTGTGTGTGTGTTAATGAGGGTGTGTGTGTGTGTTAATGAAGGTGTGTGTGTTAATGAGGGTGTGTGTGTTAATGAAGGTGTGTGTGTTAATGAGGGTGTGTGTGTGTTAATGAAGGTGTGTGTGTTAATGAGGGTGTGTGTGTTAATGAGGGTGTGTGTGTTAATGAGGGTGTGTGTGTGTTAATGAAGGTGTGTGTGTGTGTTAATGAGGGTGTGTGTGTGTTAATGAAGGTGTGTGTGTGTTAATGAAGGTGTGTGTGTGTTAATGAGGGTGTGTGTGTTAATGAGGGTGTGTGTGTGTTACAGGTGTGTGTGTGTGTGTTAATGAGGGTGTGTGTGTGTTAATGAAGGTGTGTGTGTTAATGAGGGTGTGTGTGTGTTAATGAGGGGGTGTGTGTGTGTGTTAATGAGGGTGTGTATGTTAATGAGGGTGTGTGTGTGTGTGGGGGTGTGGGTGTGGGTGTGTGTGTGTGTTAATGAGGGTGTGTTAATGAGGGTGTGTGTGTGTGTTAATGAGGGTGTGTGTGTTACAGGTGTGTGTGTGTGTGTGTGTTAATGAGGGTGTGTGTGTGTTAATGAGGGTGTGTGTGTTACAGGTGTGTGTGTTAATGAGGGTGTGTGTGTGTGTTAATGAGGGTGTGTGTGTTACAGGTGTGTGTGTGTGTGTTAATGAGGGTGTGTGTGTGTGTTACAGGTGTGTATGTGTTAATGAAGGTGTGTGTGTGTGTTAATGAGGGTGTGTGTGTTAATGAAGGTGTGTGTGTGTGTGTGTGTGTGGTGTGTTAATGAGGGTGTGTATGTATTAAAGAGGGTGTGTGTGTGTTAATGAGGGTGTGTGTTAATGAAGGTGTGTGTGTTAATGAAGGGGTGTGTGTTAATGAGGGTGTGTGTGTTAATAAAGGTGTGTGTGTTAATGAAGGTGTGTGTGTTAATGAGGGTGTGTGTGTTAATGAGGGTGTATGTGTGTGTTACAGGTGTGTGTGTGTGTGTTACTGAAGGTGTGTGTGTTAATGAGGGTGTGTATGTTAATGAGGGTGTGTGTGTTAATGAAGGTGTGTGTGTGTTAATGAAGGTGTGTGTGTGCTAATGAAGGTGTGTGTGTTAATGAAGGTGTGTGTGTGTTAATGAAGGTGTGTGTGTGTTAATGAGGGTGTGTGTGTTAATGAGGGTGTGTGTGTGTGTTACAGGTGTGTGTGTGTGTGTTAATGAGGGTGTGTGTGTGTTAATGAAGGTGTGTGTGTTAATGAGGGTGTGTGTGTGTTAATGAGGGGGTGTGTGTGTGTGTTAATGAGGGTGTGTATGTTAATGAGGGTGTGTGTGTGGGTGTGGGTGTGTGTGTGTGTGTATGTTAATGAGGGTGTGTTAATGAGGGTGTGTGTGTGTTAATGAGGGTGTGTGTGTTACAGGTGTGTGTGTGTGTGTTCATGAGGGTGTGTGTGTGTTAATGAGGGTGTGTGTGTTAGGGTTAGTGTGTGTGTGTGTGTGTTAATGAGGGTGTGTGTGTGTTACAGGTGTGTATGTGTTAATGAAGGTGTGTGTGTGTGTGTGTGTGTGTGTTAATGAGGGTGTGTGTGTTAATGAAGGTGTGTGTGTGTGTGTGGTGTGTTAATGAGGGTGTGTATGTATTAAAGAGGGTGTGTGTGTGTTAATGAGGGTGTGTGTGTGTTAATGAAGGTGTGTGTGTTAATGAAGGGGTGTGTGTTAATGAGGGTGTGTGTGTTAATGAAGGTGTGTGTGTTAATGAAGGTGTGTGTGTGTTAATGAGGGTGTGTGTGTTAATGAAGGTGTGTGTGTGTGTTAATGAAGGTGTGTGTGTTAATGAGGGTGTGTGTGTTAATGAGGGTGTATGTGTGTGTTACAGGTGTGTGTGTGTGTGTGTGTTAATGAAGGTGTGTGTGTTAATGAGGGTGTGTATGTGTGTGTGTTAATGAGGGTGTGTGTGTTAATGAGGGTGTGTGTGTTAATGAAGGTGTGTGTGTGTTAATGAAGGTGTGTGTGTGCTAATGAAGGTGTGTGTGTTAATGAAGGTGTGTGTGTGTTAATGAAGGTGTGTGTGTGCTAATGAAGGTGTGTGTGTTAATGAAGGTGTGTGTGTGTGTTAATGCAGGTGTGTGTGTGTTAATGAGGGTGTGTGTGTTAATGAGGGTGTGTGTGTGTGTGTGTTACAGGTGTGTGTGTGTGTGTTAATGAGGGTGTGTGTGTGTTAATGAAGGTGTGTGTGTTAATGAGGGTGTGTGTGTGTTAATGAGGGGGTGCGTGTGTGTTAATGAGGGTGTGTGTGTGTTAATGACGGTGTGTGTGTGTGTGTTACAGGTGTGTGAGTTAATGAGGTTGTGTGTGTTAATGAGGGTGTATGTGTGTGTTACAGGTGTGTGTGTGTGTGTGTTAATGAAGGTGTGTGTGTTAATGAGGGTGTGTGTGTGTTAATGAGGGTGTGTGTGTTAATGAAGGTGTGTGTGTGTTAATGAAGGTGTGTGTGTGCTAATGAAGGTGTGTGTGTTAATGAAGGTGTGTGTGTGTGTTAATGAAGGTGTGTGTGTGTTAATGAGGGTGTGTGTGTTAATGAGGGTGTGTGTGTTACAGGTGTGTGTTAATGAAGGTGTGTGTGTATTAATGAGGGTGTGTGTGTGTTAATGACGGTGTGTGTGTTAATGAGGGGGTGTGTGTGTGTTAATGAGGGTGTGTATGTTAATGAGGAGGTGTGTGTGTGTTAATGAGGGTGTGTGTGTGTTAATGAGGGTGTGTGTGTGTGTTACAGGTGTGTGTGTGTGTTAATGAAGGTGTGTGTGTGTTAATGAGGGTGTGTGTGTGTTAATGAGGTGTGTGTGTTAATGAGGGTGTGTGTGTTAATGAGGGTGTGTGTGTGTGTGTTAATGAGGGTGTGTGTGTGTTAATGAGGGTGTGTGTGTGTTAATGAGGGTGTGTATGTGTGTGTGTTAATGAGGGTGTGTGTGTGTTAATGAAGGTGTTTGTGTGTGTGTGTTAATGAGGGTGTGTGTGTGTTAATGAAGGTGTGTGTGTGTGTGTGGTGTGTGTGTGTGTTAATGAAGATGTGTGTGTGTTAATGAGGGTGTGTGTGTTAATGAGGGTGTGTGTGTGTTAATTAAGGTGTGTGTGTGTTAATGAGGGTGTGTGTGTTAATGAGGGTGTGTGTGTGTTAATGAAGGTGTGTGTGTGTTAATGAAGGTGTGTGTGTGTTAATGAGGGTGTGTGTGTTAATGGTGGTGTGTGTGTTAATGAAGGTGTGTGTGTGTTAATTAAGGTGTGTGTGTGTTAATGAGGGTGTGTGTGTGTTAATGAGGGTGTGTGTGTGTTAATGAGGGTGTGTGTGTTAATGAAGGTGTGTGTGTGTTAATGAGTGTGTGTGTGTGTGTTAATGAGGGCGTGTGTGTGTTAATGAAGGTGTGTGTGTGTGTTAATGAGGGTGTGTGTGTGTGTTAATGAGGGTGTGTGTGTGTTAATGAAGATGTGTGTGTCTGTGTGTGTGTGTGTTAATGAGGGTGTGTGTGTGTTAATGAAGATGTGTGTGTTTGTGTGTGTGTGTGTGTGTGTTAATGAGGGTGTGTGTGTGTTAATGAGGGTGTGTTAGTGTGTTAATGAGGGTGTGTGTGTGTTAATGAAGATGTGTGTGTTTGTGTGTGTGTGTGTGTTAATGAGGGTGTGTGTGTTAATGAGGGTGTGTTAATGAGGGTGTGTGTGTGTGGGTGTGTGTGTGTGTTAATGAGGGTGTGTGTGTGTGTGTTACAGGTGTGTATGTGTTAATGAAGGTGTGTGTGTGTGTGTTAATGAGGGTGTGTGTGTTAAAGAAGGTGTGTGTGTGTGTGTTAATGAAGGTGTGTGTGTGTTACAGGTGTGTGTGTGCGTGTTAATGAAGGTGTGTGTGTTAATGAAGGTGTGTGTGTTAATGAGGGTGTGTGTGTTACAGGTGTGTATGTATTAAAGAGGGTGTGTGTGTGTTAATGAGGGTGTGTGTGTTAATGAAGGTGTGTGTGTGTGTTAATGAGGGTGTGTGTGTGTGTTACAGGTGTGTGTGTGTTAATGAGGGTGTGTGTGTGTTAATGAGGGTGTGTGTGTTAATGAGGGTGTGTGTGTGTTAATGAAGGTGTGTGTGTTAATGAGGGTGTGTGTGTTACAGGTGTGTATGTTAATGAGGGTGTGTGTGTGTTACAGGTGTGTGTGTGTGTGTGTTAATGAGGGTGTGTGTGTGTGTTAATGAGGGTGTGTGTGTTAATGAGGGTGTGTGTGTGTGTTAATGAGGGTGTGTATGTGTGTGTGTTAATGAGGGTGTGTGTGTGTTAATGAAGGTGTTTGTGTGTGTGTGTGTTAATGAGGGTGTGTGTGTGTTAATGAAGGTGTTTGTGTGTGTGTGTGTGTGTGTGTGTGTGTGTTAATGAAGATGTGTGTGTGTTAATGAGGGTGTGTGTGTTAATGAGGGTGTGTGTGTGTGTTAATGAGGGTGTGTGTGTGTTAATTAAGGTGTGTGTGTGTTAATGAGGGTGTGTGTGTTAATGAGGGTGTGTGTGTGTTAATGAAGGTGTGTGTGTGTTAATGAAGGTGTGTGTGTGTTAATGAGGGTGTGTGTGTGTTAATGGTGGTGTGTGTGTTAATGAAGGTGTGTGTGTGTTAATTAAGGTGTGTGTGTGTTAATGAGGGTGTGTGTGTGTTAATGAGGGTGTGTGTTAATGAGGGTGTGTGTGTTAATGAAGGTGTGTGTGTGTTAATGAGTGTGTGTGTGTGTGTTAATGAGGGCGTGTGTTTGTAAATGAAGGTGTGTGTGTGTGTTAATGAGGGTGTGTGTGTGTTAATGAGGGTGTGTGTGTGTTAATGAAGATGTGTGTGTCTGTGTGTGTGTGTGTTAATGAGGGTGTGTGTGTGTGTTAATGAAGATGTGTGTGTTTGTGTGTGTGTGTGTGTTAATGAGGGTGTGTTAGTGTGTTAATGAGGGTGTGTGTGTGTTAATGAAGATGTGTGTGTTTGTGTGTGTGTGTGTTAATGAGGGTGTGTGTGTTAATGAGGGTGTGTTAATGAGGGTGTGTGTGTGTGTGGGTGTGTGCGTGTGTTAATGAGGGTGTGTGTGTGTGTGTTACAGGTGTGTATGTGTTAATGAAGGTGTTTGTGTGTGTGTTAATGAGGGTGTGTGTGTTAAAGAAGGTGTGTGTGTGTGTGTTAATGAAGGTGTGTGTGTGTTACAGGTGTGTGTGTGCGTGTTAATGAAGGTGTGTGTGTTAATGAAGGTGTGTGTGTTAATGAGGGTGTGTGTGTTACAGGTGTGTATGTATTAAAGAGGGTGTGTGTGTGTTAATGAGGGTGTGTGTGTGTGTTACAGGTGTGTGTGTGTTAATGAGGGTGTGTGTGTGTGTTAATGAAGGTGTGTGTGTTAATGAGGGTGTGTGTGTTAATGAGGGTGTGTGTGTGTTAATGAAGGTGTGTGTGTTAATGAGGGTGTGTGTGTTAATGAGGGTGTGTGTGTGTTACAGGTGTGTGTGTGTGTTAATGAGGGTGTGTGTGTGTTAATGAGGGTGTGTGTGTTAATGAGGGTGTGTGTGTTAATGAGGGTGTGTGTGTGTTAATGAAGGTGTGTGTGTTAATGAGGGTGTGTGTGTTAATGAGGGTGTGTGTGTGTTAATGAAGGTGTGTGTGTGTGTTCAGGAGGGTGTGTGTGTGTTAATGAGGGTGTGTATGTTAATGAGGGCGTGTGTGTGTTAATGTGTGTGTGTGTGTGTGTGTTAATGAGGGTGTGTGTGTGTTAATGAAGGTGTGTGTGTTAATGAGGGTGTGTGTGTGCTAATGAAGGTGTGTGTGTGTGTTAATGAGGGTGTGTGTGTTAATGAGGGTGTGTGTGTTAATGAGGGTGTGTGTGTTAATGAAGGTGTGTGTGTGTGTGTGTTAATGAGGGTGTGTGTGTTAATGAAGGTGTGTGTGTGTTAATGAAGGTGTGTGTGTGTGTTAATGAGGGTTTGTGTGTGTGTGTTAATGAGGGTGTGTGTGTTAATGAGGGTGTGTTAATGAGGGTGTGTGTGTGTGTGTGTGTTAATGAGGGTGTGTGTGTGTGTGTTACAGGTGTGTATGTGTTAATGAAGGTGTGTGTGTGTGTGTTAATGAGGGTGTGTGTGTTAATGAAGGTCTGTGTGTGTGTTAATGAAGGTGTGTGTGTGTTACAGGTGTGTGTGCGTGTTAATGAAGGTGTGTGTGTTAATGAGGGTGTGTGTGTTACAGGTGTGTATGTATTAAAGAGTGTGTGTGTGTGTTAATGAGGGTGTGTGTGTTAATGAAGGTGTGTGTGTTAATGAAGGTGTGTGTGTGTTAATGAGGGTGTGTGTGTGTGTGTGTTACAGGTGTGTGTGTGTTAATGAAGGTGTGTGTGTGTTACAGGTGTGTGTGTGTGTGTTAATGAAGGTGTGTGTGTGTTAATGAAGGTGTGTGTGTGTTAATGAAGGTGTGTGTGTGTTAATGAGGGTGTGTTTGTGTGTTACAGGTGTGTGTGTGTTAATGAATGTGTGTGTGTTAATGAGGGTGTGTGTGTTAATGAAGGTGTGTGTGTGTTAATGAGGGTGTGTGTGTTACAGGTGTGTGTGTTAATGACGGTGTGTGTGTGTTAATGAAGGTGTGTGTGTTAATGAGGGTGTGTTTGTTAATGAGGGTGTGTATGTTTGTGTGTTAATGAGGGTGTGTGTGTTAATGAGGGTGTGTGTGTTAATGAGGTTGTGTGTGTTAATGAGGGTGTGTGTGTTAATGAAGATGTGTGTGTGTTAATGAGGGTGTGTATGTGTGTGTGTGTTAATGAGGGTGTGTGTGTGTTAATGAAGGTGTTTGTGTGTGTGTGTTAATGAGGGTGTGTGTGTGTTAATGAAGGTGTTTGTGTGTGTGTGTGTGTGTGTGTGTGTGTTAATGAAGATGTGTGTGTGTTAATGAGGGTGTGTATGTGTGTGTGTGTTAATGAGGGTGTGTGTGTTAATGAGGGTGTGTGTGTGTGTTAATGAGGGTATGTGTGTTAATTAAGGTGTGTGTGTGTTAATGAGGGTGTGTGTGTGTTAATGAAGGTGTGTGTGTGTTAATGAAGGTGTGTGTGTGTTAATGAGGGTGTGTGTGTGTTAATGGTGGTGTGTGTGTTAATGAAGGTGTGTGTGTGTTAATGAGGGTGTGTGTGTGTTAATGAGGGTGTGTGTGTGTTAATGAGGGTGTGTGTGTTAATGAAGGTGTGTGTGTGTTAATGAGTTTGTGTGTGTGTGTTAATGAGGGCGTGTGTGTGTTAATGAAGGTGTGTGTGTGTGTGTTAATGAGGGTGTGTGTGTGTGTTAATGAGGGTGTGTGTGTGTTAATGAAGATGTGTGTGTCTGTGTGTGTGTGTGTGTGTGTGTTAATGAGGGTGTGTGTGTGTGTTAATGAAGATGTGTGTGTTTGTGTGTGTGTGTTAATGAGGGTGTGTTAGTGTGTTAATGAGGGTGTGTGTGTGTTAATGAAGATGTGTGTGTTTGTGTGTGTGTGTGTTAATGAGGGTGTGTGTGTGTGTTAATGAGGGCGTGTGTGTGTTAATGAAGGTGTGTGTGTGTGTGTTAATGAGGGTGTGTGTGTGTTAATGAAGATGTGTGTGTTTGTGTGTGTGTGTGTGTGTGTTAATGAAGATGTGTGTGTGTGTTAATGAGGGTGTGTGTGTGTGTGTTAATGAAGATGTGTGTGTTTGTGTGTTAATGAAGATGTGTGTGTGTTAATGAAGATGTGTGTGTGTGTTAATGAGGGTGTGTGTGTGTTAATGAAGATGTGTGTGTTTGTGTGTTAATGAGGGTGTGTGTGTGTTAATGAAGATGTGTGTGTCTGTGTGTGTGTGTGTGTTAATGAGGGTGTGTGTGTGTGTTAATGAAGATGTGTGTGTTTGTGTGTGTGTGTGTGTGTGTGTTAATGAGGGTGTGTGTGTGTTAATGAAGATGTGTGTGTTTGTGTGTGTGTGTGTGTGTGTGTTAATGAGGGTGTGTGTGTGTGTTAATGAGGGCGTGTGTGTGTTAATGAGGGTGTGTGTGTGTTAATGAAGATGTGTGTGTTTGTGTGTGTGTGTGTGTTAATGAAGGTGTGTGTGTGTTAATGCTTTATGTTAATAAAGGTTTATTGAACTCCCACCAGACGACCAGCAGGCAGATGGAGATGCGTCTCATTTGTCTCGTCCTCAGAAGGTCGTACGCCGTGAAGGTCGAGCGGCTCGAGTCCATCTCCTTCTTCATGTGGGAGTGCAGCACCTGCGGGTCACATAGTGCGGAGCTCAGCGTCTCATTGGACATCACAGGTCACACGGTGCGGAGCTCAGCGTCTCATTGGACATCACAGGTCACACGGTGCCGAGCTCAGCGTCTCATTGGACATCACAGGTCACACGGTGCGGAGCTCAGCGTCTCATTGGACATCACAGGTCACACGGTGCCGAGCTCAGCGTCTCATTGGACATCACAGGTCACACGGTGCCGAGCTCAGCGTCTCATTGGACATCACAGGTCACACGGTGCCGAGCTCAGCGTCTCATTGGACATCACGGCTCACACAGTGCCGAACTCATTTTCTCATTGGACAGCAGACATCTCTAAGTGTATGAAAGACAGTTGACAGCTTACCTCCAGCGTTAACGTGTCCTCGATGTCTTTCTTCCCGTTGACTCGAGCGACTCGGTGCAGACACTTCAGAGCGTCTTCAGAACGACGATTCAGAACCAACCAGCGGGCCGACTCCGAGAACCACCTGACCAATCAGAGAGCAGAGGTACCTGAGCAATCAGAGAGCAGAACCTCCTGACCAATCAGAGAGCAGAACCATCTGACCAATCAGAGAGAAGAACCACCTGACCAATCAGAGAGCAGAACCACCTGACCAAACAGAGAGCAGAACCTCCAGAGCAATCAGAGAGCAGAACCACCTGACCAATCAGAGAGCAGAACCACCTGACCAAACAGAGAGCAGAACTGATGCTTTTACTTTGAAAGGAACTGGCCAGGCATAGGAGAAGAACAGGAACTGTGGCAGAGACTTTTATTTTGAAAGGCACTGACCAGGCATAGGAGAAGAACAGGAACTGGGGCAGAGGCTTTTATTTTGAAAGGCACTGCCCAGACATAGGAGAAGAACAGGAACTGGGGCAGAGGCTTTTATTTTGAAAGGCACTGACCAGGCATAGGAGAAGAACAGGAACTGGGGCAGAGGATTTTATTTTGAAAGGCACTGCCCAGGCATAGGAGAAGAACAGGAACTGGGGCAGATGCTTTTATTTTGAAAGGCACTGCCCAGACATAGGAGAAGAACAGGAACTGGGGCAGAGGCCTTTATTTTGAAAGGCACTGACCCGGAGTAGGAGAAGAACAGGAACTGGGGCAGAGGCTTTTATTTTGAAAGGCACTGCCCAGGCATAGGAGAAGAACAGGAACTGGGGCAGAGGCTTTTATTTTGAAAGGCACTGACCAGGCATAGGAGAAGAACAGGAATTGGGGCAGAGGCTTTTATTTTGAAAGACACTGACCAGGCATAGGAGAAGAACAGGAATTGGGGTAGAGGCTTTTATTTTGAAAGGCACTGACCAGGCATAGGAGAAGAACAGGAACTGGGGCAGAGGCTTTTATTTTGAAAGGCACTGACCAGGCATAGGAGAAGAACAGGAATTGGGGCAGAGGCTTTTATTTTGAAAGGCACTGACCCGGAGTAGGAGAAGAACAGGAACTGGGGCAGAGGCTTTTATTTTGAAAGTCACTGACCCGGAGTAGGAGAAGAACAGGAACTGGGGCAGAGGCTTTTATTTTGAAAAGCACCGACCAGGCATAGGAGAAGAACAGGAATTGGGGCAGAGGCTTTTATTTTGAAAGACACTGACCAGGCATAGGAGAAGAACAGGAACTGGGGCAGAGGCTTTTATTTTGAAAGGCACTGGCCAGGCATAGGAGAAGAACAGGAATTGGGGCAGAGGCTTTTATTTTGAAAGGCACTGACCCGGAGTAGGAGAAGAACAGGAACTGGGGCAGAGGCTTTTATTTTGAAAGTCACTAACACGGAGTAGGAGAAGAACAGGAACTGGGGCAGAGGCTTTTATTTTGAAAGGCACTGCCCAGGCATAGGAGAAGAACAGGAACTGGGGCAGAGGCTTTTATTTTGAAAGGCACTGACCAGGCATAGGAGAAGAACAGGAATTGGGGCAGAGGCTTTTATTTTGAAAGGCACTGACCAGGCATAGGAGAAGAACAGGAATTGGGGCAGAGGCTTTTATTTTGAAAGGCACTGACCAGGCATAGGAGAAGAACAGGAATTGGGGCAGAGGCTTTTATTTTGAAAGGCACTGACCAGGAGTAGGAGAAGAACAGGAATTGGGGCAGACACACTACCAGCTGAAGTTTCCTCCAGTCTCTCAGCCAATAGGCAAGCCCCGCCAGGATCATCTGACCAAAGGTGAAGAAGAAGGAAGTGAGAGTTCCAACCAGAGTCCTCTGTTTGGTGGGGATCCACTCTACCTCTGCAGACAGACAGGTGGTTAGAGAGACAGGTAGTTAGAGAGACAGGTGGTTAGAGACAGACAGGTGGTTAGAGACAGACAGGTGGTTAGAGACAGACAGGTGGTTAGAGACAGACAGGTGGTTAGAGACAGACAGGTGGTTAGAGAGACAGGTAGTTGGAGAGACAGACAGGTGGTTAGAGAGACAGGTGGATAGAG
>CM070438.1:185253-205253 GCA_036324595.1 Champsocephalus gunnari
TCTGGGGGGGGTCCGAAAACCAGTCCGTATCTGGTGTGAGGGGTAGGGGTAGGGTAATGTTGTGAATCGAGTGGCCTGTGTTCGTCGTCCATAACATACGCCTACCCATACCATAACCCCACCACCACCATGGGCCACTCGATTCACAACATTATCCTAACCCTAACCCTAACCCTACCCCTACCCCTACCCCTCACACCAGATACGGACTGGTTTTCGGACCCCCCCAGACCCCCCAATAAAGCAAAAATGCACGTTTCAGAGTGGCCTTTTATTGTGGCCAGCCGAAGGCACGCCTGTGCAATAATCATGCTGTCTAATCAGCATCTTGATATGCCACACCCGTGAGGTGGGATGGATTCTCTCGGAAAAGGAGAAGTGCTCACTGTCACACATGGTTTCAGCTTTTTGAACAATATTTGAGAGAAATGGTTAATTTGTGTTTATAGAAAATGTTTTAGATCATTGAGTTCATCTCAATGATATATACAGTGTGTGTGTGTGTGTGTGTGTGTGTGTGTGTGTGTGTGTGTGTGTGTGTGTGTGTGTGTGTGTGTGTGTGTGTGTGTGTGTGTGTGTGTGTGTGTGTGTGTGTACCTGTCTGACAGCCCTCCGTACACAATGGCTCCTGTCAGAACTCCCCCCATATAGATGGTCTGGATCATCTGTTTGAGAGGCCGGAGACCACAGACCAGGTCCCACTGAGAGACAGACAGGTGAGAGAGAGACAGGTGAGAGACAGACAGGAGAGAGACAGACAGGAGAGAGACAGACAGGAGAGAGACAGACAGGTGAGAGACAGACAGGTGAGAGACAGACAGGTGAGAGAGAGACAGGTGTGAGACAGACAGGAGAGAGACAGCCAGGTGAGAGAGAGACAGGTGAGAGACAGACAGGTGAGAGACAGACAGGAGAGAGACAGACAGGAGAGAGACAGACAGGAGAGAGACAGACAGGTGAGAGACAGACAGGTGAGAGACAGACAGGTGAGAGAGAGACAGGTGTGAGACAGACAGGAGAGAGACAGCCAGGTGAGAGAGAGACAGGTGAGAGACAGACAGGTGAGAGACAGACAGGATAGAGACAGACAGGAGAGAGACAGACAGGAGAGAGACAGACAGGATAGAGACAGGCAGGAGAGAGACAGACAGGTGAGAGACAGACAGGAGATAGACAGACAGGAGAGAGACAGACAGGAGAGAGACAATTGGCAGCTGCTAGCTGTTAGCTGTTAGCGGTTAGCTGCTAGCTGTTAGCTGTTAGCGGTTAGCTGCTAGCTGTTAGCGGCTAGCTGTTAGCTGTTAGTTGCTAGCTGTTAGCTGTTAGCTGTTAGCTGTTAGCTGTTAGCTGTTAGCTGCTAGCTGTTAGTTGCTAGCTGTTAGTTGCTAGCTGTTAGCTGTTAGTTGCTAGCTGTTAGCTGTTAGCTGTTAGCTGTTAGCGGTTAGCTGCTAGCTGTTAGCTGCTATCTGTTAGCTGCTAGCTGCTAGCTGTTAGGTAACCCCAACTCTTCCCCTTTGGTTCTCTATCTGGAGCTCTGGTCCCAGACCAGCTGATTCAAAATGGATTCAATTATTGTTTTCCTCAACATTCCACAAACAATAATCCATAATGACAAAGTGAAAAACGTTTTTGCAGATTTCTTTGCCAATGTCTTGAAAATAATCAAATGCAATATCACAGGCACATAAGTACTCACACCTTTTCTTATGACACTGAAAATGGAGCTCTAGTGCATCCCGTTTCCACTGATCATCCTCCAGATGTTTCCATAACCTGACTGGAGTCCACCTGTAGTGAATGCAATTGATTGGACATGACTTGGAAAGGAACACACCTGTCTATATGAGGTCCCACAGTTGACAGTGCATATCACAGCACAAACCAAGTCATGAGGTCCAAGGAATTGTCTGTAGAGCTCAGAGACAGGATCCAGGCACAGGTCTGGGGAAGGGTCCAGAAAGATGTCTGCAGCATTGAAGGTCCCAAGGAGCACAGTGGTCTCCATCATTTGCGAATGGAAGATGTTTGAAACCACCACGGCTCTTCCTAAAGCTGGCCGCCCAAACCAAACTGAGCATCGGGGGAGAAGGACCTTAGTCAGAGAGGTGACCAGGAACCTGGTGGTCCCTGACAGAGCTCCAGTGTTCCTCTGTGGAGATGGGAGAACCTTCTAGAAGGACAACCATCTCTGCAGCACTCCACCAATCATGCTTGTCATGTATGGTGGCCAGGAGGAAGCCACTCATGAAAGCCCCCAAGGAGCAAGGCACCGCTCATCACCTGGCCAGCAGCATCCCTCCAGTGAAGCATGGTGGAGGCAGCATCATGCTGTGGGAGGTCCTTCAGCAGCAGGAACTGGGAGCTTCTTCAGCAGCAGGAACTGGGAGCTTCTTCAGCAGCAGGAACTGGGAGGTTCTTCAGCAGCAGGAACTGGGAGGTTCTTCAGCAGCAGGAACTGGGAGGTTCTTCAGCAGCAGGAACTGGGAGGTCCTTCAGCAGCAGGAACTGGGAGGTTCTTCAGCAGCAGGAACTGGGAGGTCCTTCAGCAGCAGGAACTGGGAGGTCCTTCAGCATCATGCTGTGGGAGGTTCTTCAGCAGCAGGAACTGGGAGGTCCTTCAGCAGCAGGAACTGGGAGGTCCTTCAGCAGCAGGAACTGGGAGGTCCTTCAGCATCATGCTGTGGGAGGTTCTTCAGCAGCAGGAACTGGGAGGTCCTTCAGCAGCAGGAACTGGGAGGTCCTTCAGCATCATGCTGTGGGAGGTTCTTCAGCAGCAGGAACTGGGAGGTTCTTCAGCAGCAGGAACTGGGAGGTCCTTCAGCATCATGCTGTGGGAGGTTCTTCAGCAGCAGGAACTGGGAGCTTCTTCAGCAGCAGGAACTGGGAGGTTCTTCAGCAGCAGGAACTGGGAGCTTCTTCAGCAGCAGGAACTGGGAGGTTCTTCAGCAGCAGGAACTGGGAGGTCCTTCAGCAGCAGGAACTGGGAGCTTCTTCAGCAGCAGGAAGTGGGAGGTCCTTCAGCAGCAGGAACTGGGAGCTTCTTCAGCAGCAGGAAGTGGGAGGTTCTTCAGCAGCAGGAACTGGGAGGTTCTTCAGCAGCAGGAACTGGGAGGTTCTTCAGCAGCAGGAAGTGGGAGGTCAGGATCAAGGGAAAGATGAATGCAGCGATGTACAGGGAGCTCCTTGATGAAAACCTGCTCCAGAGCGCTCTGGACCTCAGACTGGGGCGAAGGTCCACCTTACAACAGGACAACGACCCTAAGCACATAGCCACGATAACAGAGGAGTGGCTTCAGGACAAGTCTGTGAATGTCCTTGAGTGCAAAGACGCTCCCCGTCCAACCTGATGGAGCTTGAGACGATCTGCAGAGAAGAAACTACCCAGAGAAAGGTGTGCTCATCATACTCAAGAAGACTTGAGGCTGTAATTGATGTGTGACGGAGCGGATCACAGAGTGACTGACTCCGCCACTGACAACACACACACACACACCAAACATTTCGGAGAAAAGACGGAGGCGCATCATTACATTACATTACATTTAGCTGACGCTTTTATCCAGAGCGACTCACAATAAGTGCGTTCGACCAACAAAATACAACCTTGAAGAAAACAGAATCATAAAGTACATCAGGTTTCATAGAGCCAAACATTTCAAGTGCTACTCAGCTGGCTTTAGGTAAGCCAGTCCTTTGTTAGTATATAAGTGCTCTGTTAGTAGTTCTAACGCTCTAAGTGGAGTCGAAAGAGATGAGTTTTCAGTCTGCGCCTTCTTCCGTCTTTTAAATAGGATGTCATG
Source organism: Champsocephalus gunnari (assembly GCA_036324595.1). Taxonomy (NCBI): domain Eukaryota; kingdom Metazoa; phylum Chordata; class Actinopteri; order Perciformes; family Channichthyidae; genus Champsocephalus; species Champsocephalus gunnari. Next base: position 189,054 of record CM070438.1, read on the forward strand.
AACTATGCAATTTATTATTTATTTAGCGTTTGTTAATTATGGGGAATGATTGTGTTAAGAGGTGGTTAACCTGTTTTTGTTTGGGTCGGATTTTTATGTTAACAATGTGGTTTTGGGTGAGGGCATGCTCCGGTTTTGGGACCAAATTAACATGGGATCACTCCGGTCATTGTACGAACTTCGTCTCACTGGACTATTAACGGTCAGATTGAAAACAACATTGACCCAATTTCTCCGGTCAATGACGGCAGAGTTTTGAAAGTGACAAAACACTGTTTTACACATTTAAAAACACTTAAACATGTGGTGATGCGCCCTGAAGGTATCAGACTATTTATAACATGTATACCCAGGATTCAATCACTTTTCCTGGCTTGTAAAGTGCTGTGAAGCAGCCTGTTCTCTGGGTGCAGTCTGGCTGCAAGAGCCATGCGCTGCAAGGAGATCTGTGGGTGCGCTCTGTGGCTCTCAGAGCCCGCTTCTCTCTGGCTGCGCTCTCCCTGTATTCACAGCACTTTTCCACGCCTTTCAAACACTTATTGCTGGCTATGAAAGCCTTGTGCATCACCCTGGAGCTCTGCTTAGGTGCCTTTGAGTGTGAGACCCTGCTTACAGCAGTGCACCTGCTGCCAGCATTACAAACATATTAATCACGTTTATCTATAAAGCTGTGTTGGGTAAACTCCCGTATTATATCTGCTCTCTGATCACACAGAGAGCAGCAAGCAGCTATTGTCTGAGGTCACATGATGTGGTCTTGTTAGATGTGCCAAGAGCAAGGACTGTCTGAGGTGAGACAGCTGTTATGTGCAGCTCCACTTGCTGGAACAATCTTCAGCAGGAATTGAAACTGAGCGTCTCATTCCTCTGCATGTCTTTAGAGCTAGGCTAAATGAAATGCTTGCTGATACAATGGGCACTTGTAAATGTCTATAAATATGTATCCTGTAAATATAATGTATAATGTCCTTTATTGTTTCATGTTTCATGTGGAACCTATATGCTGCAGGTCTCCCTTGAAAAAGAGACATATGATCTCAATGGGACCAATCTGGATAAATACAGGTTTGAAATTAAATTAAATTAAATTAAATCAGGCATTTTAACACTTTTTTCCATGAAAATAATTTGTATTCACTATCATGGGGCTATATAAAACACTACTATTTAAATGTATTTGTATTATATATTTTAGGGCTATAAAAGTGACATTTCTGGGTGACTTTGTCAGTTTATGGAGCTTAGCCCACAATTCCCGGAGGTTCCAGGCCGAATTTGGGAGCTCATAGGGGTCCTTCCAACGGAGGAGGGGCTCAAAAAAGCTCAACCCTTCAACACTTTTACACTCCCCCGTTGCAATTTAAAACGGTAAATTGCAAGTTCCTCCGAACTGCGGGTTCTTCTCCTCTCACCTCACTGATCGAATGGCAAAACGCGACCCGCCATCGGAGGGTCTTCTCCCCTGGTCCACGTGCCGGTGCTCTGGCTGTCGGTTCCTCCGAACTTCTCCTCTCACCTCACTGATCGAATGGCAAAACGCGACCCGCCATCGGAGGGTCTTCTCCCCCGGTCCACGTGCCGGTGCTCTGGCTATCGGTTCCTCCGAACTGCGGGTTCGACTCTGATGGCCGGGAGGGTGTGCTGCGTGGGGGTAACCCTGCATGTCTCTTACCTCCCGGGCCGACCGATATGAAGCGTTTCCAAGACGAACCGTCTGACTCATGGGTCCCACCACGGGTTCCGCAGCGGGGTGGAAGTTCCACCTCCCCACTTCGCCGCGGAGTGCCAGGCAAACATCAGTTTCTCTAATCCTCCACTGTTGCATAGCGGCCTTAGTCGGCTGCGGCATTCAGCAATTGGCCTTGCTCCGGGCACCAGTTCCCTCGGGGACCACAGCTTGGTTACTTCACATGATATAGGGTCGACCCTACTTCATCACAGGCTACCTGTTTGATCCTGCGTAACAACCATATATGCTTGTCTGCAAAGAGGGAACTGCCTGGTCCTGCCCTGGTGTTCCTCTACAGCTAGTGTCCAGCCGTCAGCTGTGCTATCAGCAAATTTGACCGGCCATCGGAGGGCCTCCTCCCCGGGTCCACGTGCCGGTGCTTGGCGGTCAGAAGAATGATATTTTGCAGGACATGACGGGGCTCAGAAGTCTGCACTTTGAAGCTCCTGGAGCGGTTATGGAAGTATGCATGTTAGGGAGACATGCTGGAGCTGCTTAGTCCGTCCTTTAGGGCTCTGTGAAGGGCCACAGAGAGGTGGTTTTCGCACTCTGTCTCCTGGAAGTGTGAAAAAACCTATTTGCCTTTTGCCTTTGCCTGTAGTGTGAGACCCTGCTAACAGCAGTGAACCTGCTGCCAGCATTACTATATTAATCAGGCGTTTTAACACTATAGCCCACAATTCTTCCAGGCCGAATTTGGGAGCTCATAGGCGGCCTGCCATGCGCCCCCACCCATGGAAAGAAGAAAAATGTAAAGAAAACGGTCAATTATATCTTAAAATAATCAAAAATGAAGTTTAAATAAATTCTCGAAAAAACTACGAAGTGCCAACAGAGAAAGGGGCCAACCCTTCAGCGCTTCGGGCCAAAGCACCGGACACTTTTGCACTCCCCCGTTGCAACTTACAATGGAGAGGGGAACCCAAGCCTCCCCTACTCCATCTGCACGAAATCGGAAACCCGGTTTTTGAGAGCTCTCAGAAAAAAACCGGCTGTTTCACATCATGGAGGAATGGATCCGCTACATGAGTGCTCTGGCTCGGATACAATTGTTGCACGGAGACCCCCCAGCATGGTTCTTACCAAACTTTAAGTTTTTGAACTGGTCTCTGGAGGAAAGCAAGGGGAGTTGTCAGGGAATTATGAGACACTATTTTCGAATACAATTTCTCCATTTTCACCCCTTTTCTCTGGTTCTCCCAAAAGTTAACTTAGAGTTTATCTGACTCTGGAGGAATGTAAGGAGAGTTGTCAGGGGACTCTACCCGCCTTAAGAGACACTATTTTCGAATACAATTTCTCCATTTTCACCCCTTTTCTCTGGTTCTCCCAACAGTTAACTCAGCCTTTTTCTGACTGTGGAGGAATGCAAGGGGAGTTGACAGGGGACTCTTGCGGGCTCATGATGCACTATTTTCGGATACTTTTTTTCATTTTCAACCCTTTTCCATGGATGAATTGAAACTTATTTGTTTTACATTTGGGTCAATTTCACCCAGTTCTGGTACCGCATTGCCTGGAGGATAGGACCGAGAGATGACAGACTCTCTGGCCGCCTCACAAGTCACTATTGTCGGACACTTTCTTTGCTTTACCCCGGTTCTATCACTTTTTCCTCCTTTGACCATAAAACGTGTTTCCTGATGGGGTACTGCCTGGTTCCGGGGCACCCCAAACCCTCTCATGGTCGGTCCACCATGAATTGATGCATCGGACCCAATGTTGCCATTACCAGCCCCGCGTTGGTGCGGAGGTGGGACCATTTTGCAATCGCCGGTTACGCTAACGCATATAAACGGAGAAACAGAAAATAATTTAAATACAATTCACTGTGTCTGTTTTAGTAAGGATGTCGTCTGAATGCCCGGTGTGCAGACTCTTCTATCTGGCTTTGAACAAGCACCTCAAGCACACACATGCAGTGCGGAACTTGGAGGAAAGAGGCATCATTCTTAAAATGGCCAATGGCAGAATAAATGTTCGGACCAAACCCTGTCCCATCACAGGGTGTTGGTATGCTGGGAAGAGACTAGACCGTCATGTAACTCATGACCACTGGGAGTTCTCCCGAGATCAGGCACATCAGGTCATGGCAAGGCTGAAGCATAGTGTGGCCCTGCAGTTGCTCCATGACCTCAGACAGACTAATCCCATCATTGGATATAGACACACATACCGAGTGTGACGAAGAGGACTGCAGGCAGGTGATGCTGGAAAATGTGGCATTAAGGGCTCAGAAGGATGCCCTCGTTGATGAGGTGAAGACCCTCCAGGCAGAAAAAGGGGCTAAAACCCAGGAAGGAGAGTGCCACTGCTGCTGTGCTTGAGGAAGAGGAAGAATGTATACGATTTAAGGAACTGGCAATCTCAAGTACCTCCGGCATAAACACAGTAGCCTCCAGAAGCAATACCCCTCTCAAGACCCCGGTCAAGACTGTCATGCCGTAACCTCCTCTCCCCCTCTCCCCCTCTACCTTTGCCTCAACGGTGCTCTCAGCCCTCCCTTCCTCTGACTCGTTCCAACTCCTGCCTCCACACTCTGCTGCAGAAACTCTCCTCTCTGCTCTCTCCTCCTCTCTGGACTCTCTCTCTCCTCTCTTTCCTCTCTGGACTCTCTCTCTCCTCTCACATCCTCTCTGGACTCTCTCTCTCCTCTCTGTCCTCTCTGGACTCTCTCTGTCCTCTCTCATCCTCTCTGGACTCTCTCTGTCCTCTCACATCCTCTCTGGACTCTCTCTGTCCTCTCACATCCTCTCTGGACTCTCTCTGTCCTCTCACATCCTCTCTGGACTCTCTCTGTCCTCTCACATCCTCTCTGGACTCTCTCTGTCCTCTCTCATCCTCTCTGGACTCTCTCTGTCCTCTCACATCTCGGCAGGCTCGTCAGTCCCCTCCTGCTCCCTGGCTAAATGACGCACTGCGTGCTAATAGAACCGTGCTTCAAGCAGCAGAGCGGAAACGGTGGAAATCCAAACACCGCGACGACCTCCTAACCTATCAGGCTCTCCTCTCCTCTTTCTCTGCTTCCATCTCTCCGGCACAAAGCACTTTCTTTCAAGATAAGATCCAATCTTCCTATTCCAATCCCAAAAAACTATTTTCCATCTTCTCCACCCTCTTGGACCCTCCCAAAGCCCCTTCCCCCTCCTCCCTTCTGGACCCTCCCAAAGCCCCTCCCCCCTCCTCCCTTCTGTCAAGCGACTTTGTTAACCATTTTGAAAAAAAGGTTGATGATATTCGCTCTTCTTCTTCTGACTCACCTCTACTCATCACTGGGTCTCCAGACCCTCCTTCCACCCGCACACTCACCTCCTTCTCCCCTCTCTCTCCAGGTGAGGTTCCTACCCTCATTACCTCTGCCCGCCCTACCACCTGTCCTCTGGACCCTGTCCCTTCAAACCTCCTTCAGACTATCGCTCCTGATATTCTACCATTTCTCACCCATTTCATCAACACTTCTCTAACTTCTGGTCACTTTCCAAACAGTCTCAAGGAGGCAAGAGTAAACCCTCTCCTAAAGAAACCCACTCTCAACCCGTCTGATGTTATGAACTACAGGCCTGTCTCTCTCCTCCCGTTCCTGGCTTTAAACAACTCTCCTGCTCTCTCCATCAGAACAACCTTCTGGATCCGCACCAGTCTGGTTTCAAGGCAGGTCACTCCACAGAAACTGCCCTCCTTGCTGTCACTGAGGAACTGCACACGGCCAAAGCAGCCTCCCTCTCCTCTGTCCTCGTCCTGTTGGACCTGTCTGCTGCATTCGACACGGTGAACCATCAGATCCTCCTTCGCACTCTCCAAGAACTTGGAGTTTCAGGCTCTGCACTTTCCCTCCTCACCTCATACCTCAAAGACCGCACCTACAGGCTTACTTGGAGAGGGTCCGAGTCCGACCCTTGTCAATTAACTACAGGGGTCCCTCAGGGCTCTGTTCTTGGTCCCCTCCTCTTCTCCTTGTACACAAACTCGATTCGGATCAGTCATTAGCCCGCATGGTTTTTTATACCACTGCTACGCTGACGACACCCAATGAATTCTGTCCTTTCCCCGCTCAGAGACCCAGGTCGTCGAACGCATCTCTGATTCTCTAGCAGACATCTCTCAGTGGATGTCTGCTCACCACCTCAAGCTCAACCTTGACAAGACTGAACTGCTGGAAAAGATTGTCCCTCTCTTGACCTGACCATCAACATCGGCCCCTCTGTTGTTTCCCCAACTCAGACTGCAAGGAATCTGGGTGTGACCCTAGATAACAACCTGTCCTTCACTGCAAACATCGCTGCTGCAACCCGCTGCTGCAGATACACGCTCTACAGCATCAGGAGGATGCGTCCCCAGCTGACCCAGAAAGCCACGCAGGTTCTGGTCCAGGCTCTCGTCATCTCACTCCTAGACTACTGCAACACCCTCCTGGCTGGTCTACCTGCATGTGCCATCCTAACCCTCATCCAGAATGCGGAGTCGGTGCGTAGTTATGCTAAAACAATGTCGGACACCGTAATCTTCTCTGGTCCCCTCCCCAATCTGATCAATGATGACATGTATAGCCGAATGTCATCATTTCAGCGCTGGTTGTCTAGGTGGTGCCCAGCAAACATTGTGGGCTTCGTAAATAATTGGTCAGCCTTCTGGGGAAAACCTGGTCTGATTAAGAGAGACGGCATTAACCTACTTTGGAAGGTGCAGATCTCATTTCGGCAAACATTTCAGGGCTTTGTGGACTTAATCCATGACAAACTGGAGTTGAGACCAGGAGGCGGAGTCGCAGTCTTACACGCTTCTCTGCGCTCTCTCCTAGGCAGTCATCCATAGGAATCCCCAACCCAATAAAATACCCAATATTAGCAGTGTGTGTGTCTGCCCAAGGACAATTTAAGGTAAAACCTGATAGAGGTGTCATAAATAATAACCTAATAAAAGTAAATGTAACAACTACTACAGTGCAACACAACAGGAAGATTAAATGTGGTCTCTTAAACATAAGATCTCCAGCATCTAAAGCAATATTGGTAAATGATTTAATATCAGATTATAATATTGATATATGCTGTCTCACTGAAACTTGGTTGAGACATGAAGAACATGTCAGCATAAATGAGGCCACTCCACCTAGCCATGTCAACACTCATATTGCTCGAGGCACGGGCCGAGGAGGTGGAGTTGCAGCAATCTTTGACTCAAGTTTACTTATCAATACTAAACCAAAATTAAATTATACCTCTTTTGAAAGCCTTGTTTTTAGTCTTACGCATCCAACCTGGAAAACTTTGCAGGCAATCTTATTTGTTACAGTTTACCGTGCACCAGGTCCTTATTCAGAATTCTTATCAGAATTCTCTGAGTTTTTATCAACTTTGGTTCTTAAAACAGATAAAGTAATTATCGTATGTGACTTTAATATTCATGTTGACGATGATAAAAATAGCCTTACTGTTGCATTTAGCACAGAGACAGCTCTGGTCAAAGTCACAAATGATATTCTAATAGCCTCAGACAAGGGACTTGTCTCTATTCTTGTCTTGCTCGATCTCAGTGCTGCATTTGATACTATCGGCCATGATATCCTATTGCAAAGACTAGAGCACTTAGTTGGCATACAGGGAACTGCTTTAGGCTGGTTTAGGTCCTATCTATCTGAACGCTCTCAGTTTGTACGTGTTAACGATGAATCTGCCAAGCAAACCAAAGTTAGCCATGGAGTGCCACAGGGCTCAGTGCTCGGACCTATTTTGTTCACAGTACCATTGTCTTGAAGTGGATTCTAGCAGTTACCGGAAGCCAGTGAAGGGAGCGGAGGAGCGGCGTGGTGTGGGATCATTTAAGAAGGTTGAAGACCAGACGAGCCGCTGCATTCAATCAATCAATGTTTATTTATATAACCCAATATCACAAATGTTATATTTGTCTCAGTGGTCTTCACAGTATGTACAGAATATCATTATGACAATACGACACCGTCGGTCATTAGACCCTCACATCGTACAAGGAAAAACGTCTGGACAAAACCCACAGTTCAAAGGGAAAAATGGGAGAAACCTCAGGGAGAGCAACAGTGGAGGGATCCTTCTCCCAGGACGGACAGACGTGCAATAGATGCCGTGTGTACATTTAAAAGATAATACATTTGCAACATAGGTAGTCCAAATGTTTGGAAATGCATGTGTATACAATAGGAAGATGAATCCACGAGGATATCCATCCAGGACCGATGATCCAGGACCACCGCCACGACTCAAGATCCAGGGCTCGCGATCCAGGACACAGGACTGCAGGATCATCCATGACTCCGGATCCCGGCGTATATAGACACCAAAAAGAAAGACATTTGGGGAAGCTGGGTTAATGGAACATGAGAGTACACGGGTATAGACAGAGAGAAGGAAGAAGGAAGATGACCCCCGACAAACTAAGCCTATATCAGCAAAACTAGGGGCTGAATCTAATCAGCCCTAACTATAAGCTTTATCAAAAAGGAAGGTCTTAAGCGCACTCTTAAAAACGGATAGGGTGTCTGCCGCCCGAACACAAACTGGAAGTTGATTCCACAAATGTGGAGCTTGATAAGAAAAGGCTCTGGCTCCCATTGTACTTTCAGAGACTCTAGGAACAACCAACAACCCTGCATTCTTGGAACGCAATGCCCTAGTAGGCCAGCAGGGTATAATGAGTTCTTTAAGGTAAGATGGCAGCAATCTTTGACTCAAGTTTACTTATCAATACTAAACCAAAATGAAATTATACCTCCTTTGAAAGCCTCGTTTTTAGTCTTACGCACCGACCTGGAAAACTTTGCAGTCAATCTTATTTGTTACAGTGTATCGTGCACCAGGTCCTTATTCAGAATTCTTATCAGAATTCTCTGAGTTTTTATCAACTTTGGTTCTTAAAACAGACAAAGTAATTATCGTAGGTGACTTTAATATTCATGTTGACGATGATAAAAATAGCCTTACTGTTGCATTTAACTCTATATTAGATTCTGTTGGTTTCTGTCAGAGTGTAAATAAACCAACCCACTGCTATAATCACACTCTCGACCTTGTTCTGACTTATGGTATTGAAATTGAGCAACTATTAGTCGAACCGCATAATACTGCTTTATCCGACCATTTCTTAGTAACTTTTGAAGTACTATTACGAGACTACAAATCATTAGTCAAAAGCTCTTGCAGCAGAAACCTATCTGTTAGTGCTATAGCCACATTTAAGGAAGAGATTCCACCAATACTTAACTCGATAGCATGTCTGCATGTAGGGGAGGAAACTTATACAAAATGTACACCACCCCAAATTGATCATGTTGTTGATAGTGCTATAGATGCGCTGCGAATAAAATTAGACTCTGTTGCTCCTTTGAAAAAGAAGAAAATAAAACATAGATTAGCTCCATGGCATAATGCCCAAACCCGCTAAATAAAGCGAAAGTCTAGACAACTTGAAAGGATATGTCGTTCCACTAAACTTGAAGAATCTCGTTTAATTTGGCATATTACTCTCAATGAATATAAGAAAGCACTGCGTAAAGCGAGAGCAGCTACTACTCTTCATTAATAGATGAGAATAAGAATAATGCAAGATTTCTTTTCAGCACTGTAGCCAGGCTGACAGAGAGCCACAGCTCCATTGAGCCTTCTATTCCCATAGCACTCAGTAGTAATGATTTTATGTGCTTTTCTAACGATAAAATTGTTACTCTTAGAAACAAAATTAATGACCTCTTGCCTTTGACCAGTATAGTGTTATCAACAGCTCCCGGAAACGTAAGTTCTAATATTACACTAGATAGTAAACTAGAATGCTTTTCAGCCATTAACCTTGAACAATTACATTCAATGATTCTCTCTTCTAAACCATCAACGTGCATGTTAGACCCAATTCCAACTAAGCTGTTGAAGGAAGTGTTTCCATTAATTAGCACTTCTTTGTTAAATATTATGAATATGTCTTTATTATCAGGCTATGTTCCACAATCATTCAAAGTAGCAGTGATAAAACCGCTTCTTAAAAAGAACAACCTCGATCCGTTCCTCTCAAAAATTCTTGAGAAAGCGGTCGCTAAACAGCTGTTACTTAAAAAACAATGATTTATTTGAAGATTTTCAGTCTGGCTTTAGAACACATCATAGCACAGAGACAGCTCTGGTTAAAGTCACAAATGACATTCTAATAGCCTCAGACAAGGGACTTGTCTCTATTCTTGTTTTGCTCGATCTCAGTGCTGCATTTGATACTATCGACCATGATATCCTATTGCAAAGACTAGAGCACTTAGTTGGCATACAGGGAACTGCTTTAGGCTGGTTTAGGTCCCATCTATCTGAACGCTCTCAGTTTGTACGTGTTAACGATGAATGTTCCACACAAACCAAAGTTAGCCATGGAGTGCCATAGGGCTCAGTGCTCGGACCTATTTTGTTCACATTATATATGCTTCCGTTAGGCAATATTATAAGGAATCATTCTGTAAACTTTCATTGTTATGCGGATGATACTCAACTATATTTATCAATCAAGCCTGATGAAATTAATCATCTAAATACAATTCAAGACTGCCTTAAGGACTTAAAAACGTGGATGACCTTAAACCTTTTGATGTTAAACACGACCAAAACTGAAGTTATTGTACTTGGCCCGAAGAATCTACGAAACAAATTATCTAAAGATATACTAACTATGGATGGCATTCATTTGGCCTCCAGTGAGACTGTAAGGAATCTTGGTGTTATATTTGATCAGGATTTATCCTTTAACGCCCACATAAAATCAATTTCAAGGACCGCCTACTTCCATCTACGTAACATTGCAAAAATCAGGCATATCTTTCCTCAAAGCGATGCAGAGAAACTAGTCAATGCATTTGTTACTTCTAGGCTGGATTATTGTAACTCCTTATTATCAGGGAGTACCAAGAAGTCAGTCAAGTCGCTTCAGCTGATTCAAAATGCTGCGGCTCGTGTACTAACCAGAGTTAGGAAAAGGGACCACATTACTCCTGTTCTGGCTGCCTTACACTGGCTCCCTATAGAACACAGGATAGCATTTAAAATTCTTCTTCTCGCCTACAAAGCCCTTAATGGGCAGGCGCCATCTTACCTTAAATAACTCATTATACCCTACTGGCCTACTAGGGCATTGCGTTCCAAGAATGCAGGGTTGTTGGTTGTTCCTAGAATCTCTAAAAGTACAATGGGAGCCAGAGCCTTTTCCTATCAAGCTTCACATTTGTGGAATCAGCTTCCAGTTTGTGTTCGGGCGGCAGACACCCTATCCGTTTTTAAGAGTGTGCTTAAGACCTTCCTTTTTGATAAAGCTTATAGTTAGGGCTGATTAGATTCAGCCCCTAGTTTTGCTGATATAGGCTTAGTTTGTCGGGGGACATCTTACTTCTTCCTTCTCTCTGTCTATACCTGTGTACTCTCATGTTCCGATTAACCCAGCTTCCCCAAATGTCTTTCTTTTTGGTGTCTATATACGCTGGGATCCGGAGTCATGGATGATCCTGCGGTCCTGTGTCCTGGATCGCGAGCGCTGGATCTTGAGTCGTGGCTGTGGTCCTGGATCATCGGTCCTGGATGGATATCCTCGTGGATTCATCTTCCTATTATACACACATGCATTTCCAAACATTTGGACTACCTATGTTGCAAATGTATTATCTTTTCAATTTACACACGGCATCTATTGCACATCTGTCCGTCCTGGGTGAGGGATCCCTCCTCTGCTGCTCTCCCTGAGGTTTCTCCATGTTCCCTTTAAACTGGGTTTTCTTCGGAAGTTTTTCCTTGTACGATGTTAGGGTCTAAGGACAGAGGGTGTCGTATTGTCATACAGATATTCTGTACACACTGTGAAGACCACTGAAACAAATGTAACATTTGTGATATTGGGTTATATAAATAAACATTGATTGATGGCGCCTGCCCATTATGGGCTTTGTAGGCGAAAAGAAGAATTTTAAATTCTACCCTGTGTTCTATAGGGAGCCAGTGTAAGGCAGCCAGAACAGGAGTAATGTGGTCCCTTCTCCTAACTCTGGTTAGTACACGAGCCGCAGCATTTTGAATCAGCTGAAGCCACTTGACTGACTTCTTGGTACTCCCTGATAATAAAGAGTTACAATAATCCAGCCTATAAGTAACAAATGCATGGACTAGTTTCTCTGCATCATTTTGAGGCAAGATATGCCTGATTTTTGCAATGTTACGTAGATGGAAGTAGGCGGTCCTTGAGATTGATTTTATGTGGGCGTTAAAGGATAAATCCTGATCAAATATAACACCAAGGTTCCTTACAGTCTCACTGGAGGCCAAATGAATGCCATCCATAGTTAGAATATCTTTAGATCATTTGTTTCATAGATTCTTCGGGCCAAGTACAATAACTTCAGTTTTCATTTCATTTCATTTCAAACCTTTATTTAACCAGATTGGTCCCATTGAGATCATAGATCTCTTTTTCAAGGGAGACCTGCAGCATATAGGTTCCACATGAAACATAAAACAATAAAGGACATTATACATTATAGTACGACATAGTTTTGGTCGTGTTTAACATCAAAAAGTTTAAGGTCATCCACGTTTTTAAGTCCTTGAGGCAGTCTTGAACTTTATTTAGATGATTAATTTCATCAGGCTTGATGGATAAATATAGTTGAGTATCTTCCGCATAACAATGAAAGTTTACAGAATGATTCCTTATAATATTGCCTAACGGAAGCATATATAATGTGAACAAAATAGGTCCGAGCACTGAGCCCTGTGGCACTCCATGGCTAACTTTGGTTTGCATGGAAGATTCATCGTTAACACATACAAACTGAGAGCGTTCAGATAGATAGGACCTAAACCAGCCTAAAGCAGTTCCCTGTATGCCAACTAAGTGCTCTAGTCTTTGCAATAGGATATCATGGTCGATAGTATCAAATGCATCACTGAGATCGAGCAAAACAAGAAGAGAGACAAGTCCCTTGTCTGAGGCTATTAGAATGTCATTTGTGACTTTAACCAGAGCTGTCTCTGTGCTATGATGTGTTCCAAAGCCAGACTGAAAATCTTCAAATAAATCATTGTTTTTTAAGTAATCAAACAACTGTTTTGCGACCGCTTTCCCAAGAATCTTTGAGAGGAACGGAAGATTAGAAATAGGTCTATAGTTGGCTAAAACCTCTGGATCGAGGTGGTGCTTTTTAAGAAGCGGTTTTATCACTGCTACTTTGAATGATTGTGGAACATAGCCTGATAATAAAGACATATTCATAATATTTAATAAAGAAGTGCTAATTAATGGAAACACTTCCTTCAACAGCTTAGTTGGAATTGGGTCTAACATGCACGTTGATGGTTTAGAAGAGAGAATCATTGAATGTAATTATTCAAGGTTTATGGCTGAAAAGCATTCTAGTTTACTATCTAGTGTAATATTAGAACTTACGTTTCCGGGAGCTGTTGATAACACTATACTGGTCAAAGGCAAGAGGTCATTCATTTTGTTTCTAAGAGTAACAATTTTATGGTTAAAAAAGCACATAAAATCATTGCTACTGAGTGCTATGGGAATAGAAGGCTCAATGGAGCTGTGGCTCTCTGTCAGCCTGGCTACAGTGCTGAAAAGAAATCTTGCATTATTCTTATTCTCATCTATTAATGAAGAGTAGTAGGCTGCTCTCGCTTAACGCAGTGCTTTCTTATATTCATTGAGAGTAATATGCCAAATTAAACGAGATTCTTCAAGTTTAGTGGAACGCCATATCCTTTCAAGTTGTCTAGACTTTTGCTTTATTTTGCGGGATTGGGCATTATGCCATGGAGCTAATCTATGTTGTTTTATTTTCTTCTCTTTCAAAGGAGCAACAGAGTCTAATTGTATTCCCAGCGCATCTGTAGCACTATCAACAACATGATCAATTTGGGGTGGTGTACATTTTGTATAAGTTTCCTCCCCTACATGCAGACATGCTATCGAGTTAAGTATTGGTGGAATCTCTTCCTTAAATGTGGCTATAGCACTAACAGATAGGTTTCTGCTGCAAGAGCTTTTGACTAATGCTTTGTAGTCTCGTAACAGTACTTTAAAAGTTACTAAGAAATGGTCGGATAAAGCAGGATTATGCGGTTCGACTAATAGTTGCTCAATTTCAATACCATAAGTCAGAACAAGGTCGAGAGTGTGATTATAGCAGTGGGTTGGTTTATTTACACTCTGACAGAAACCAACAGAATCTAATATAGAGTTAAATGCAACAGTAAGGCTATTTTTATCATCGTCAACATGAATATTAAAGTCACCTACGATAATAGGGTTAGGGTTAGGGTTAGGGTTAGGGTCACTTTGTCTGTTTTAAGAACCAAAGTTGATAAAAACTCAGAGAATTCTGATAAGAATTCTGAATAAGGACCTGGTGCACGATACACTGTAACAAATAAGATTGACTGCAAAGTTTTCCAGGTCGGATGCGTAAGACTAAAAACAAGGCTTTCAAAGGAGGTATAATTTAATTTTGGTTTAGTATTGATAAGTAAACTTGAGTCAAAGATTGATGCAGCTCCACCTCCTCGGCCCGTGCCTCGAGCAATATGAGTGTTGACATGGCTGGGTGGAGTGGCCTCATTTATGCTGACATATTCTTCATGTCTCAACCAAGTTTCAGTGAGACAGCATATATCAATATTATAATCTGATATTAAATAATTTACCAATATTGCTTTAGATGCTAGAGATCTTATGTTTAAGAGACCACATTTCATCTTCCTGTTTTGTTGCACTGTAGTAGTTGTTACATTTACTTTTATTAGGTTATTATGTATGACACCTCTATCAGGTTTTACCTTAAATTGTCCTTGGGCAGACACACACACTGCTAATATTGGGTATTTTATTGGGTTCGGGATTCCTATGGATGACTGCCTAGGAGAGAGCGCAGAGAAGCGTGACAGACTGTGACTCCGCCTCCTGGTTTCAACTCACTTTGTCATGGATTAAGTCCACAAAGCCCTGAGATGTTTGCCCAAATGAATGAATGCCGTCTCTCTTAATCAGACCAGGTTTTCCCCAGAACGCTGTCCCATTATTTACGAGTTCAGGCTCACCCAGTCTGATGTGACCCACATCATCAGAGAGGTGACAGCCAACATGAACGACTTGAAAAAGTCTGTCACTGTCCACCAGTTCAAGATGAAGAGGAACAAGCTGGATCGTCTGCCGAGCCAGGCGGAGCTTCTCGCCGCCATGGCGGCCGCTGAGAAGCGCATCCCTGATCTCCTTGACCTGATGGCTTGCAACCCGACCTCAATCTCCCAGTACCTGCTATACGGCTATCTAACCCTCCATTGGAGCCTCCTGTATGGCCACGGTCCGGGTGTGTACGCAAACATGACCAACACTGAGGTGTTAGAGGCGGACAAAAGGGGCACTGCTGAGGGCTACATCATCCACGTGCAGGATCACAAGACTGCCAAGACATTTGGCGAAGCACAGCTGGTGCTTACAGTGAAGGAGTTCAGCTGGGTCATGCGGTGGATGGGGATAAAAGGGGGCTTGTCGGGTCCTCAGAATGAATTCTTCCTTTTCACAACGGGACGTACGCCTCCAGGAACCTGAACGCTCACTTGAAGAGGGCTTGGGCTGATGCTGGGCTAGAAACAGCCATCACCTTCACAATCCTGCGTACTGCCGTGGCTGACATTATCAAGCATCACCAGGATCCAGAAAGCAGGTCGATTCTCGCCAGGTTTATGTGTCACGACGTAAGCACTGCAGACCGGTTCTACGCGAATACGCCTGGAATAAAGGAGGGATTGAAGATCTGCTCCATGTTCAGGGCGGCAGCTGCAGCTGCATCATCGGAAGGAGTTCTACCGCCGTCACATACCTCCGAAGAGGGCTCAGGGGCGGAGAGCAGCGATACCTCTTCTTCAGGGCCGGTTGATACTTCTGATGAGGGGGTAGAGGCCGTGGACTCAACCTTTTTTCCCCGGTGCACCGTACAAGTTAGACGACTAATATGGCCCCCGGTCCCCCGCTAATCATTTTTTTATTATGTTTATTGTGTATACTGTTTTTGTAAAAATCATGTGATAATTAAATAAATAATAAAACATTTATATAACCTTGAATGTTCGCAGGGGTAGATACAGTGCCAGGTATCATACTATTTAAACAATGCAGAGGGTCAATGATATCGTGCAAAATGACAGTCAACAACTCTCTTTCAGACGTTTAAAAACACTTTTCCCGACCATTTAACCATTATTTCTGGCTTGTAACGTGCAGTGATGAGCCCTGGTAGTATCAGACTATTTAAAGGGTTACCAGGAGCATGAGAATATCCTCAACTAAAGGGGTGGTGCCGTGAAGAAGGCCGAAATGTATGCTGATGGGCTGACAGAAAAGCACCACAAAATCCATCACCTTTAAGTGTTACCAGGGGCATGAGGTTCTGTAGGGTGTGAACATCTGGGTTTAGTCTGTGGGGG
>CM070438.1:210253-215253 GCA_036324595.1 Champsocephalus gunnari
TTAGAGAAACTGTCTCACCTCCTGTCTCCCCTCCTGTCTCACCCCTTGGGTTAGAGAAACTGTCTCACCTCCTGTCTCATCCCCTGGGTTAGATAAACTTTCTCACCTCCTGTCTCATCCCCTGGGTTAGATAAACTGTCTCACCTTCTGTCTCACCCCCTGGGTTAGAGAAACTGTCTTACCTCCTGTCTCACCCCCTGGGTTAGAGAAACGTTCTCACCTCCTGTCTCACCCCCTGGGTTAGAGAAACTGTCTCACCTCCTGTCTCACCCCCTGGGTTAGAGAAACTATCTCACCTCCTGTCTCACCCCCTGGGTTAGAGAAACTGTCTTACCTCCTGTCTCACCCCCTGGGTTAGAGAAACTTTCTCACCTCCTGTCTCACCGCCTGGGTTAGAGAAACTGTCTCACCTCCCGGGTTAGAGAAACTGTCTCACCTCCCGGGTTAGAGAAACTGTGTCACCGCCTGGGTTAGAGAAACTGTCTCACCCCTGGGTTAGAGAAACTGTCTCACCGCCTGGGTTAGATAAACTGTCTCACCTCCTGGGTTAGAGAAACCGTCTCACCTTCTGGGTTAGAGAAACTTTTTCACCTTCTGTCTCACCCCCTGGGTTAGAGAAACTGTCTCACCTCCTGTCTCACCCCCTGGGTTAGAGAAACTGTCTCACCTCCTGTCTCACCCCCTAGGTTAGAGAAACTGTCTCATCTCCTGTCTCACCTCCTGGGTTAGATAAACTTTCTCACCTCCTGTCTCATCCCCTGGGTTAGATAAACTGTCTCACCTTCTGTCTCACCCCCTGGGTTAGAGAAACTGTCTTACCTCCTGTCTCACGCCCTGGGTTAGAGAAACTTTCTCACCTCCTGTCTCACCCCCTGGGTTAGAGAAACTGTCTCACCTCCTGTCTCACCCCCTGGGTTAGAGAAACTATCTCACCTCCTGTCTCATCCCCTGGGTTAGAGAAACTGTCTCACCTTCTGTCTCACCCCCTGGGTTAGAGAAACTGTCTCACCTCCTGTCTCACCCCCTGGGTTAGAGAAACTGTCTCACCTCCTGTCTCACCCCCTGGGTTAGAGAAACTATCTCACCTCTTCCAGCAGCTCAGCGAATCCCATCCTCCTCTTCCTCTCTACGTATTCAAATAATACTTTATATACTGATGACAAATATAAATATAAATAATAAAAACAAATATAATAAATATTTGGAGTTTCTGGATCTCAGTGTCAGTTCCCTCCTGAACCTGCAGGGGGACAAGAGAGAATACTCATCATGTACTAATACTGTATATAATACTGTGTATACTGTATATAATGTGTATAATACTCTATATTACATTAGACATCATGTATTCATACTGTATATACCACTGTGTATACTGTATTACTCTATATATTGTATATAGCACTGTATATAATACTGTATATTATGGAATGCCATTTAACCCAAAATTAAATAAATATATAAATACATGAATAATTAAATAAATACATTATATAAATCAATATGCCTATGAAATCAATTCTGAAATAAATAAATGATGCAATAAATATGTATACATTGTGGTGAAACGTTATGGGACATAATTCACTGTTGAAATGATTGTGTTGCAACCGGTTGGTGAGGGTACCGGGGTTTGGTGTCAGAGCAGCAAGTGTACTTACCATTAATTGATTATTAATGGATAATAAAGTGTGGAATTCCATATTGAACACACCGCCTCTGACTCCCTTTCATCGGCTCTACACTGGTGACCCCGAAGTTTTCGAGAAAGTTTCCGAAGACTCAATGAACATGGCTGATCACGGTGTTTTTGTTAAACTGCCGGAGTTTTGGGAGCATGCAGCGTGGTTCGCACACGTGGAGGCACACTTTGCCTGCCGACAAATCCGTGATGGGGATTTGAAATATTTCCACATGTTAGCAGCGCTGGGAAACTCCACGTCGTCCAGGTTGGTGAGATTTATCGCAGACCCCCCACACCATGGCAAATATGAGGCGATTAAGGCCCTTCTCCTTAAGACATTTAGCTTATCTGCTAAGGAGAGGGCCCGCCAGATACTTGACATTCAAGGCCCAGGAGACAGCAAGCCATCCCAGCTCATGGAGAAAATCCTTAATCTGCTGGGGGGGCAGATCCCCGGATGTTGTTCATGGAGACGTTCCTGCGACACTTGCCTTCCCGGGTTCAGACGACGCTAGCCAACACGTCCATTACGGAGCCCTGCGCCTTGGCTGAAGAGGCCGACCTTTTTTTCCTGGCTACCCAGTAGTCCGGTGCAGAGGCGCTAGCTGCGACGCTCAGCCCCCCCTCAACAGTTAAGAAGGCCTGGGGAGGATGGACGTGACGGTGCCAAGCCGGCGTGGAGACACAGGACAGTGATCTTACCACGCGCGGTTCGGGGCCAGGGTGAAGAAGTGTATCGCTCCCTGCAGTTACAAACCTCCGGGAAACGGAGGAGCCAGCGCTCGGTAGTGGCCCTGAGCGTTGGCAGCACGAGCAGGCTTCTCTTTGTTAGCGACAGAGTCTCGGGAAGCTTGTTTCTGTGCGACACGGGCGCTCAACAGAGTGTGGTTCCTGCGTCGAGGGAAGACGTCGCTCGTGGAGGACACGGACCGCGGTTGACACGGACCGCGGTTGACGGCGGCTAATGGCAGCCCCATTCGCACGTACGGCCTATGTGTTTGTGTATTGGAGGACAGCGGTTCAACTCGGATTTTGTGACGGCAGACATTTATTTTCCCCTCCTCGGGGCAGACTTTTTATGTGCTCACGGACTCCTGGTGGATGTTAAAAATCAACGCTTGGTTGATGCCTTGACGTTTTCTTCCCTCGTGTGTACGCTTGGCTTAACTTACGCTTAACCCTTTTCACGAGGCTCAGCCAACACGGGTTGATAAACAATCCTGCAAAGTGCCGGTTTGGGGTGTTTGACATCGACTCCCTGGTCAGCGGTGGCCCAGCGGGCTTTCCTGCAGGACGCCGCTGAGGCCTTTGCTCCAGTCCCGAGTTCTCGTGGAGCTCCGCTCGGCGGGGCATGTGTTCATCCGACACAAGGCCCCCTGCAGCTCCCTTACGATGGCCCTTTACGGGTCTTGGAACACGGGGACAAGCACTTGGTGGTCGACCTGGGTGGCAGGGCTGAGCACGTCTCGGTGGACCAGGTGAAGGCTGCTCACCTGTACTTGGACCAGCCGGTGGTGCTGGCGCGACCTCCGCGACAGAGCCGCCCCATGGCCTCGACCCCTGTCACAGAATTGGGGCCTGCGTTTCCCGCCCCATCTCTTCCAGTGGCCGCCCATTCAGGGGTCGCCTACTCGCCTCCCGTTTTTCAGAGTCGGGTGGTCGGCTTGTCGTTCCTCCCCGCCGCACAGATTTTGTGTATGAGTGAATTCTGGGGGGGCTTGTGTGGTGACACGTTATAAGACATAAGTCACCGTTGGGATTATTGTGTTGCAACTCGGACCCGTTAGTGAGGGTACCGGGGTTGCTGTCATTCCTGCTAGCTTGACATGGAGTAGCAGTAAATGTACTTACCTTGTCTGGTTGAATGGATAATAAAGTGTGGAAGTCCATTCTGAATACACAGCCTCTGATTGGCTCTACACCTACTTCATTTTATTGTAGCAGTCAAACTAGGACTGAGTCAAACAGTGTCAGTTGTATTAAGAACGTATGGTACAAATGACTTGTATTGCAAATAAAGCATGCATTATTTTACTCTTGTACAGCGATTACCGTAAAGGCGCTATTCATCGCGCACTCAAAAAGGAAGTGCTGCTGATTTGACCAAGCGAACGTGAGAGACGGCTGAGTTGACCGCAGATATGCAACCGAAGCTAAAAGGACTATCTTGACAACTTGTTGCTATCCTATTGTGGCATACGCCGTTTTCTACGACCTTTTCAATATGATTCTACTTGTGATAGTCCGACAGCACAACCTTTGCAGCCCACGTACTGATTCCATCCAATAGCTGCTAATACAAAACAACCCGTCTGCCTCTCTCCACGATGATCAATGACAGCGACCGGACGGTGAAAGTAAGGCACAGAGAAACAGAATCACACGAAGCCTGGTTAGTGCTGCCGGACTTTATAAAGTGTGTGGCTGCGTCCTAGTCACTTTGCTCAGCGCTACTGCTTGTTACAACTGTTATTTTCCGTACTCGCCATAAACTGTTATTATTGCTCAGGTTAATCTAGCCCTCTTCCGACGTGAGCGTGGTTCTTGGTTCTTGCCGGGCAGCCAAGTGGGGTCAGCTAAGAACCGGTTTTCTGTGTTTAGATCCGGCGGCTCCGCTGCGGCTGAAACAGGAAGAACCAGAGCTACATCAGGCTGTAGCCCGGAACTGGCTCTGGACTCAGAACCAGAGAAGAACCAGTTAAGCACCAGAAAAGCACAGGAACGGTTCTTGAACCGGAACCGGTTTGGTTTATTGGCAGTTTGCAAACCACTTAAGAGTACTGGAGTGTTTGAGTCAGTGTTGTGGTGCTGTTGCTTTGGTCTGGATCTGTGAGCTGACCACGCCCCGTTCATTTGCATATGAGGAATGGAAGTGTGGCATTATGAAATACAAGTCCCCTGAAATAAATAAACGTGTATTTAAATGTACATGTATACATATTTATTGCCTCATTTATTAATTTCAGAATTTATTTCATAGGCATATTTATATATATGTATTTATGTATTTATTTAATTTAGGCTTAAATGGCATTCCATAGTATATTAGCAGTGAGTTGCAGCTCAGTGAAGTATTTTCAGTCTGCTGAGACTTCTTAAAGGATTACTGCAGCGAGACATACTTTACCCTCAGTAAGTACACTGAGTACACAGTACACTGAGTACACAGTACACTGAGTACACATACTACAAGGACACTGAGTCCAATGAGTAGTCTTCTATATATACTCAGTGTACTCATTGTACTGTGTACTCAGTGTACTTGTTGTATATATACTCGGTGTACTGTGTACTCAGTGTACTTGTTGTATATATA
>CM070438.1:217753-272753 GCA_036324595.1 Champsocephalus gunnari
ATCTAATCAGCCCTAACTATAAGCTTTATCAAAAAGGAAGGTCTTAAGCGCACTCTTAAAAACGGATAGGGTGTCTGCCGCCCGAACACAAACTGGAAGCTGATTCCACAAATGTGGAGCTTGATAAGAAAAGGCTCTGGCTCCCATTGTACTTTTAGAGACTCGAGGTACAACCAACAACCCTGCATTCTTGGAACGCAATGCCCTAGTAGGACAGTAGGGTATAATGAGTTCTTTAAGGTAAGATGGCGCCTGCCCATTAAGGGCTTTGTAGGCGAGAAGAAGAATTTTAAATTCTATCCTGTGTTCTATAGGGAGCCAGTGTAAGGCAGCCAGAACAGGAGTAATGTGGTCCCTTTTCCTAACTCTGGTTAGTACACGAGCCGCAGCATTTTGAATCAGCTGAAGCGACTTGATTGACTTCTTGGTACTCCCTGATAGTAAAGAGTTACAATAATCCAGCCTAGAAGTAACAAATGCATGGACTAGTTTCTCTGCATCGTTTTGAGGCAAGATATGCCTGATTTTTGCAATGTTACGTAGATGGAAGTAGGCGGTCCTTGAAATTGATTTTATGTGGGCGCTAAAGGATAAATCCTGATCAAATACAACACCAAGACTCCTTACAGTCTCACTGGAGGCCAAATTAATGCCATCCATAGTTAGTATATCTTTAGATAATTTGTTTCGTAGATTCTTCGGGCCAAGTACAATAACTTCAGTTTTGGTCGTGTTTAACATCAAAAAGTTTAAGGTCATCCACGTTTTTAAGTCCTTAAGGCAGTCTTGAATTTTATTTAGATGATTAATTTCATCAGGCTTGATTGATAAATATAGTTGAGTATCATCCGCATAACAATGAAAGTTTACAGAATGATTCCTTATAATATTGCCTAACGGAAGCATATATAATGTGAACAAAATAGGTCCGAGCACTGAGCCCTGTGGCACTCCATGGCTAACTTTGGTTTGCGTGGAAGATTCATCGTTGACACGTACAAACTGAGAGCGTTCAGATAGATAGGACCTAAACCAGCCTAAAGCAGTTCCCTGTATGCCAACCAAGTGCTCTAGTCTTTGCAATAGGATATCATGGTCGATAGTATCAAATGCAGCACTGAGATCGAGCAGAACAAGAATAGAGACAAGTCCCTTGTCTGAGGCTATTAGAATATCATTTGTGACTTTAACCAGAGCTGTCTCTGTGCTATGATGTGTTCTAAAGCCAGACTGAAAATCTTCAAATAAATCATTGTTTTTTAAGTAATCACACAACTGTTTTGCGACCGCTTTCTCAAGAATTTTTGAGAGGAATGGAAGATTAGAAATAGGTCTATAGTTGGCTAAAACCTCTGGATCGAGGTGGTGCTTTTTAAGAAGCGGTTTTATCACTGCTACTTTGAATGATTGTGGAACATAGCCTGATAATAAAGACATATTCATAATATTTAATAAAGAAGTGCTAATTAATGGAAAAACTTCCTTCAACAGCTTAGTTGGAATTGGGTCTAACATGCACGTTGATGGTTTAGAAGAGAGAATCATTGAATGTAATTGTTCAAGGTTAATGGCTGACCTGAAGCATTCTAGTTTACTATCTAGTGTAATATTAGAACTTACGATTCCAGGAGCTGTTGATAACACTATACTGGTCGAAGGCAAGAGGTCATTAATTTTGTTTCTAAGAGTAACAATTTTATCGTTAAAAAAGCACATAAAATCATTACTACTGAGTGCTGTGGGAATAGAAGGCTCAATGGAGCTGTGGCTCTCTGTCAGCCTGGCTACAGTGCTGAAAAGAAATCTTGCATTATTCTTATTCTCATCTATTAATGAAGAGTAGTAGCTGCTCTCGCTTTACGCAGTGCTTTCTTATATTCATTGAGAGTAATATGCCAAATTAAACGAGATTCTTCAAGTTTAGTGGAACGCCATATCCTTTCAAGTTGTCTAGACTTTTGCTTTATTTTGCGGGTTTGGGCATTATGCCATGGAGCTAATCTATGTTGCTTTATTTTCTTCTTTTTCAAGGGAGCAACAGAGTCTAATTTTATTCGCAGCGCATCTGTAGCACTATCAACAACATGATCAATTTGGGGTGGTGTACATTTTGTATAAGTTTCCTCCCTTACATGCAGACATGCTATCGAGTTAAGTATTGGTGGAATCTCTTCCTTAAATGTGGCTATAGCACTAACGGATAGGTTTCTGCTGCAAGAGCTTTTGACTAATGCTTTGTAGTCTAGTAACAGTACTTCAAAAGTTACTAAGAAATGGTCGGATAAAGCAGTATTATGCGGTTCGACTAATAGTTGCTCAATTTCAATACCATAAGTCAGAACAAGGTCGAGAGTGTGATTATAACAGTGGGTTGGTTTATTTACACTCTGACAGAAACCAACAGAATCTAATATAGAGTTAAATGCAACAGTAAGGCTATTTTTATCATCGTCAACATGAATATTAAAGTCACCTACGATAATTACTTTGTCTGTTTTAAGAACCAAAGTTGATAAAAACTCAGAGAATTCTGATAAGAATTCTGAATAAGGACCTGGTGCACGATACACTGTAACAAATAAGATTGGCTGCAAAGTTTTCCAGGTTGGATGCGTAAGACTAAAAACGAGGCTTTCAAAAGAGGTATAATTACATGTTGGTTTAGTATTGATAAGTAAACTTGAGTCAAAGATTGCTGCAACTCCACCTCCTCGGCCCGTGCCTCGAGCAATATGAGTGTTGACATGGCTGGGTGGAGTGGCCTCATTTATGCTGACATATTCTTCATGTCTCAACCAAGTTTCAGTGAGACAGCATATATCAATATTATAATCTGATATTAAATAATTTACCAATATTGCTTTAGATGCTAGAAATCTTATGTTTAAGAGACCACATTTAATCTTCCTGTTTTGTTGCACTGTAGTAGTTGTTACATTTACTTTTATTAGGTTATTATGTATGACACCTCTATTAGGTTTTACCTTAAATTGTCCTTGGGCAGACACACACACCGCTAATATTGGGTATTTTATTGGGTTGGGGATTCCTATGGGTGACTGCCTAGGAGAGAGCGCAGAGAAGCGTGTAAGACTGCGACTCTGCCTCCTGGTCTCAGCTCCAGTTCGTCATGGATTAAGTCCACAAAGCCCTGAAATGTTTGCCGAAATGAGATCTGCACCTTTCAAAGTAGGGTGAATGCCGTCTCTCTTAATCAGACCAGGTTTTCCCCAGAAGGCTGTCCAATTATTTACGAAGCCCACATTGTTTGCTGGGCACCACCAAGACAACCAGCGCTGAAATGATGACATGCGGCTATACATGTCATCATTGATCAGATTGGGGAGGGGACCAGAGAAGATTACGGTGTCCGACATTGTTTTAGCATAACTACACACCGACTCCACATTAAGTTTGGTGCATTCTGATTGGCGTAAACGAACATCATTACCACCGACGTGAATAACAATCCTACCGTATTTGTGTTTATTTTTAGCCAGCAGTTTAAGATGCGCCTCAACGTCGCCCGCTCTGGCCCCCGGAATGCATGTGACTGTGGAGGCTTCGGTCTCTAAATTCACGTGTCTCATAATAGAGCTACCAATAACCAGAGTTGGCTTCTCAGCGGGTGTCTCGCTGAGTGGGGAATATCTGTTAGATACGTGAACGGGTTGGTGGGGACCTGCGGGTTTCGCTTTATGCCCCTTCTGAACAGTCATCCAGTCTCCCTGCTGCTCGGGAGTTGCCGGGGGACGGCTAAGAGGAGCTACCTTTGGCCGGTCCGCACTGGCTAACATGGGCTTTACTTTAGCTGAGTTACTTTCTAAGATGCGGAGCCGGGCTTCTATGGCTATGATTCCCGCCTCCAACCTAACAACTATACTACATTTAACACATGTATCCTTACCAGTAAGGGAGGCCGGGAAGTAACCAGACATGAGACAGGAAGAGCAGGAAATAGCACCAGAGGGTGGAGAAAGAGCCATGGCTAGCTATCAAGCTAAAGTAGCTCCCGTTAGCAAACCCGAAAAGAGTGTAGGCAACTGTGGAGTTACAGTCGCTAAGAGAAGGAGAGTTGTGAGTGCTTAAGCTGTAGTAACGTGTGATTACAACGTCAGGCAGTTGCCGTGATCAAGAGTTTTAAAACGATCGATTAAGTTTAAGTTAATAAGCTATCAGCAACAGAACAGACACACGGGATACCCGGAGATGACAACAACAACCGGAAGTTACAACGTGCAACGTGCTCACCGCAATAGGTTCCTCCTTCGTTCGTGATCGTAATCGCTCATCATGACTCGGCAGGTTTCCTGTGACCTTCAGTTAAACTGCACAATCATTGTTAAAGGTGGGGTAGGTAAGTTTGAGAAACCGGCTCGAGATACACTTTTTGTTATATTCCATGGAATGCTCTTAACATCCGATAGCAAAGAATTTCTGAAGAGCTTTGTTAAAAAATCCATTGAAAAATGTCATCTGTGGAAGCCGTGGTGCTGTGGTGCCGTGAAAAGCACCACGGCACCACGCTCTGATAAATACAGTAGTAGTTATCAGAGCCTCTCAGTCTGAGCTGTAGTTATCAGAGCCTCTCACTCTGAGCTGTAGTTATCAGAGCATCTCAGTGTGAGCTGTAGTTATCAGAGCCTCTCAGTCTGAGCTGTAGTTATCAGAGCCTCTCAGTCTGAGCTGTAGTTATCAGAGCCTCTCACTCTGAGCTGTAGTTATCAGAGCCTCTCAGTCTGAGCTGTAGTTATCAGAGCCTCTCAGTCTGAGCTGTAGTTATCAGAGCCTCTCAGTCTGAGCTGTAGTTATCAGGGCCTCTCAGTGTGAGCTGTAGTTATCAGAGCCTCTCAGTCAGAGCTGTAGTTATCAGAGCCTCTCACTGTGAGCTGTAGTTATCAGAGCCTCTCACTCTGAGCTGTAGTTATCAGAGCCTCTCTGTCTGAGCTGTAGTTATCAGAGCCTCTCACTCTGAGCTGTAGTTATCAGAGCCTCTCTGTCTGAGCTGTAGTTATCAGAGACTCTCACTGTGAGCTGTAGTTATCAGAGCCTCTCAGTGTGAGCTGTAGTTATCAGAGCCTCTCACTCTGAGCTGTAGTTATCAGAGCCTCTCAGTGTGAGCTGTAGTTATCAGAGCCTCTCAGTCTGAGCTGTAGTTATCAGAGCCTCTCACTCTGAGCTGTAGTTATCAGAGCCTCTCAGTCTGAGCTGTAGTTATCAGAGGCTCTCAGTCTGAGCTGTAGTTATCAGAGCCTCTCAGTCTGAGCTGTAGTTATCAGGGCCTCTCAGTGTGAGCTGTAGTTATCAGAGCCTCTCAGTCAGAGCTGTAGTTATCAGAGCCTCTCTGTCTGAGCTGTAGTTATCAGAGCCTCTCACTGTGAGCTGTAGATATCAGAGCCTCTCAGTGTGAGCTGTAGTTATCAGAGCCTCTCACTCTGAGCTGTAGTTATCAGAGCCTCTCAGTCTGAGCTGTAGTTATCAGAGCCTCTCACTCTGAGCTGTAGTTATCAGAGCCTCTCAGTCTGAGCTGTAGTTATCAGAGCCTCTCACTCTGAGCTGTAGTTATCAGAGCCTCTCAGTCTGAGCTGTAGTTATCAGAGCCTCTCAGTCTGAGCTGTAGTTATCAGAGCCTCTCAGTCTGAGCTGTAGTTATCAGGGCTTCTCAGTGTGAGCTGTAGTTATCAGAGCCTCTCAGTCAGAGCTGTAGTTATCAGAGCCTCTCTGTCTGAGCTGTAGTTATCAGAGCCTCTCACTGTGAGCTGTAGTTATCAGAGCCTCTCAGTGTGAGCTGTAGTTATCAGAGCCTCTCACTCTGAGCTGTAGTTATCAGAGCCTCTCAGTGTGAGCTGTAGTTATCAGAGCCTCTCAGTCTGAGCTGTAGTTATCAGAGCCTCTCACTCTGAGCTGTAGTTATCAGAGCCTCTCAGTCTGAGCTGTAGTTATCAGAGCCTCTCACTCTGAGCTGTAGTTATCAGAGCCTCTCAGTCTGAGCTGTAGTTATCAGAGCCTATCAGTCTGAGCTGTAGTTATCAGAGCCTCTCAGTCTGAGCTGTAGTTATCAGGGCCTCTCAGTGTGAGCTGTAGTTATCAGAGCCTCTCAGTCAGAGCTGTAGTTATCAGAGCCTCTCTGTCTGAGCTGTAGTTATCAGAGCCTCTCACTGTGAGCTGTAGTTATCAGAGCCTCTCAGTGTGAGCTGTAGTTATCAGAGCCTCTCACTCTGAGCTGTAGTTATCAGAGCCTCTCAGTGTGAGCTGTAGTTATCAGAGCCTCTCAGTCTGAGCTGTAGTTATCAGAGCCTCTCACTCAGAGCTGTAGTTATCAGAGCCTCTCTGTCTGAGCTGTAGTTATCAGAGCCTCTCAGTCTGAGCTGTAGTTATCAGAGCCTCTCACTCTGAGCTGTAGTTATCAGAGCCTCTCAGTCTGAGCTGTAGTTATCAGAGCCTCTCAGTCCGAGCTGTAGTTATCAGAGCCTCTCACTCTGAGCTGTAGTTATCAGAGCCTCTCAGTGTGAGCTGTAGTTATCAGAGCCTCTCAGTCTGAGCTGTAGTTATCAGAGCCTCTCACTCTGAGCTGTAGTTATCAGAGCCTCTCTGTCTGAGCTGTAGTTATCAGAGCCTCTCACTCTGAGCTGTAGTTATCAGAGCCTCTCAGTCTGAGCTGTAGTTATCAGAGCCTCTCAGTCTGAGCTGTAGTTATCAGAGCCTCTCAGTCTGAGCTGTAGTTATCAGGGCCTCTCAGTGTGAGCTGTAGTTATCAGAGCCTCTCAGTCAGAGCTGTAGTTATCAGAGCCTCTCACTGTGAGCTGTAGTTATCAGAGCCTCTCAGTCTGAGCTGTAGTTATCAGAGCCTCTCACTCTGAGCTGTAGTTATCAGAGCCTCTCAGTGTGAGCTGTAGTTATCAGAGCCTCTCACTCTGAGCTGTAGTTATCAGAGCCTCTCAGTCTGAGCTGTAGTTATCAGAGCCTCTCAGTCTGAGCTGTAGTTATCAGAGCCTCTCAGTCTGAGCTGTAGTTATCAGAGCCTCTCAGTGTGAGCTGTAGTTATCAGAGCCTCTCGGTGTGAGCTGTAGTTATCAGAGCCTCTCAGTGTGAGCTGTAGTTATCAGAGCCTCTCACTCTGAGCTGTAGTTATCAGAGCCTCTCAGTGTGAGCTGTAGTTATCAGAGCCTCTCAGTGTGAGCTGTAGTTATCAGAGCCTCTCAGTCTGAGCTGTAGTTATCAGGGCCTCTCAGTGTGAGCTGTAGTTATCAGAGCCTCTCAGTCAGAGCTGTAGTTATCAGAGCCTCTCTGTCTGAGCTGTAGTTATCAGAGCCTCTCACTGTGAGCTGTAGTTATCAGAGCCTCTCAGTCTGAGCTGTAGTTATCAGAGCCTCTCAGTCTGAGCTGAAGTTATCAGAGCCTCTCAGTGTGAGCTGTAGTTATCAGAGCCTCTCAGTCTGAGCTGTAGTTATCAGAGCCTCTCAGTGTGAGCTGTAGTTATCAGAGCCTCTCACTCTGAGCTGTAGTTATCTGAGCCTCTCAGTGTGAGCTGTAGTTATCAGAGCCTCTCAGTGTGAGCTGTAGTTATCAGAGCCTCTCAGTCTGAGCTGTAGTTATCAGAGCCTCTCTGTCTGAGCTGTAGTTATCAGAGCCTCTCACTGTTAGCTGTAGTTATCAGAGCCTCTCAGTCTGAGCTGTAGTTATCAGAGCCTCCCAGTCTGAGCTGTAGTTATCAGAGCCTCTCACTCTGAGCTGTAGTTATTAGAGCCTCTCAGTGTGAGCTGTAGTTATCAGAGCCTCTCAGTGTGAGCTGTAGTTATCAGAGCCTCTCAGTCTGAGCTGTAGTGATCAGAGCCTCTCAGTCTGAGCTGTAGTTATCAGAGCCTCTCAGTCTGAGCTGTAGTTATCAGAGCCTCTCAGTCTGAGCTGTAGTTATCAGAGCCTCTCAGTCTGAGCTGTAGTTATCAGAGCCTCTCAGTGTGAGCTGTAGTTATCAGAGCCTTTCAGTGTGAGCTGTAGTTATCAGAGCCTCTCAGTCTGAGCTGTAGTTATCAGGGCCTCTCAGTGTGAGCTGTAGTTATCAGAGCCTCTCAGTCAGAGCTGTAGTTATCAGAGCCTCTCTGTCTGAGCTGTAGTTATCAGAGCCTCTCACTGTGAGCTGTAGTTATCAGAGCCTCTCAGTCTGAGCTGTAGTTATCAGAGCCTCTCACTCTGAGCTGTAGTTATCAGAGCCTCTCAGTGTGAGCTGTAGTTATCAGAGCCTCTCACTCTGAGCTGTAGTTATCAGAGCCTCTCAGTCTGAGCTGTAGTTATCAGAGCCTCTCAGTCTGAGCTGTAGTTATCAGAGCCTCTCAGTCTGAGCTGTAGTTATCAGAGCCTCTCACTCTGAGCTGTAGTTATCAGAGCCTCTCAGTGTGAGCTGTAGTTATCAGAGCCTCTCAGTCTGAGCTGTAGTTATCAGAGCCTCTCTGTCTGAGCTGTAGTTATCAGAGCCTCTCACTGTGAGTTGTAGTTATCAGAGCCTCTCAGTCTGAGCTGTAGTTATCAGAGCCTCTCAGTCTGAGCTGTAGTTATCAGAGCCCCTCAGTGTGAGCTGTAGTTATCAGAGCCTCTCAGTCTGAGCTGTAGTTATCAGAGCCTCTCAGTGTGAGCTGTAGTTATCAGAGCCTCTCAGTCTGAGCTGTAGTTATCAGAGCCTCTCAGTGTGAGCTGTAGTTATCAGAGCTTCTCAGTGTGAGCTGTAGTTATCAGAGCCTCTCAGTGTGAGCTGTAGTTATCAGAGTGTCTCACTCTGAGCTGTAGTTATCAGAGCCTCTCAGTCTGAGCTGTAGTTATCAGAGCCTCTCAGTCTGAGCTGTAGTTATCAGAGCCTCTCACTCTGAGCTGTAGTTATCAGAGCCTCTCAGTCTGAGCTGTAGTTATCAGAGCCTCTCTGTCTGAGCTGTAGTTATCAGAGCCTCTCATTGTGAGCTGTAGTTATCAGAGCCTCTCAGTGTGAGCTGTAGTTATCAGAGCCTCTCAGTGTGAGCTGTAGTTATCAGAGCCTCTCAGTCTGAGCTGTAGTGATCA
Organism: Champsocephalus gunnari; assembly: GCA_036324595.1. Taxonomy (NCBI): domain Eukaryota; kingdom Metazoa; phylum Chordata; class Actinopteri; order Perciformes; family Channichthyidae; genus Champsocephalus; species Champsocephalus gunnari. The sequence continues at coordinate 226,802 of CM070438.1, forward strand.
GAGCCTCTCACTCTGAGCTGTAGTTATCAGAGCCTCTCAGTCTGAGCTGTAGTTATCAGAGCCTCTCAGTGTGAGCTGTAGTTATCAGAGCCTCTCAGTGTGAGCTGTAGTTATCAGAGCCTCTCAGTGTGAGCTGTAGTTATCAGAGCCTCTCACTCTGAGCTGTAGTTATCAGAGCCTCTCAGTGTGAGCTGTAGTTATCAGAGCCTCTCAGTCTGAGCTGTAGTTATCAGAGCCTCTCACTCTGAGCTGTAGTTATCAGAGCCTCTCAGTGTGAGCTGTAGTTATCAGAGCCTCTCACTCTGAGCTGTAGTTATCAGAGCCTCTCATTGTGAGCTGTAGTTATCAGAGCCTCTCACTCTGAGCTGTAGTTATCAGAGCCTCTCAGTGTGAGCTGTAGTTATCAGAGCCTCTCAGTGTGAGCTGTAGTTATCAGAGCCTCTCACTCTGAGCTGTAGTTATCAGAGCCTCTCAGTGTGAGCTGTAGTTATCAGAGCCTCTCAGTCTGAGCTGTAGTTATCAGAGCCTCTCAGTGTGAGCTGTAGTTATCAGAGCCTCTCAGTCTGAGCTGTAGTTATCAGAGCCTCTCAGTGTGAGCTGTAGTTATCAGAGCCTCTCAGTCTGAGCTGTAGTTATCAGAGCCTCTCAGTGTGAGCTGTAGTTATCAGAGCCTCTCAGTGTGAGCTGTAGTTATCAGAGCCTCTCAGTGTGAGCTGTAGTTATCAGAGCCTCTCACTCTGAGCTGTAGTTATCAGAGCCTCTCAGTCTGAGCTGTAGTTATCAGAGCCTCTCAGTCTGAGCTGTAGTTATCAGAGCCTCTCACTCTGAGCTGTAGTTATCAGAGCCTCTCAGTCTGAGCTGTAGTTATCAGAGCCTCTCTGTCTGAGCTGTAGTTATCAGAGCCTCTCAGTGTGAGCTGTAGTTATCAGAGCCTCTCAGTGTGAGCTGTAGTTATCAGAGCCTCTCAGTCTGAGCTGTAGTTATCAGAGCCTCTCACTCTGAGCTGTAGTTATCAGAGCCTCTCAGTCTGAGCTGTAGTTATCAGAGCCTCTCTGTCTGAGCTGTAGTTATCAGAGCCTCTCAGTGTGAGCTGTAGTTATCAGAGCCTCTCAGTGTGAGCTGTAGTTATCAGAGCCTCTCACTCTGAGCTGTAGTTATCAGAGCCTCTCAGTGTGAGCTGTAGTTATCAGAGCCTCTCAGTCTGAGCTGTAGTTATCAGAGCCTCTCACTCTGAGCTGTAGTTATCAGAGCCTCTCAGTCTGAGCTGTAGTTATCAGAGCCTCTCAGTCTGAGCTGTAGTTATCAGAGCCTCTCACTCTGAGCTGTAGTTATCAGAGCCTCTCAGTCCGAGCTGTAGTTATCAGAGCCTCTCAGTGTGAGCTGTAGTTATCAGAGCCTCTCAGTCTGAGCTGTAGTTATCAGAGCCTCTCAGTCTGAGCTGTAGTTATCAGAGCCTCTCAGTGTGAGCTGTAGTTATCAGAGCCTCTCAGTCTGAGCTGTAGTTATCAGAGCCTCTCAGTCTGAGCTGTAGTTATCAGAGCCTCTCAGTGTGAGCTGTAGTTACCAGAGCCTCTCACTCTGAGCTGTAGTTATCAGAGCCTCTCATTGTGAGCTGTAGTTATCAGAGCCTCTCACTCTGAGCTGTAGTTATCAGAGCTCAGTCTGAGCTGTAGTTATCAGAGCCTCTCAGTCTGAGCTGTAGTTATCAGAGCCTCTCAGTGTGAGCTATAGTTATCAGAGCCTCTCGGTGTGAGCTGTAGTTATCGGAGCCTCTCAGTGTGAGCTGTAGTTATCAGAGCCTCTCACTCTGAGCTGTAGTTATCAGAGCCTCTCAGTGTGAGCTGTAGTTATCAGAGCCTCTCAGTGTGAGCTGTAGTTATCAGAGCCTCTCAGTCTGAGCTGTAGTTATCAGGGCCTCTCAGTGTGAGCTGTAGTTATCAGAGCCTCTCAGTCAGAGCTGTAGTTATCAGAGCCTCTCTGTCTGAGCTGTAGTTATCAGAGCCTCTCACTGTGAGCTGTAGTTATCAGAGCCTCTCAGTCTGAGCTGTAGTTATCAGAGCCTCTCAGTCTGAGCTGTAGTTATCAGAGCCTCTCAGTGTGAGCTGTAGTTATCAGAGCCTCTCGGTGTGAGCTGTAGTTATCAGAGCCTCTCAGTGTGAGCTGTAGTTATCAGAGCCTCTCACTCTGAGCTGTAGTTATCAGAGCCTCTCAGTGTGAGCTGTAGTTATCAGAGCCTCTCACTCTGAGCTGTAGTTATCAGAGCCTCTCAGTGTGAGCTGTAGTTATCAGAGCCTCTCAGTGTGAGCTGTAGTTATCAGAGCCTCTCAGTCTGAGCTGTAGTTATCAGGGCCTCTCAGTGTGAGCTGTAGTTATCAGAGCCTCTCAGTCAGAGCTGTAGTTATCAGAGCCTCTCTGTCTGAGCTGTAGTTATCAGAGCCTCTCACTGTGAGCTGTAGTTATCAGAGCCTCTCAGTCTGAGCTGTAGTTATCAGAGCCTCTCAGTGTGAGCTGTAGTTATCAGAGCCTCTCACTCTGAGCTGTAGTTATCAGAGCCTCTCAGTGTGAGCTGTAGTTATCAGAGCCTCTCAGTGTGAGCTGTAGTTATCAGAGCCTTTCAGTCTGAGCTGTAGTTATCAGAGCCTCTCTGTCTGAGCTGTAGTTATCAGAGCCTCTCACTGTGAGCTGTAGTTATCAGAGCCTCTCAGTCTGAGCTGTAGTTATCAGAGCCTCCCAGTCTGAGCTGTAGTTATCAGAGCCTCTCACTCTGAGCTGTAGTTATCAGAGCCTCTCAGTGTGAGCTGTAGTTATCAGAGCCTCTCAGTGTGAGCTGTAGTTATCAGAGCCTCTCACTCTGAGCTGTAGTTATCAGAGCCTCTCAGTGTGAGCTGTAGTTATCAGAGCCTCTCAGTCTGAGCTGTAGTTATCAGAGCCTCTCAGTGTGAGCTGTAGTTATCAGAGCCTCTCAGTCTGAGCTGTAGTTATCAGAGCCTCTCAGTGTGAGCTGTAGTTATCAGAGCCTCTCACTCTGAGCTGTAGTTATCAGAGCCTCTCAGTCTGAGCTGTAGTTATCAGAGCCTCTCAGTCTGAGCTGTAGTTATCAGAGCCTCTCACTCTGAGCTGTAGTTATCAGAGCCTCTCAGTCTGAGCTGTAGTTATCAGAGCCTCTCTGTCTGAGCTGTAGTTATCAGAGCCTCTCATTGTGAGCTGTAGTTATCAGAGCCTCTCAGTGTGAGCTGTAGTTATCAGAGCCTCTCAGTGTGAGCTGTAGTTATCAGAGTCTCTCAGTCTGAGCTGTAGTGATCAGAGCCTCTCACTCTGAGCTGTAGTTATCAGAGCCTCTCAGTCTGAGCTGTAGTTATCAGAGCCTCTCAGTCTGAGCTGTAGTTATCAGAGCCTCTCAGTGTGAGCTGTAGTTATCAGAGCCTCTCAGTGTGAGCTGTAGTTATCAGAGCCTCTCAGTGTGAGCTGTAGTTATCAGAGCCTCTCACTCTGAGCTGTAGTTATCAGAGCCTCTCAGTGTGAGCTGTAGTTATCAGAGCCTCTCAGTCTGAGCTGTAGTTATCAGAGCCTCTCACTCTGAGCTGTAGTTATCAGAGCCCCTCAGTGTGAGCTGTAGTTATCAGAGCCTCTCACTCTGAGCTGTAGTTATCAGAGCCTCTCATTGTGAGCTGTAGTTATCAGAGCATCTCACTCTGAGCTGTAGTTATCGGAGCCTCTCAGTGTGAGCTGTAGTTATCAGAGCCTCTCACTCTGAGCTGTAGTTATCAGAGCCTCTCAGTGTGAGCTGTAGTTATCAGAGCCTCTCGGTGTGAGCTGTAGTTATCAGAGCCTCTCAGTGTGAGCTGTAGTTATCAGAGCCTCTCACTCTGAGCTGTAGTTATCAGAGCCTCTCAGTGTGAGCTGTAGTTATCAGAGCCTCTCACTCTGAGCTGTAGTTATCAGAGCCTCTCAGTGTGAGCTGTAGTTATCAGAGCCTCTCACTCTGAGCTGTAGTTATCAGAGCCTCTCAGTGTGAGCTGTAGTTATCAGAGCCTCTCAGTGTGAGCTGTAGTTATCAGAGCCTCTCAGTCTGAGCTGTAGTTATCAGGGCCTCTCAGTGTGAGCTGTAGTTATCAGAGCCTCTCAGTCAGAGCTGTAGTTATCAGAGCCTCTCTGTCTGAGCTGTAGTTATCAGAGCCTCTCACTGTGAGCTGTAGTTATCAGAGCCTCTCAGTCTGAGCTGTAGTTATCAGAGCCTCTCAGTGTGAGCTGTAGTTATCAGAGCCTCTCACTCTGAGCTGTAGTTATCAGAGCCTCTCAGTGTGAGCTGTAGTTATCAGAGCCTCTCAGTGTGAGCTGTAGTTATCAGAGCCTCTCAGTCTGAGCTGTAGTTATCAGAGCCTCTCTGTCTGAGCTGTAGTTATCAGAGCCTCTCACTGTGAGCTGTAGTTATCAGAGCCTCTCAGTCTGAGCTGTAGTTATCAGAGCCTCCCAGTCTGAGCTGTAGTTATCAGAGCCTCTCACTCTGAGCTGTAGTTATCAGAGCCTCTCAGTGTGAGCTGTAGTTATCAGAGCCTCTCAGTGTGAGCTGTAGTTATCAGAGCCTCTCAGTCTGAGCTGTAGTGATCAGAGCCTCTCAGTCTGAGCTGTAGTTATCAGAGCCTCTCAGTCTGAGCTGTAGTTATCAGAGCCTCTCAGTCTGAGCTGTAGTTATCAGAGCCTCTCAGTCTGAGCTGTAGTTATCAGAGCCTCTCAGTGTGAGCTGTAGTTATCAGAGCCTCTCAGTGTGAGCTGTAGTTATCAGAGCCTCTGAGTCTGAGCTGTAGTTATCAGGGCCTCTCAGTGTGAGCTGTAGTTATCAGAGCCTCTCAGTCAGAGCTGTAGTTATCAGAGCCTCTCTGTCTGAGCTGTAGTTATCAGAGCCTCTCACTGTGAGCTGTAGTTATCAGAGCCTCTCAGTCTGAGCTGTAGTTATCAGAGCCTCTCACTCTGAGCTGTAGTTATCAGAGCCTCTCAGTGTGAGCTGTAGTTATCAGAGCCTCTCACTCTGAGCTGTAGTTATCAGAGCCTCTCAGTCTGAGCTGTAGTTATCAGAGCCTCTCAGTCTGAGCTGTAGTTATCAGAGCCTCTCAGTCTGAGCTGTAGTTATCAGAGCCTCTCAGTGTGAGCTGTAGTTATCAGAGCCTCTCAGTGTGAGCTGTAGTTATCAGAGCCTCTCAGTGTGAGCTGTAGTTATCAGAGCCTCTCAGTGTGAGCTGTAGTTATCAGAGCCTCTCACTCTGAGCTGTAGTTATCAGAGCCTCTCAGTGTGAGCTGTAGTTATCAGAGACTCTCAGTCTGAGCTGTAGTTATCAGAGCCTCTCAGTGTGAGCTATAGTTATCAGAGCCTCTCACTCTGAGCTGTAGTTATCAGAGACTCTCATTGTGAGCTGTAGTTATCAGAGCCTCTCACTCTGAGCTGTAGTTATCAGAGCCTCTCAGTGTGAGCTGTAGTTATCAGAGCCTCTCAGTGTGAGCTGTAGTTATCAGAGCCTCTCACTCTGAGCTGTAGTTATCAGAGCTCAGTCTGAGCTGTAGTTATCAGAGCCTCTCACTGTGAGCTGTAGTTATCAGAGCCTCTCAGTGTGAGCTGTAGTTATCAGAGCCTCTCAGTGTGAGCTGTAGTTATCAGAGCCTCTCAGTCTGAGCTGTAGTTATCAGAGCCTCTCAGTCTGAGCTGTAGTTATCAGAGCCTCTCAGTGTGAGCTGTAGTTATCAGAGCCTTTCAGTCTGAGCTGTAGTTATCAGAGCCTCTCAGTCTGAGCTGTAGTTATCAGAGCCTCTCAGTGTGAGCTGTAGTTACCAGAGCCTCTCACTCTGAGCTGTAGTTATCAGAGCCTCTCATTGTGAGCTGTAGTTATCAGAGCCTCTCACTCTGAGCTGTAGTTATCAGAGCTCAGTCTGAGCTGGAGTTATCAGAGCCTCTCAGTCTGAGCTGTAGTTATCAGAGCCTCTCAGTGTGAGCTGTAGTTATCAGAGCCTCTCAGTGTGAGCTGTAGTTATCAGAGCCTCTCACTCTGAGCTGTAGTTATCAGAGCCTCTCAGTGTGAGCTGTAGTTATCAGAGCCTCTCAGTGTGAGCTGTAGTTATCAGAGCCTCTCAGTGTGAGCTGTAGTTATCAGAGCCTCTCAGTGTGAGCTGTAGTTATCAGAGCCTCTCACTCTGAGCTGTAGTTATCAGAGCCTCTCAGTGTGAGCTGTAGTTATCAGAGCCTCTCAGTCTGAGCTGTAGTTATCAGAGCCTCTCAGTGTGAGCTGTAGTTATCAGAGCCTCTCACTCTGAGCTGTAGTTATCAGAGACTCTCATTGTGAGCTGTAGTTATCAGAGCCTCTCACTCTGAGCTGTAGTTATCAGAGCCTCTCAGTGTGAGCTGTAGTTATCAGAGCCTCTCAGTGTGAGCTGTAGTTATCAGAGCCTCTCACTCTGAACTGTAGTTATCAGAGCTCAGTCTGAGCTGTAGTTATCAGAGCCTCTCACTGTGAGCTGTAGTTATCAGAGCCTCTCAGTCCGAGCTGTAGTTATCAGAGCCTCTCACTGTGAGCTGTAGTTATCAGAGCCTCTCAGTCCGAGCTGTAGTTATCAGAGCCTCTCAGTGTGAGCTGTAGTTATCAGAGCCTATCAGTCTGAGCTGTAGTTATCAGAGCCTCTCACTGTGAGCTGTAGTTATCAGAGCCTCTCAGTCCGAGCTGTAGTTATCAGAGCCTCTCAGTGTGAGCTGTAGTTATCAGAGCCTCTCAGTGTGAGCTGTAGTTATCAGAGCCTCTCAGTCTGAGCTGTAGTTATCAGAGCCTCTCAGTCTGAGCTGTAGTTATCAGAGCCTCTCAGTCTGAGCTGTAGTTATCAGAGCCTCTCAGTCCGAGCTGTAGTTATCAGAGCCTCTCAGTATGAGCTGTAGTTATCAGAGCCTCTCACTCTGAGCTGTAGTTATCAGAGCCTCTCAGTCTGAGCTGTAGTTATCAGAGCCTCTCAGTCTGAGCTGTAGTTATCAGAGCCTCTCAGTCTGAGCTGTAGTTATCAGAGCCTCTCAGTGTGAGCTGTAGTTATCAAAGCCTCTCAGTGTGAGCTGTAGTTATCAGAGCCTCTCAGTGTGAGCTGTAGTTATCAGAGCCTCTCACTCTGAGCTGTAGTTATCAGAGCCTCTCAGTGTGAGCTGTAGTTATCAGAGCCTCTCAGTGTGAGCTGTAGTTATCAGAGCCTCTCAGTCTGAGCTGTAGTTATCAGGGCCTCTCAGTGTGAGCTGTAGTTATCAGAGCCTCTCAGTCAGAGCTGTAGTTATCAGAGCCTCTCTGTCTGAGCTGTAGTTATCAGAGCCTCTCACTGTGAGCTGTAGTTATCAGAGCCTCTCAGTCTGAGCTGTAGTTATCAGAGCCTCTCAGTCTGAGCTGTAGTTATCAGAGCCTCTCACTCTGAGCTGTAGTTATCAGAGCCTCTCAGTGTGAGCTGTAGTTATCAGAGCCTCTCAGTGTGAGCTGTAGTTATCAGAGCCTCTCAGTCTGAGCTGTAGTTATCAGAGCCTCTCTGTCTGAGCTGTAGTTATCAGAGCCTCTCACTGTGAGCTGTAGTTATCAGAGCCTCTCAGTCTGAGCTGTAGTTATCAGAGACTCTCAGTCTGAGCTGTAGTTATCAGAGCCTCTCACTCTGAGCTGTAGTTATCAGAGCCTCTCAGTGTGAGCTGTAGTTATCAGAGCCTCTCAGTGTGAGCTGTAGTTATCAGAGCCTCTCAGTCTGAGCTGTAGTGATCAGAGCCTCTCAGTCTGAGCTGTAATTATCAGAGCCTCTCAGTCTGAGCTGTAGTTATCAGAGCCTCTCACTCTGAGCTGTAGTTATCAGAGCCTCTCAGTGTGAGCTGTAGTTATCAGAGCCTCTCAGTGTGAGCTGTAGTTATCAGAGCCTCTCAGTCTGAGCTGTAGTGATCAGAGCCTCTCAGTCTGAGCTGTAGTTATCAGAGCCTCTCAGTCTGAGCTGTAGTTATCAGAGCCTCTCAGTCTGAGCTGTAGTTATCAGAGCCTCTCAGTCTGAGCTGTAGTTATCAGAGCCTCTCACTCTGAGCTGTAGTTATCAGAGCCTCTCAGTGTGAGCTGTAGTTATCAGAGCCTCTCAGTGTGAGCTGTAGTTATCAGAGCCTCTCAGTCTGAGCTGTAGTGATCAGAGCCTCTCAGTCTGAGCTGTAGTTATCAGAGCCTCTCAGTCTGAGCTGTAGTTATCAGAGCCTCTCAGTCTGAGCTGTAGTTATCAGAGCCTCTCAGTCTGAGCTGTAGTTATCAGAGCCTCTCAGTCTGAGCTGTAGTTATCAGAGCCCCTCAGTGTGAGCTGTAGTTATCAGAGCCTCTCACTGTGAGCTGTAGTTATCAGAGCCTCTCAGTGTGAGCTGTAGTTATCAGAGCCTCTCAGTCTGAGATGTAGTTATCAGAGCCTCTCAGTGTGAGCTGTAGTTATCAGAGCCTCTCAGTGTGAGCTGTAGTTATCAGAGCCTCTCACTCTGAGCTGTAGTTATCAGAGCCTCTCATTGTGAGCTGTAGTTATCAGAGCCTCTCACTCTGAGCTGTAGTTATCAGAGCCTCTCTGTCTGAGCTGTAGTTATCAGAGCCTCTCACTCTGAGCTGTAGTTATCAGAGCTCAGTCTGAGCTGTAGTTATCAGAGCCTCTCACTGTGAGCTGTAGTTATCAGAGCCTCTCAGTCTGAGCTGTAGTTATCAGAGCCTCTCACTGTGAGCTGTAGTTATCAGAGCCTCTCAGTCCGAGCTGTAGTTATCAGAGCCTCTCACTGTGAGCTGTAGTTATCAGAGCCTCTCAGTCCGAGCTGTAGTTATCAGAGCCTCTCAGTGTGAGCTGTAGTTATCAGAGCCTCTCAGTCTGAGCTGTAGTTATCAGAGCCTCTCACTGTGAGCTGTAGTTATCAGAGCCTCTCAGTCCGAGCTGTAGTTATCAGAGCCTCTCAGTGTGAGCTGTAGTTATCAGAGGCTCTCAGTGTGAGCTGTAGTTATCAGAGCCTCTCAGTCTGAGCTGTAGTTATCAAAGCCTCTCAGTCTGAGCTGTAGTTATCAGAGCCTCTCAGTCTGAGCTGTAGTTATCAGAGCCTCTCAGTCCGAGCTGTAGTTATCAGAGCCTCTCAGTATGAGCTGTAGTTATCAGAGCCTCTCAGTCTGAGCTGTAGTTATCAGAGCCTCTCAGTCTGAGCTGTAGTTATCGGAGCCTCTCAGTGTGAGCTGTAGTTATCAGAGCCTTTCAGTCTGAGCTGTAGTTATCAGAGCCTCTCAGTCTGAGCTGTAGTTATCAGAGCCTCTCACTCTGAGCTGTAGTTATCAGAGCCTCTCAGTCTGAGCTGTAGTTATCGGAGCCTCTCAGTCTGAGCTGTAGTTATCAGAGCCTCTCACTCTGAGCTATAGTTATCAGAGCCTCTCAGTCTGAGCTGTAGTTATCAGAGCCTCTCAGTCTGAGCTGTAGTTATCAGAGCCTCTCAGTGAGCTGTAGTTATCAGAGCCTCTCAGTCTGAGCTGTAGTTATCAGAGCCTCTCAGTGTGAGCTGTAGTTATCAGAGCCTCTCAGTGTGAGCTGTAGTTATCAGAGCCTCTCAGTCTGAGCTGTAGTTATCAGAGCCTCTCAGTGTGAGCTGTAGTTATCAGAGCCTCTCACTCTGAGCTGTAGTTATCAGAGCCTCTCAGTCTGAGCTGTAGTTATCAGAGCCTCTCAGTCTGAGCTGTAGTTATCAGAGCCTCTCAGTGTGAGCCGTAGTTATCAGAGCCTCTCAGTCTGAGCTGTAGTTATCAGAGCCTCTCAGTGTGAGCTGTAGTTATCAGCGCCTCTCAGTCTTAGCTGTAGTTATCAGAGCCTCTCAGTGTGAGCTGTAGTTATCAGAGCCTCTCACTCTGAGCTGTAGTTATCAGAGCCTCTCAGTCTGAGCTGTAGTTATCAGAGCCTCTCAGTCTGAGCTGTAGTTATCAGAGCATCTCAGTGTGAGCTGTAGTTATCAGAGCCTCTCAGTCTCAGCTGTAGTTATCAGAGCCTCTCAGTCTGAGCTGTAGTTATCAGAGCCTCTCACTCTGAGCTGTAGTTATCAGAGCCTCTCAGTCTGAGCTGTAGTTATCAGAGCCTCTCAGTCTGAGCTGTAGTTATCAGAGCCTCTCACTGTGAGCTGTAGTTATCAGAGCCTCTCAGTCCGAGCTGTAGTTATCAGAGCCTCTCAGTGTGAGCTGTAGTTATCAGAGCCTCTCAGTCTGAGCTGTAGTTATCAGAGCCTCTCAGTGTGAGCTGTAGTTATCAGAGCCTCTCAGTCTGAGCTGTAGTTATCAGAGCCTCTCAGTGTGAGCTGTAGTTATCAGAGCTTCTCAGTCTGAGCTGTAGTTATCAGAGCCTCTCAGTGTGAGCTGTAGTTATCAGAGCTTCTCAGTCTGAGCTGTAGTTATCAGAGCCTCTCAGTCTGAGCTGTAGTTATCAGAGCCTCTCAGTGTGAGCTGTAGTTATCAGAGCCTCTCACTCTGAGCTGTAGTTATCAGAGCCTCTCATTATGAGCTGTAGTTATCAGAGCCTCTCACTCTGAGCTGTAGTTATCAGAGCCTCTCAGTGTGAGCTGTAGTTATCAGAGCCTCTCAGTGTGAGCTGTAGTTATCAGAGCCTCTCACTCTGAGCTGTAGTTATCAGAGCCTCTCACTCTGAGCTGTAGTTATCAGAGCCTCTCAGTGTGAGCTGTAGTTATCAGAGCCTCTCAGTGTGAGCTGTAGTTATCAGAGCCTCTCAGTGTGAGCTGTAGTTATCAGAGCCTCTCAGTGTGAGCTGTAGTTATCAGAGCCTCTCACTCTGAGCTGTAGTTATCAGAGCCTCTCAGTGTGAGCTGTAGTTATCAGAGCCTCTCAGTCTGAGCTGTAGTTATCAGAGCCTCTCAGTCTGAGCTGTAGTTATCAGAGCCTCTCAGTGTGAGCTGTAGTTATCAGAGCCTGTCACTCTGAGCTGTAGTTATCAGAGCCTCTCATTGTGAGCTGTAGTTATCAGAGCCTCTCACTCTGAGCTGTAGTTATCAGAGCCTCTCAGTGTGAGCTGTAGTTATCAGAGCCTCTCAGTGTGAGCTGTAGTTATCAGAGCCTCTCACTCTGAGCTGTAGTTATCAGAGCTCAGTCTGAGCTGTAGTTATCAGAGCCTCTCACTGTGTGCTGTAGTTATCAGAGCCGCTCAGTCTGAGCTGTAGTTATCAGAGCCTCTCACTGTGAGCTGTAGTTATCAGAGCCTCTCAGTCCGAGCTGTAGTTATCAGAGCCTCTCACTGTGAGCTGTAGTTATCAGAGCCTCTCAGTCCGAGCTGTAGTTATCAGAGCCTCTCAGTCCGAGCTGTAGTTATCAGAGCCTCTCACTGTGAGCTGTAGTTATCAGAGCCTCTCAGTCCGAGCTGTAGTTATCAGAGCCTCTCAGTGTGAGCTGTAGTTATCAGAGCCTCTCAGTCTGAGCTGTAGTTATCAGAGCCTCTCACTGTGAGCTGTAGTTATCAGAGCCTCTCAGTCCGAGCTGTAGTTATCAGAGCCTCTCAGTGTGAGCTGTAGTTATCAGAGCCTCTCAGTGTGAGCTGTAGTTATCAGAGCCTCTCAGTCTGAGCTGTAGTTATCAAAGCCTCTCAGTCTGAGCTGTAGTTATCAGAGCCTCTCAGTCTGAGCTGTAGTTATCAGAGCCTCTCAGTCCGAGCTGTAGTTATCAGAGCCTCTCAGTATGAGCTGTAGTTATCAGAGCCTCTCAGTCTGAGCTGTAGTTATCAGAGCCTCTCAGTCTGAGCTGTAGTTATCGGAGCCTCTCAGTGTGAGCTGTAGTTATCAGAGCCTCTCAGTCTGAGCTGTAGTTATCAGAGCCTCTCAGTCTGAGCTGTAGTTATCAGAGCCTCTCACTCTGAGCTGTAGTTATCAGAGCCTCTCAGTCTGAGCTGTAGTTATCGGAGCCTCTCAGTCTGAGCTGTAGTTATCAGAGCCTCTCAGTCTGAGCTGTAGTTATCAGAGCCTCTCAGTCTGAGCTGTAGTTATCAGAGCCTCTCAGTGTGAGCTGTAGTTATCAGAGCCTGTCACTCTGAGCTGTAGTTATCAGAGCCTCTCATTGTGAGCTGTAGTTATCAGAGCCTCTCACTCTGAGCTGTAGTTATCAGAGCCTCTCAGTGTGAGCTGTAGTTATCAGAGCCTCTCAGTGTGAGCTGTAGTTATCAGAGCCTCTCACTCTGAGCTGTAGTTATCAGAGCTCAGTCTGAGCTGTAGTTATCAGAGCCTCTCACTGTGTGCTGTAGTTATCAGAGCCGCTCAGTCTGAGCTGTAGTTATCAGAGCCTCTCACTGTGAGCTGTAGTTATCAGAGCCTCTCAGTCCGAGCTGTAGTTATCAGAGCCTCTCACTGTGAGCTGTAGTTATCAGAGCCTCTCAGTCCGAGCTGTAGTTATCAGAGCCTCTCAGTCCGAGCTGTAGTTATCAGAGCCTCTCACTGTGAGCTGTAGTTATCAGAGCCTCTCAGTCCGAGCTGTAGTTATCAGAGCCTCTCAGTGTGAGCTGTAGTTATCAGAGCCTCTCAGTCTGAGCTGTAGTTATCAGAGCCTCTCACTGTGAGCTGTAGTTATCAGAGCCTCTCAGTCCGAGCTGTAGTTATCAGAGCCTCTCAGTGTGAGCTGTAGTTATCAGAGCCTCTCAGTGTGAGCTGTAGTTATCAGAGCCTCTCAGTCTGAGCTGTAGTTATCAAAGCCTCTCAGTCTGAGCTGTAGTTATCAGAGCCTCTCAGTCTGAGCTGTAGTTATCAGAGCCTCTGAGTCCGAGCTGTAGTTATCAGAGCCTCTCAGTATGAGCTGTAGTTATCAGAGCCTCTCAGTCTGAGCTGTAGTTATCAGAGCCTCTCAGTCTGAGCTGTAGTTATCGGAGCCTCTCAGTGTGAGCTGTAGTTATCAGAGCCTCTCAGTCTGAGCTGTAGTTATCAGAGCCTCTCAGTCTGAGCTGTAGTTATCAGAGCCTCTCACTCTGAGCTGTAGTTATCAGAGCCTCTCAGTCTGAGCTGTAGTTATCGGAGCCTCTCAGTCTGAGCTGTAGTCATCAGAGCCTCTCACTCTGAGCTATAGTTATCAGAGCCTCTCAGTCTGAGCTGTAGTTATCAGAGCCTCTCAGTCTGAGCTGTAGTTATCAGAGCCTCTCAGTGAGCTGTAGTTATCAGAGCCTCTCAGTCTGAGCTGTAGTTATCAGAGCCTCTCAGTGTGAGCTGTAGTTATCAGAGCCTCTCAGTGTGAGCTGTAGTTATCAGAGGCTCTCAGTCTGAGCTGTAGTTATCAGAGCCTCTCAGTGTGAGCTGTAGTTATCAGAGCCTCTCACTCTGAGCTGTAGTTATCAGAGCCTCTCAGTCTGAGCTGTAGTTATCAGAGCCTCTCACTCTGAGCTGTAGTTATCAGAGCCTCTCACTCTGAGCTGTAGTTATCAGAGCCTCTCAGTGTGAGCTGTAGTTATCAGAGCCTCTCAGTGTGAGCTGTAGTTATCAGAGCCTCTCAGTGTGAGCTGTAGTTATCAGAGCCTCTCAGTGTGAGCTGTAGTTATCAGAGCCTCTCAGTGTGAGCTGTAGTTATCAGAGCCTCTCACTCTGAGCTGTAGTTATCAGAGCCTCTCAGTGTGAGCTGTAGTTATCAGAGCCTCTCAGTCTGAGCTGTAGTTATCAGAGCCTCTCAGTCTGAGCTGTAGTTATCAGAGCCTCTCAGTGTGAGCTGTAGTTATCAGAGCCTCTCACTCTGAGCTGTAGTTATCAGAGCCTCTCATAGTGAGCTGTAGTTATCAGAGCCTCTCACTCTGAGCTGTAGTTATCAGAGCCTCTAAGTGTGAGCTGTAGTTATCAGAGCCTCTCAGTGTGAGCTGTAGTTATCAGAGCCTCTCACTCTGAGCTGTAGTTATCAGAGCTCAGTCTGAGCTGTAGTTATCAGAGCCTCTCACTGTGAGCTGTAGTTATCAGAGCCTCTCAGTCTGAGCTGTAGTTATCAGAGCCTCTCACTGTGAGCTGTAGTTATCAGAGCCTCTCAGTCCGAGCTGTAGTTATCAGAGCCTCTCACTGTGAGCTGTAGTTATCAGAGCCTCTCAGTCCAAGCTGTAGTTATCAGAGCCTCTCAGTGTGAGCTGTAGTTATCAGAGCCTCTCAGTCTGAGCTGTAGTTATCAGAGCCTCTCAGTGTGAGCTGTAGTTATCAGAGCCTCTCACTCTGAGCTGTAGTTATCAGAGCCTCTCATTGTGAGCTGTAGTTATCAGAGCCTCTCACTCTGAGCTGTAGTTATCAGAGCCTCTCAGTGTGAGCTGTAGTTATCAGAGCCTCTCAGTGTGAGCTGTAGTTATCAGAGCCTCTCACTCTGAGCTGTAGTTATCAGAGCTCAGTCTGAGCTGTAGTTATCAGAGCCTCTCAGTCTGAGCTGTAGTTATCAGAGCCTCTCAGTCTGAGCTGTAGTTATCAGAGCCTCTCACTGTGAGCTGTAGTTATCAGAGCCTCTCAGTCCGAGCTGTAGTTATCAGAGCCTCTCACTGTGAGCTGTAGTTATCAGAGCCTCTCAGTCCAAGCTGTAGTTATCAGAGCCTCTCAGTGTGAGCTGTAGTTATCAGAGCCTCTCAGTCTGAGCTGTAGTTATCAGAGCCTCTCAGTGTGAGCTGTAGTTAACAGAGCCTCTCACTCTGAGCTGTAGTTATCAGAGCCTCTCATTGTGAGCTGTAGTTATCAGAGCCTCTCACTCTGAGCTGTAGTTATCAGAGCCTCTCAGTGTGAGCTGTAGTTATCAGAGCCTCTCAGTGTGAGCTGTAGTTATCAGAGCCTCTCACTCTGAGCTGTAGTTATCAGAGCTCAGTCTGAGCTGTAGTTATCAGAGCCTCTCACTGTGAGCTGTAGTTATCAGAGCCTCTCAGTCTGAGCTGTAGTTATCAGAGCCTCTCACTGTGAGCTGTAGTTATCAGAGCCTCTCAGTCCAAGCTGTAGTTATCAGAGCCTCTCACTGTGAGCTGTAGTTATCAGAGCCTCTCAGTCCGAGCTGTAGTTATCAGAGCCTCTCAGTGTGAGCTGTAGTTATCAGAGCCTCTCAGTCTCAGCTGTAGTTATCAGAGCCTCTCAGTCTGAGCTGTAGTTATCAGAGCCTCTCACTCTGAGCTGTAGTTATCAGAGCCTCTCAGTCTGAGCTGTAGTTATCAGAGCCTCTCAGTCTGAGCTGTAGTTATCAGAACCTCTCAGTCTGAGCTGTAGTTATCAGAGCCTCTCAGTCTGAGCTGTAGTTATCAGAGCCTCTCAGTCTGAGCTGTAGTTACCGGAGCCTCTCAGTTTGAGCTGTAGTTATCAGAGCCTCTCAGTCTGAGCTGTAGTTATCAGAGCCTCTAAATCTGAGCTGTAATTATCAGAGCCTCTCACTCTGAGCTGTAGTTATCAGAGCCTCTCAGTGTGAGCTGTAGTTATCAGAGCCTCTCAGTCTGAGCTGTAGTTATCAGAGCCTCTCAGTCTGAGCTGTAGTTATCAGAGCCTCACAGTCTGAGCTGTAGTTATCAGAGCCTCTCAGTCTGAGCTGTAGTTATCAGAGCCTCTCAGTGTGAGCTGTAGTTATCAGAGCCTCTCACTCTGAGCTGTAGTTATCAGAGCCTCTCAGTCTGAGCTGTAGTTATCAGAGCCTCTCACTCTGAGCTGTAGTTATCAGAGCCTCTCAGTGTGAGCTGTAGTTATCAGAGCCTCTCAGTGTGAGCTGTAGTTATCAGAGCCTCTCACTCTGAGCTGTAGTTATCAGAGCTCAGTCTGAGCTGTAGTTATCAGAGCCTCTCACTGTGAGCTGTAGTTATCAGAGCCTCTCAGTCTGAGCTGTAGTTATCAGAGCCTCTCACTGTGAGCTGTAGTTATCAGAGCCTCTCAGTCCGAGCTGTAGTTATCAGAGCCTCTCACTGTGAGCTGTAGTTATCAGAGCCTCTCAGTCCGAGCTGTAGTTATCAGAGCCTCTCAGTGTGAGCTGTAGTTATCAGAGCCTCTCAGTGTGAGCTGTAGTTATCAGAGCCTCTCAGTCTGAGCTGTAGTTATCAAAGACTCTCAGTCTGAGCTGTAGTTATCAGAGCCTCTCAGTCTGAGCTGTAGTTATCAGAGCCTCTCAGTCCGAGCTGTAGTTATCAGAGCCTCTCAGTATGAGCTGTAGTTATCAGAGCCTCTCAGTCTGAGCTGTAGTTATCAGAGCCTCTCAGTCTGAGCTGTAGTTATCGGAGCCTCTCAGTGTGAGCTGTAGTTATCAGAGCCTCTCAGTCTGAGCTGTAGTTATCAGAGCCTCTCAGTCTGAGCTGTAGTTATCAGAGCCTCTCACTCTGAGCTGTAGTTATCAGAGCCTCTCAGTCTGAGCTGTAGTTATCGGAGCCTCTCAGTCTGAGCTGTAGTTATCAGAGCCTCTCACTCTGAGCTATAGTTATCAGAGCCTCTCAGTCTGAGCTGTAGTTATCAGAGCCTCTCAGTCTGAGCTGTAGTTATCAGAGCCTCTCAGTGAGCTGTAGTTATCAGAGCCTCTCAGTCTGAGCTGTAGTTATCAGAGCCTCTCAGTGTGAGCTGTAGTTATCAGAGCCTCTCAGTCTGAGCTGTAGTTATCAGAGCCTCTCAGTGTGAGCTGTAGTTATCAGAGCCTCTCACTCTGAGCTGTAGTTATCAGAGCCTCTCAGTCTGAGCTGTAGTTATCAGAGCCTCTCACTCTGAGCTGTAGTTATCAGAGCCTCTCAGTCTGAGCTGTAGTTATCAGAGCCTCTCAGTCTGAGCTGTAGTTATCAGAGCCTCTCACTGTGAGCTGTAGTTATCAGAGCCTCTCAGTCCGAGCTGTAGTTATCAGAGCCTCTCAGTGTGAGCTGTAGTTATCAGAGCCTCTCAGTCTGAGCTGTAGTTATCAGAGCCTCTCAGTCTGAGCTGTAGTTATCAGAGCCTCTCAGTGTGAGCTGTAGTTATCAGAGCCTCTCAGTCTGAGCTGTAGTTATCAGAGCCTCTCAGTCTGAGCTGTAGTTATCAGAGCCTCTCAGTGTGAGCTGTAGTTATCAGAGCCTCTCACTCTGAGCTGTAGTTATCAGAGCCTCTCATTATGAGCTGTAGTTATCAGAGCCTCTCACTCTGAGCTGTAGTTATCAGAGCCTCTCAGTGTGAGCTGTAGTTATCAGAGCCTCTCAGTGTGAGCTGTAGTTATCAGAGCCTCTCACTCTGAGCTGTAGTTATCAGAGCCTCTCAGTGTGAGCTGTAGTTATCAGAGCCTCTCAGTGTGAGCTGTAGTTATCAGAGCCTTTCAGTGTGAGCTGTAGTTATCAGAGCCTCTCAGTGTGAGCTGTAGTTATCAGAGCCTCTCACTCTGAGCTGTAGTTATCAGAGCCTCTCAGTGTGAGCTGTAGTTATCAGAGCCTCTCAGTCTGAGCTGTAGTTATCAGAGCCTCTCAGTCTGAGCTGTAGTTATCAGAGCCTCTCAGTGTGAGCTGTAGTTATCAGAGCCTCTCACTCTGAGCTGTAGTTATCAGAGCCTCTCATTGTGAGCTGTAGTTATCAGAGCCTCTCACTCTGAGCTGTAGTTATCAGAGCCTCTCAGTGTGAGCTGTAGTTATCAGAGCCTCTCAGTGTGAGCTGTAGTTATCAGAGCCTCTCACTCTGAGCTGTAGTTATCAGAGCTCAGTCTGAGCTGTAGTTATCAGAGCCTCTCACTGTGAGCTGTAGTTATCAGAGCCTCTCAGTCTGAGCTGTAGTTATCAGAGCCTCTCACTGTGAGCTGTAGTTATCAGAGCCTCTCAGTCCGAGCTGTAGTTATCAGAGCCTCTCACTGTGAGCTGTAGTTATCAGAGCCTCTCAGTCCGAGCTGTAGTTATCAGAGCCTCTCAGTGTGAGCTGTAGTTATCAGAGCCTCTCAGTCTGAGCTGTAGTTATCAGAGCCTCTCAGTGTGAGCTGTAGTTATCAGAGCCTCTCACTCTGAGCTGTAGTTATCAGAGCCTCTCATTGTGAGCTGTAGTTATCAGAGCCTCTCACTCTGAGCTGTAGTTATCAGAGCCTCTCAGTGTGGGCTGTAGTTATCAGAGCCTCTCAGTGTGAGCTGTAGTTATCAGAGCCTCTCACTCTGAGCTGTAGTTATCAGAGCTCAGTCTGAGCTGTAGTTATCAGAGCCTCTCACTGTGAGCTGTAGTTATCAGAGCCTCTCAGTCTGAGCTGTAGTTATCAGAGCCTCTCACTGTGAGCTGTAGTTATCAGAGCCTCTCAGTCCGAGCTGTAGTTATCAGAGCCTCTCACTGTGAGCTGTAGTTATCAGAGCCTCTCAGTCCGAGCTGTAGTTATCAGAGCCTCTCAGTGTGAGCTGTAGTTATCAGAGCCTCTCAGTCTGAGCTGTAGTTATCAGAGCCTCTCACTGTGAGCTGTAGTTATCAGAGCCTCTCAGTCCGAGCTGTAGTTATCAGAGCCTCTCACTGTGAGCTGTAGTTATCAGAGCCTCTCAGTCCGAGCTGTAGTTATCAGAGCCTCTCAGTGTGAGCTGTAGTTATCAGAGCCTCTCAGTCTGAGCTGTAGTTATCAGAGCCTCTCAGTGTGAGCTGTAGTTATCAGAGCCTCTCAGTGTGAGCTGTAGTTATCAGAGCCTCTCAGTCTGAGCTGTAG
This sequence comes from Champsocephalus gunnari, assembly GCA_036324595.1. NCBI lineage: Eukaryota > Metazoa > Chordata > Actinopteri > Perciformes > Channichthyidae > Champsocephalus > Champsocephalus gunnari. Next base: position 245,398 of record CM070438.1, read on the forward strand.
TTATCAGAGCCTCTCAGTCTGAGCTGTAGTTATCGGAGCCTCTCAGTGTGAGCTGTAGTTATCAGAGCCTCTCAGTCTGAGCTGTAGTTATCAGAGCCTCTCAGTCTGAGCTGTAGTTATCAGAGCCTCTCACTCTGAGCTGTAGTTATCAGAGCCTCTCAGTCTGAGCTGTAGTTATCGGAGCCTCTCAGTCTGAGCTGTAGTTATCAGAGCCTCTCACTCTGAGCTATAGTTATCAGAGCCTCTCAGTCTGAGCTGTAGTTATCAGAGCCTCTCAGTCTGAGCTGTAGTTATCAGAGCCTCTCAGTGAGCTGTAGTTATCAGAGCCTCTCAGTCTGAGCTGTAGTTATCAGAGCCTCTCAGTGTGAGCTGTAGTTATCAGAGCCTCTCAGTGTGAGCTGTAGTTATCAGAGCCTCTCAGTCTGAGCTGTAGTTATCAGAGCCTCTCAGTGTGAGCTGTAGTTATCAGAGCCTCTCACTCTGAGCTGTAGTTATCAGAGCCTCTCAGTCTGAGCTGTAGTTATCAGAGCCTCTCAGTCTGAGCTGTAGTTATCAGAGCCTCTCAGTGTGAGCCGTAGTTATCAGAGCCTCTCAGTCTGAGCTGTAGTTATCAGAGCCTCTCAGTGTGAGCTGTAGTTATCAGCGCCTCTCAGTGTGAGCTGTAGTTATCAGAGCCTCTCAGTGTGAGCTGTAGTTATCAGAGCCTCTCACTCTGAGCTGTAGTTATCAGAGCCTCTCAGTCTGAGCTGTAGTTATCAGAGCCTCTCAGTCTGAGCTGTAGTTATCAGAGCCTCTCAGTGTGAGCTGTAGTTATCAGAGCCTCTCAGTCTCAGCTGTAGTTATCAGAGCCTCTCAGTGTGAGCTGTAGTTATCAGAGCCTCTCAGTCTGAGCTGTAGTTATCAGAGCCTCTCAGTGTGAGCTGTCGTTATCAGAGCCTCTCAGTGTGAGCTGTAGTTATCAGAGCCTCTCAGTGTGAGCTGTAGTTATCAGAGCCTCTCAGTCTGAGCTGTAGTTATCAGAGCCTCTCAGTCTGAGCTGTAGTTATCAGAGCATCTCAGTGTGAGCTGTAGTTATCAGAGCCTCTCAGTGTGAGCTGTAGTTATCAGAGCCTCTCAGTCTGAGCTGTAGTGATCAGAGCCTCTCACTCTGAGCTGTAGTTATCAGAGCCTCTCAGTCTGAGCTGTAGTTATCAGAGCCTCTCAGTCTGAGCTGTAGTTATCAGAGCCTCTCAGTGTGAGCTGTAGTTATCAGAGCCTCTCACTCTGAGCTGTAGTTATCAGAGCCTCTCAGTCTGAGCTGTAGTTATCAGAGCCTCTCAGTCTGAGCTGTAGTTATCAGAACCTCTCACTCTGAGCTGTAGTTATCAGAGCCTCTCACTCTGAGCTGTAGTTATCAGAGCCTCTCAGTCTGAGCTGTAGTTATCAGATTCTCTCAGTGTGAGCTGTAGTTATCAGAGCCTCTCAGTCTGAGCTATAGTTATCAGAGCCTCTCAGTCTGAGCTGTAGTTATCAGAGCCTCTCAGTGTGAGCTGTAGTTATCAGAGCCTCTCAGTGTGAGCTGCAGTTATCAGAGCCTCTCAGTCTGAGCTGTAGTTATCAGAGCCTCTCAGTGTGAGCTGTAGTTATCAGAGCCTCTCAGTGTGAGCTGTAGTTATCAGATCCTCTCAGTGTGAGGTGTAGTTATCAGAGCCTCTCAGTGTGAGCTGTAGTTATCAGAGCCTCTCAGTCTCAGTCTGCTAACAGCAGCTAACGGCAGCTAACAGCAGCTAATAGCTGCTAACAGCTGCTAACAGCAGCTAACAGCAGCTAACAGCTGCTAACAGCAGCTAACAGCAGCTAACAGCAGCTAACAGCTGCTAACAGCTGCTAACAGCAGCTAACAGCAGCTAACAGCAGCTAACAGCTGCTAACAGCAATTAACAATGATTGTGCAGTTTACCTGAAGGTAAGCGAGTTCACAGGAAACCTGCCGAGTCATGATGAGAGGAAACACTGCTCTCACCCATTACCCCTGAACTCACCATCACTTAGCTTTAGCCTCATTACCATATTTAAACATTTAAACAACGATCAGTAAAGTTTTTATATGATTCTAGTGAATATAAAACCATATTATTATCATCTTATGATTATTCAAATGTATACAGTATTATTTCATTTGGGTGTTTCCATCTAATCTCTTTATTTTGCTCTCAAAGTGCACCAGTATGTATCTCACCTGTAAGTAATCAGAGTATCTCACCTGTAAGTAATCAGAGTATCTCACCTGTAAGTAATCAGCGTATCTCACCTGTAAGTAATCAGAGTATCTCAACTCTAAGTAATCGGAGTATCTCACCTGTAAGTAATCAGAGTATCTCACCTGTAAGTAGTCAGAGTATCTCACCTGTAAGTAATCAGAGTATCTCACCTGTAAGTAATCAGAGTATCTCACCTGTAAGTAATCAGAGTATCTCACAATATACTCATAATAATAATACATTTTATTTCAAAGGGCTTTTCCAGGTGCTCAAAGACGGTTTACAGTGGTTCGATAAAACATGATAAAATAGAATAAAGAATAGAAATAAAAAATAAATAAATATTAAAACAGCAACACAGCATAATTCACAGATTAAAAGTGAGTCTGAAGAGGTGTGTTTTGGTCAGTGTTTTGAAAGTGGGGGGGTCGGTGCAGTCTCTGATGTGTGGTGGGAGGGAGTTCCAGAGTGTGGGGGCAGCGATGGAGAAGGCTCTGTCCCCCCAGGTTCGGAGCTTGTTTCGTGTGGGGATAGAGAGGAGGTTCGCTTCTGATGAGCGAAGGCTGCGGGTGGGGGTGTAGTGGTGCATCAGGTCGGTGAGGTAGGGGGGGGCCTGGTTATTGAGAACGTTGTGTGTTAGCAGAAGGATTTTGAAGTGTATTCGTAGACGGCCGGAGAGCCAGTGTAGGTTTTGAAGGACGGGGGTGATGTGGTCTCTGGAGCGGGTGTGGGTGAGGAGGCGGGCAGCGCAGTTCTGGATGTATTGTAGTTTATTTAGAATGTTGGATGATGAACCATACAGGATGCTGTTGCAGTAGTCCAGTCTTGAGGCGATACATGCATGGATGAGGGTTTCAGCAGCCGGGATGGAGAGTGAGGGGCGGAGGCGGGCGCTGTTTTTCAGATGGAAGAAGGCGGTCCTGGTGATGTGGTTTGTGTGTTTGTGGAATTTGAGCTGGCTCTCAAAGATTACTCCAAGGTTGCGAATGTGAGGAGAAGGGGTTAGAGTGGTGCTGTCAAGGGTGAGGTTGAAGTTCTGAGTGGTGTTGGTGCGGGATGTGGGTCCGATTATGATGATATCAGATTTGTCGCTGTTCAGTTGAAGGTAGTTTGTTTGCATCCAGGATTTAATGTCTGAGAGACAGTTGGTGAGTGTGGAGTGAGTTGTGGCAGTGATGGTTTTTGTGGAAATGTAGAGTTGGATGTCATCCGCGTAGCTGTGATACTGGAGGTTGTGGCGGCGGATGATTTTTCCAAGGGGGAGGATATAAATAATGAAAAGGAGAGGACCAAGCACCGAACCCTGGGGGACGCCTTGGGACAGAGGGGCAGTGGATGAACTGGTGTCTGTTGGTGAGGTATGATTTCAACCAGGAGAGTGCAGTGTCAGTGATGTTGAGGGATGATTCCAAGCGGGACAGCAGGATGGTATGGTTGATGATGTCGAACGCTGCTGTAAGGTCGAGGAGGATGAGGATGTTGAGATTGCCGGAATCTGAGGAGAGGAGGAGGTCGTTAGTGATTCTGAGGAGGGCTGTTTCTGTGCTGTGCTTTGTGCGGAATCCTGATTGAAAGGGTTCAAATAGGTTATTGGAGCTGAGGTGGGATTTCAGTTGGGAGGCTACAACACGTTCGAGTAGCTTTGATAGGAAGGGGAGATTGGAGATGGGCCGAAAGTTGGACATGACGTCAGGTGTGAGTCCAGGTTTTTTCAGTATGGGTGTAACAGCAGCCAGTTTGAGTGAGGGGGGGCCTGATCCAGAGCAGAGGGAGGAGTTAATGATTGTGGTTATGAGTTGGGAGATGGGAGGGAGGCATTCCCTGACAGATGTAGTTGGTATGGGGTACAGAGTGCAGGTCGAGTACATTCCTGCCATGAGGGTGGACAGTTGCATTGGGGTCACAGGGGAGAACCGGGATAGGGGCTGTGAGGTGAAGGCGGGGAGCCAGGAGGGGAGATGGGGAGGGCTGTTGAGGAGGTCAGGTTTCTGTAGATGCTGTCGATTTTTGGATTGAAAGAATGAGAGGAAATAATTGCACTGTGCGGTGGTGAAGGATGGGGTGGCGTTGTCGCAGGGTTTAAGGAGGGTGCTGATGGTGGAGAACAGAGCCTTGGGGTTGCTGCAGCCGGAGTGTATCAGTTGTGTGTAGTAGTTGGACCGGGCTGCTTTGAGCGCGTTATTGTAATGATGTAGGTCAGGGGTGGCCAACCAGTCAGAAGTTAAGAGCCACATTTGTTCTATGTTACTGAAAAGAGCCACATCAAACACACAGTCACTGATACCGCTTGTTTCAGTTTTCTGTTTTCTGGAGACAAGATTTCAACCACGTCGCTGATGCATTTTTTTGGCATTGGGATATATATTTTTTAAAACCTCTGGAGCAGAGAGGAGCTGTGTATTATTGTTATTGATTAACAGAGGTGGGAGTAAGTCCTACATGTGCAAGTCATGAGCAAGTCTCAAGTTTTGACCTACAAGTATCAAGCAAGTCAAGTCAAGTCATACGACATTCTGATGAATGAGCCCAGTTTCCACATTTAAATCAGTTCAAAGACGATGGTTATGAAAATGGATTCTCCCCACACTATGACCTTCATTACATACACAGTTCATCATATGAAATCTAATTTAGACCGATGACAATCATATTAGATTCATATTAACCCTAGAACTGCAGATAATATAGCTAGGACTCAAAGTCTGTTCAAAAAGGCAGAACTCCAGGTAAGAAAGTCAAACACAGGGATGGTGAAAAAAGAGAGAACTATTCGAAGCAGAAAGAAACAGCGTCATAAACCATCTGACAGAGGCCTGCGCTATAACGCTTCGATGAGCTGTTCTTTATCTTTACTCTGATCAATAGGAGACAGTTAATTTATAAATCAAGGGTTTTTATTATTATCTACAGCAGGGGTGGGGAACTTAACGTGAAGAGATGTTACGCTCGTGTTGTGTTCAAGGAACCTGTCTTTGGCCAGGAAAAACAGGCGCTCACTTGTTTAATTATTTTACGGTCTAGATTTCTTCTTCTTTTTTGAAGTGAGAAGTTGTCGACAAAACGAAAACTCTTCGGTTCTCCACGAATTACACGAGGCACCCAAATCAGCGTTAAAAAAGCAGGAGGCGCCAAAAAGCGACTCATTTGAATTTGCCATTACACATGTTCAATTTAAATTTCTGTTAACACGAGAACCGCCAACAGCGTCAGCGCCTACAGAGATACCATTTTCAAATCTTTTAATTTGGTCCTCTTCAACATTTCCTTATAAACTAAGTAGGACGAATTAAATCTCACTTAATTGGGTTCATTTAGAAATTGCTTCAGATCAAAAGGTTCAGATTCATTGTACAATAAATCAAGGAATGATGCACTTCTACAAACAGAAACAACATCATTACAACATTTAAACAAACTACTAAAAGTAGATGAACTACATTATTCAAAAGTGTACAGTAACTTCTGATAATAACACCTCTCTCTCTCTCTCTCTCTCTCTCTCTCTCTCTCTCTCTCTCTCTCTCTCTCTCTCTCTCTCTCTCTCTCTCTCTCTCTCTCTCTCTCTCTCACAGTTTTGTCTTCTCTTTGCTTAATCGATTTGAAACCAAGTCTATAGCTTAAACTTAACGTTAGCTTTCTAGCTAACACACGCACCTTTCTCTGTGGGGTTTTTGGTAGTGACGAATGAAGTTGGATGTTGTGGTGGTCGTGTCACTGATCTTTATGCTGCAGACCCTGCACACCGCTCTTCTCTTCTTATTACCGTCATCGACAAAATAATCCTTGAAGCCAAACTTCACTATTTGTAGAGTAAAGCTAGCTGCTGCCATGTTAGCTGACACGTTAGCTGACACCCCTGCCTTCTAGTGGGTTGCCAGGTTTGCGCGCACGGCGCTATAATCACGTTTTTCGGAAAAACTAAACGTAACATCTCACTACAAAAACAAACGCAAATATTTCATTTTAAACAGTCAAGTCCTTTCAAGTCATCTATATCAAGCTTAAGTCAAGTCTCAAGTCATGAATACCAAGTCAAAGTCCACTCAAGTCTTTTATCAATGTTAGTCAGGTGTTTGATAGGTGTTCCCCCCTCAAAGGTGATTGGTTCACTGCATCGCAGGTCTTATTGTGATTGGCTCTTGGGCCACATCAAAATTAGACGCGCTGTCATCCTCTCATACTGACACCTGACACACACACACACACACACACACACACACACACACACACACACGTAGGGAGAGCCGGGACCAAAGTAACGGAGCGATTTGATCCGAGCCCAAACAGCTGACCGGCCAGATGACGTCAGAATGATCAGCACTCGGTACTGAACAGACCTGCTAAATATCAGGTTAACTGTCAGGAGTAGCTAGTGTTGTCACGGTACCAACGTTTTGGTTTCGATACCAAGTCAAGAATTGCGATTCCGATTATTTTTCGATACTTTTCTTAAAAAGAGGGAAACAGTCTTAAATGTAATTATTGTGCTTTATTTCACACCAGAACCAGAACACACACTTCTAAACAATGAGAACAATAAATAAAATAAATGACAAGAATTCGTATTAAATAAAATTAATCCATGTCTGACAGACAGGCCTCGTGGTGTCCGGAGGCTGGCCCTCACTGTCAGAGATATCGCTCAAATACTTCCACATTTAGCTTCTGGATTCTTTTTTGTCAACAAGCCGAGGCGCCGCGGCAGCTGCACTCCCACTTGCAGCCATGCTTCTCGCTTTCTCACATGCTCTGGTAGTGCGTGCACGAGAGAGGGGAGGCACTTGAGCGTGCACGAGAGAGGGGAGGCACTTAGAGCGTGCACGAGAGAGGGGAGGGACTTGAGCATGCTTGAGAGAGGGGAGGCACTTGAGCGTGCACGAGAGAGGGGAGGCACTTGAGCGTGCTTGAGAGGGAGGGACTGCAGGCACGGCTGCAGGGAGTGGAAGCAGAGCGCTGAACACACACGGCTCTTATCAAAACGGCGCTTTCTCACCGGAGTACTTTCCCCCGTCATTCTTAAAGTACCGATACTAATGAAACGGAGGAATCGAAACGTTTTTAACGGCAGGGTATCGCGGTACCTTTCAAGTATCGGTACACCGTACACCACTAGTCAGGAGTCAGTGTCTCTCCCCCGAACTCACACATAGACAATTCGATATGAACTGAAGAGCCACATGAAACTAGGCAAAGAGCCGCATGCGGCTCGAGAGCCGCGGGTTGGCCATTGTAGGTAGTCGGTGTAGAGTGGTTTTCTTATGGAGGCGTTCCAGTTGGCGTTGTTGTGCTTTCATTTGGCGCAGTTCAGGGGGGGGACCAGGGAGCTGAGTGTGTGAAAGAGACAGTTTTGTTTTGTTGGGGGGCCAGTTCATTAAGACAGGAGGAGAGGGTGGTGTTGTAGTAGTCCACCAGTTGACATGGATTGTCAGGCAGGGGGAGGGAAGGCGGACATCGTGCAGGTGATGCAGGCTGAGAGTGCTGAGGGAGACAGGGATTTAAGGTTTCTGAAGGTTATTGTGCGCTTGTGTTTTTGGATGGGGATGTTGATGTCCATGGTGATGGCCAGGTGGTCGGAGATGTTAAGGTCGAGGCTGGATAGGTGGTGGACGGTGAGAACAGTGGAGCAGACTAGCTCCGGGATGTGTCCACGGCTGTGTGCGGGGAAGTTGATGTGCTGTGTAAAGTCGAAGCATTGTAGAGTTTCCAGAATGTCGATGGCATATTTATTGGTTGGGTCATCAATGTGGATATTAAAATCCCCTACGACGAGCACATATGGAGATATTGCGCATGGCTGGGTTAGAAGGTCAGAGAGGTCGGAGAAAAAGGTGGGATTTTGTTTTGGAGGGCGGTAAATGATGGCTGTGACCAGGGGAGTGGGACCAGAGAGCTTGAATACCAGGTGCTCGAATGAGGGAACATCAGGAATGGAGATGGTGGTAGATTTCACATCCTTCCCAAAAATGGTGGCTTGGTTTAATGAGAAATAGTCCAGAGGTTTTTGCCAGGTCTCAGTGAGAAAGAAGAAATCCAGGTTGTTGTCCGTTATGAATTCGTTTAGAATGTGTTTTTTTTTGTTCATGGAGCGGGTGTTCAGGAGGGCCGCTTTTAGAGGGCGTTGCGCTGTGATTGGATGGCTGGACCGGTGAAGTGGTCGAATATTGGTCAGAATCACGTGTTGTGTGTTGTTGTTGTTGTGACGTAATGCGGAAGTGCGGCACGACCAGATGGACGGGATGGAGTGTGGAGACGTAGAGTGGGAGAAAAACGTACGGCCTGAGCCTCTGTGTGGAGGCCGTCGTCTGCGGAGTAATCCCATCTCCTTGAGGATATCCATACAATCGGGAGGCAGGTGGTTATTCAGAGAGTAGAGGTCTGAAGCGGAGAAAAGCGGTGGCATCATCGGGGGTGTGGTGCTGGCACAGAGCGAGCTGTTGCCGGAAACCAGGGGCCGGATGATCGTGGCAGAAGAAGTGGTGTGAGCCCGGGTATAAGCCACAGGATAATCCACAACATCACAGGAGGACGATCAATCAATCAATGTTTATTTATATAGCCCAATATCACAAATGTTAAATTTGTCTCAGTGGACTTCACAGTGTGTACAGAATATCAGTATGACAATACGACACCCTCTGTCCTTAGACCCTCTGTCCTTAGACCCTCTGTCCTCAGACCCTCACATCGTACAAGGAAAAACTTCCGGAGAAAACCCACAGTTTAAAGGAACATGGAGAAACCTCAGGAGAGCAGCAGAGGAGGATCCTCTCCAGGACGGACAGACTGCAATAGATGCCGTGTGTAAATTGAAAAGATAATACATTTGCAACATAGGTAGTCCAGATGTTTGGAAATGCATGTGTGTATAATAGAAGATGAATCCACGAGGATGTCAACAGCAATCTTGTGGGAGCCATCAGGGAAGCAACATGACGAGATCCAGGTAGGACCGCAGAGACAGGTTCAGCCACGACCCGAAGTCCAGGACTCAGATCCAGAACTCAGGATAGAGGATCCAGGACCACAGCAAGTGGATCAGCCTCGACTAGATATAGCTAACAGAGCACTTATATACTAACAAAGGACTGGCTCCTCTAAAGCCAGCTGAGTAGCACTTAAAATACTTGGCTCTATGAAGCCTGATGTACTTTATGATTCTGTTTTCTTCAAGGTTGTGTCTTCCTGGTCGAATGCACTTATTGTAAGTTGCTTTGGATAAAAGCGTCAGCTAAATGCAATGTAATGTAAAATAGACACAAAACAAGAAAAAATGTGGCTGGCTTAATGGGAACACGAGAATACACAGACAGACAGACAGACAGACGGACGGAAGAACAAGCACTCCCTTAGAATAGGTTGAGGGCAAAGTGTAGCAAGTGAGAGAGTAAGAAACAGAGGTGGAGAGGCGCACTCGGGGAACAAGGTCCCCACTGGAGCCTTAGTTGGAAATTGATGAGGGATAGGGAGGTACGCTGTGTCTACGAATCGTAACACTGCCCGGCCTGTCTAAGCCACTCTACAAACCGTTTCCCTCTGATAAACCTCGAGAGGTTAGAGAGGGAAAAGGTCCTGGGTCAAAGAAAGTTATTCTTGATAAGAGAAGCCCAGAAGGCTAGAGAGAAAAAGTGAGTTTTAAGAGTAGGTTTAAAAACCCCAGGGTCTGGGCCGACCTCACGTGGAGGGGCAGAGTGTTCCAGAGCCTCGGGCCAGCCACGGCGAAAGCTCGATGCCCTCGGGTTTTGAGCCTGGTCTTAGGCACTACCAGCAGCAGCTGGTCAGCCGACCTTAAGGCTCTGGGGTGTAGCGCTGGAGGGGTTCGGCTACATAGGAGGAGCCAGCCCATTTAGGGCTTTGAAAACAGATACAAGTGTTTAAAATCTATTCTGAACCGAACTGGAAGCCAGGGCAGTGAGGCCAGAATTGGGGTGATGTGGTCGCGCTTTTTATGGCCAGTGAGAAGACGTGCAGCTGCGTTCTGAACTAGCTGGTGGCGTTTAATTGAGGCCTGGTCCATACCCACATACAGAGCGTTGCAGTAATCCAGTCTCGAGGTAACAAAGGCGTTTATAACCCTTTCTTTTCTCTACTTTCATTTTTTTTTAAACTTTCTTTTATTGATTTTTTCACAAGGTACAATTACACACAACACATATTACATTTAAGAGAGAACAGTGCCTGTACGGAGACGATCTACATAGTTATCAAACATTGCTTAGTTTTTTATGACTCATTTGTTGAGATGTACCGTAACCATTTTTCCCAGCCCTTACGAAATGTGTCTTCCATTACTTTCAACTTGTATGTGATTTTCTCCATTATTATTATCACCAATCATATGAACCCATTGGCTGTAGCTTGGTGTTTCTGCCTTTAGCCAGTTTGTAGTGATAGCCTTCTTTCCAGCCGCTCGGAGGATCTTGATCAGGTATTGATCTCTGACATGTCCAGACCCTTCCATGTGTCCCAGGTAAGGGTTAGGGTTAGGGTTCGAGGGATTCTATAACCTTGTCTAGGACAGAGTACGCAGTCCCAGCAAGGTTGACTTTTACTGCAGCTCCAAAACACATGTGTGTGGTGAGGTTCCTGATGTTTACAAAGTCTCCAGCATGGTTGTTGAGTGTTTGTTTGTTTACTAGTGATGTTGGGTGCGCATTTTTAAAAATCGCATTTTTAAGCACAGGGCCATCTAAGCTAATTTACAGATGGCCCTGAGCCCAATAGAGATTGCCCTGAAAAATGCATGCGGACGAAATGGCACGAAGGGTTTGGGGGGCCTCTGTCCCCCTAGACATTTTTTAATTTTTGCAGGTCTTAGATGCTGTCTGGTGCATTCTCTAGACTGAATTATAAGATGAACCACCACAATATTATCTTGTACAATTTCAATTTTATTCTTCATTTCACTTGTTTGTTTGTTTTTGTTTGTGTTTGCTCGCTTCATGCCCTGCATAGCTTTAAGAAATACTTGTTGTTGGTCAAAACACTTTCCATCTGGGAAGGCAAATGCCTTCCCAGATGGAAAAAAGTAGAAAACATTACATTCAGTTGTAACTGCCAAAACAAACATTATTTACACTATTATGGCCCCTGTTAAAAATGTTTGTAATGTTATCTACTGTAAGTTGGTCGAACGAATGCCTCCTCATCCGGAAGCTGACCGAGCAGACCCGAGCAGCAGTCGAGAGGAGCCGAGCGCATCCGCGAAGCACACGTCAGAGTTCCCGTTAGCCGGCAAATCTAAATATCTTCGGTCAAAATAATTTCCCTTTAGAGCAATACCGCTTCAGTTGCGCCACTTATGTGACAGACAAGAAGAGTATGTGACAGACAAGAAGAGTCAACTCTAATGTCTAACATGTAATGTGGAGAAAGAGGCCCTGAAACCAGTCATCTGGTTGAGTGTGGGTCGGGTCAGGGTGTGGTTCCGTGCACTCGGAGTCGGGCTAACGTCCACGCTAGCTGCTACATGCTTTGCATTTAGGTGATGCTTTAGGCTTGATGTGCTGCGGTGATATGCAAATTCTTTTTTGCATAATTTGCACACAGCCGTGCTCTTGTCGACGCTTCCATCCGTCCGTTTTTTAAAACAAAATGTCCCATCCGCGGGGCCGACCAAAGCGGTCTCATCAGCTTGTTCGTTCATGTTTGACTATTGTTCACCGTGGTTTGTTGTTGTTTGAAGTCCCATGCTGAAGTCATGAACTTTAGTTGGTGCTCCAGTATAATCGGTACGCCTGAAACTCATCCAGTGAGAAACGTTCCGCTGTGCAAAAATAAGTGCGATTAAAGTGCGATTAAAATGCGTTAATTTTTTTAACGCGTTCATTTTTGTGTAATTAATTAATCTTAATTAACGCGTTAAAGTCCCGGCCCTAAAATAAATACAACAAGCGTGGTAGAATATTCATTTTCACTGTATTTATCCTGTCAATAAAACTCATCGGGTAAGTTGACCATTTTTCGAAATCTTTCCTTATATCTTTGTCAATACATTCCTAGTTGCTTTGGTACAGCTTTGCTACATTTTTGGTTATGTTTATTCCTAAGTATTTAATTGATTTAGCTTCCCAGTTTAAATTAAATTATTTTAGTTTTTGATTTGGAGCACAGTTAAACATAAGGATTTGAGTTTTAGAGATGTTTAATTTGTATCCTGAATATTAGCTTTGTAAAGGAGCTTACTGGGTCGTTCAGCATGATCATGACGTCGTCTGCGGAAAGGCTAATAACATGTTTTTGTTGACTAATTTCTATTCCTGCAAAAGCACTTTCCTGTCTGATCATTTGGCTCATGGTTCTATATATCGAGCAAACAGGGTTCCTCGTTCCAGTGTAACTCTGTCTGTTAGTGAGCCGTTCACTTTAACTCCAGCTGTTGGTTTGTTATAAATACACTTAATGCATTTCATTGTTTTATTACTGAATCCAAATGTCTCTAATGTTAGATATAAAAATTCCCAATTGACAATGTCAAATGCTTTTTCCGCATCGAGACTAATCAGTGCTGCTGGTATTTTATTTGTTTGTATTCTATGTATGATGTGTAACATTCTTCTGATATTATCATGCGTCCGTCCGCCTGAAACAAAGCCTGCTTGGTCCTCATCTATGAGCTCTGTACTATTGTCTGTAGCCTGGTTGATAGTATCGTAGTGTAGAGCTTGTAATCAACATTAAGAATTGAGACGATCTTTTAGTGGATAACTGCAATAATTGCTTCTTTCCACCGTTGACCAAAATCAACCTATGACTAACAAACAAGACGGAATTAAGCTTATGTCCCTTAACGTTAATGGTTTGGGAAACCCGATAAAAAGAGCAGCAATTATAACGAAAATCAAAAAAAGAAAATTCACAGATTACTTTCCTACAGGAAACCCACCTTTCACAGACGGAACATGAACAATTAAAACACTTCAAAGTCAAAATTCAAAAGCTTTTATTGTCATTGTACATATATACAACGAGATTCATGGCTGCTGCTCCAGCGGGTGCTTTAAAAACAGACATATTAAAACACAAAATAAAAGGTCTGACAGTTACGACCAGCAAGTAGTGCACACAGCTTCGGATCGTCAAGGAGATGACCAGGATTAATAAATAAATAAATAGATGAATAAAATAGAATTATGATCAAATATATATATATGATAAATATTACAGTATACATAAAAACAGACCAGGATTATTGCACAGTGGGGATGTGGGGAGTTCTTTTTGTGTGTTTAATGTCCTAATGGCCCATGGGAAGAAACTGTTTGTGAGTCTGGAGGTGCGGGCTTTCAGTGAACGGTAGCGCCGGCCCGAGGGCAGCAGGTGGAACAGATGACGGCTGGGTGGGATGAGTCCTTCAGGATGGAACTGGTCCTCCTGAGGCAGCGAGACCTGGTGATGTCTTCCAGGGAGGGCAGAGGGCAGCCAATAATCCTCTGGGCCGTGTTAATGACCCTCTGCAGAGCCTTCCTGTCGGCAGCCGAGCACCCTGCATACCAAGCAGAGGTGCAGTATGTGAGGACGCTCTCAACTGTCGAGCGATAGAAGGTCACCAGCAGCTTCTGATTCAGATGGTTCTTTCTGAGCAGTCTCAGGAAGTACAGTCGCTGCTGGGCCTTCTTTATCACTGCCGTGGTGTTTGTGGACCAGGTGAGCTCCTGGGAGATGTGGACTCCCAGGAATTTAAATGAAAGCACCCTCTCTACACAGTCCCCATTAATGTAGAGGGGGGCGTGGTCTATGCTTGTTCTCCTGAAATCGATAATGATTTCTTTCGTTTTTATGGAGTTAAGCAGTAGGTTGTTGACCGCGCACCACTCCGTCAGTTTACGGACCTCCTCTCTATAGGCTGTCTCATCACCTCCTGAGACGAGCCCGATGACAGTGGTGTCGTCTGCATATTTAATGATGGTGTTTGAAGGGTAGGTGGGAGAGCAGTCATGTGTGTATAAGGCATACAGGAGGGGACTTAGCACACAGCCCTGGGGAGAGCCAGTGCTGAGTGTTAGGGTGGAAGAGAGATGGGAGCCCAGTTTCACACATTGTGGTCTGTTTGTGAGGAAATCCTTTATCCAGGCACAGGCGGAGGGGGGCAGGTGGAGGTCAAGAAGTTTATTGATGAGGATGTCAGGGATGATGGTGTTAAAGGCTGAGCTGTAATCTATGAAGAGAAGTCTAACATAGTTCCCTGGATGTTCCAGGTGGCTTAGTGTGGTGGATTCAAAAGCACCTTTTACTGTCAGGATTATTTTGTCATGTCACGTTTCTATGTCTAGGTGTGGGTGTTTTTCCGTTTCCTCCCTGTGTATTGTCTGGTCTCTTTTCCCTGTGTTTTCATGTCTGTCGTTAGTTTCCCTGGTGTGTCTAATTTCCTGATTGTTGTCACCTGTCACTCCTTCCATGCTTTCCATATACTTTTTAACACTTGTGAATATTGTTCTTACTTTCTTAATGTATTTTTATAAATTATGTTTTAAGCAGTTTTTAACTTATGCAGTCTCATTAAAAATGCAAATATAGACTGAATTCTTAACAGCATGCAAACCGTTTTTACCAATCTACATCTCTCAATAAATAAAACACTCGTTTTTAAATCAACACTCAGTTGCTTTAGCTCGAGGACATCAAACAAAGGACACTGAACTAGAACGCACGCTCTAACGTGCGCCACGAACGGCAAGTTGTATGATTCTTGACTAAACACACAGTTCGTCTCTCATCGGCCGCTTCTCCAGCTTGTTATGGCTGCACCCGTGCTGCTTCTTCCACGGTTATTCTGCTGGTTCGCTGCTGGTTCGCTGCTGCTGGACGCACGCTCTTTAGTTTGTCCCTCTCCAGCTTCTTCTTTCAGGTGCGTCGCTTTTAAAGGTGCAGCGAAGCTGATGAGCAATTAGAGACTGATTTCAGACAGCTGCCACTGGATTTTTCAAGTTGACTTCACAAGTATTACGGGGTTAGGTTGTGTGTTATATTAGAGTAGCACAGGGTTAGGTTGTGTGTTATATTAGAGTAGCACAGGGTTAGGTTGTGTGTTATATTGGAGTAGCACGGGGTTAGGTTGTGTGTTATATTAGAGTAGCACAGGGTTAGGTTGTGTGTTATATTAGAGTAGCACAGGGTTAGGTTGTGTGTTATATTAGAGTAGCACAGGGTTAGGTTGTGTGTTATATTAGAGTAGTATGGGGTTAGGTTGTGTGTTATATTAGAGTAGCACGGGTTAGGTTGTGTGTTATATTAGAGTAGTATGGGGTTAGGTTGTGTGTTATATTAGAGTATTAATGGGTTAGGTTGTGTGTTATATTAGAGTAGCACAGGGTTAGGTTGTGTGTTATATTAGAGTAGCACGGGGTTAGGTTGTGTGTTATATTAGAGTAGCACAGGGTTAGGTTGTGTGTTATATTAGAGTAGTATGGGGTTAGGTTGTGTGTTATATTAGAGTATTACGGGGTTAGGTTGTGTGTTATATTAGAGTAGTATGGGGTTAGGTTGTGTGTTATATTAGAGTAGCACAGGGTTAGGTTGTGTGTTATATTAGAGTAGCACGGGGTTAGGTTGTGTGTTATATTAGAGTATTACGGGGTTAGGTTGTGTGTTATATTAGAGTATTACGGGGTTAGGTTGTGTGTTATATTAGAGTAGCACAGGGTTAGGTTGTGTGTTATATTAGAGTAGTATGGGGTTAGGTTGTGTGTTATATTAGAGTATTACGGGGTTAGGTTGTGTGTTATATTAGAGTAGCACAGGGTTAGGTTGTGTGTTATATTAGAGTAGCACAGGGTTAGGTTGTGTGTTATATTAGAGTAGCACAGGGTTAGGTTGTGTGTTATATTAGAGTAGCACAGGGTTAGGTTGTGTGTTATATTAGAGTAGTATGGGGTTAGGTTGTGTGTTATATTAGAGTAGCACGGGTTAGGTTGTGTGTTATATTAGAGTAGTATGGGGTTAGGTTGTGTGTTATATTAGAGTATTAATGGGTTAGGTTGTGTGTTATATTAGAGTAGCACAGGGTTAGGTTGTGTGTTATATTAGAGTAGCACGGGGTTAGGTTGTGTGTTATATTAGAGTAGCACAGGGTTAGGTTGTGTGTTATATTAGAGTAGTATGGGGTTAGGTTGTGTGTTATATTAGAGTATTACGGGGTTAGGTTGTGTGTTATATTAGAGTAGTATGGGGTTAGGTTGTGTGTTATATTAGAGTAGCACGGGGTTAGGTTGTGTGTTATATTAGAGTAGCACGGGGTTAGGTTGTGTGTTATATTAGAGTAGCACGGGTTAGGTTGTGTGTTATATTAGAGTAGTATGGGGTTAGGTTGTGTGTTATATTAGAGTAGTATGGGGTTAGGTTGTGTGTTATATTAGAGTAGTATGGGGTTAGGTTGTGTGTTATATTAGAGTATTACGGGGTTAGGTTGTGTGTTATATTAGAGTAGTATGGGGTTAGGTTGTGTGTTATATTAGAGTAGCACGGGGTTAGGTTGTGTGTTATATTAGAGTAGCACGGGGTTAGGTTGTGTGTTATATTAGAGTAGTACGGGGTTAGGTTGTGTGTTATATTAGAGTATTACGGGGTTAGGTTGTGTGTTATATTAGAGTAGTACGGGGTTAGGTTGTGTGTTATATTAGAGTAGTATGGGGTTAGGTTGTGTGTTATATTAGAGTATTAATGGGTTAGGTTGTGTGTTATATTAGAGTAGCACAGGGTTAGGTTGTGTGTTATATTAGAGTAGCACGGGGTTAGGTTGTGTGTTATATTAGAGTAGCACAGGGTTAGGTTGTGTGTTATATTAGAGTAGTATGGGGTTAGGTTGTGTGTTATATTAGAGTATTAATGGGTTAGGTTGTGTGTTATATTAGAGTAGCACGGGGTTAGGTTGTGTGTTATATTAGAGTAGCACAGGGTTAGGTTGTGTGTTATATTAGAATAGCACAGGGTTAGGTTGTGTGTTATATTAGAGTAGCACAGGGTTAGGTTGTGTGTTTTATTAGAGTAGCACGGGTTAGGTTGTGTGTTATATTAGAGTAGCACAGGGTTAGGTTGTGTGTTATATTAGAGTAGTATGGGGTTAGGTTGTGTGTTATATTAGAGTATTAATGGGTTAGGTTGTGTGTTATATTAGAGTAGCACAGGGTTAGGTTGTGTGTTATATTAGAGTAGCACGGGGTTAGGTTGTGTGTTATATTAGAGTAGTATGGGGTTAGGTTGTGTGTTATATTAGAGTAGCACGGGTTAGGTTGTGTGTTATATTAGAGTAGTATGGGGTTAGGTTGTGTGTTATATTAGAGTATTAATGGGTTAGGTTGTGTGTTATATTAGAGTAGCACAGGGTTAGGTTGTGTGTTATATTAGAGTAGCACGGTGTTAGGTTGTGTGTTATATTAGAGTATTAATGGGTTAGGTTGTGTGTTATATTAGAGTAGCACAGGGTTAGGTTGTGTGTTATATTAGAGTAGCACGGGGTTAGGTTGTGTGTTATATTAGAGTAGCACGGGGTTAGGTTGTGTGTTATATTAGAGTAGTACGGGGTTAGGTTGTGTGTTATATTAGAGTATTACGGGGTTAGGTTGTGTGTTATATTAGAGTAGTATGGGGTTAGGTTGTGTGTTATATTAGAGTAGCACGGGGTTAGGTTGTGTGTTATATTAGAGTAGCACGGGGTTAGGTTGTGTGTTATATTAGAGTAGCACGGGTTAGGTTGTGTGTTATATTAGAGTAGTATGGGGTTAGGTTGTGTGTTATATTAGAGTATTAATGGGTTAGGTTGTGTGTTATATTAGAGTAGCACGGGGTTAGGTTGTGTGTTATATTAGAGTAGCACGGGGTTAGGTTGTGTGTTATATTAGAGTAGCACAGGGTTAGGTTGTGTGTTATATTAGAGTAGTATGGGGTTAGGTTGTGTGTTATATTAGAGTATTAATGGGTTAGGTTGTGTGTTATATTAGAGTAGCACGGGGTTAGGTTGTGTGTTATATTAGAGTAGCACAGGGTTAGGTTGTGTGTTATATTAGAGTAGCACAGGGTTAGGTTGTGTGTTTTATTAGAGTAGCACGGGTTAGGTTGTGTGTTATATTAGAGTAGTACGGGGTCAGGTTGTGTGTTATATTAGAGTAGTACGGGGTTAGGTTGTGTGTTATATTAGAGTAGTCTGGGGTCAGGTTGTGTGTTATATTAGAGTAGTACGGGGTTAGGTTGTGTGTTATATTAGAGTAGTACGGGGTTAGGTTGTGTGTTATATTAGAGTAGTACGGGGTTAGGTTGTGTGTTATATTAGAGTAGTCTGGGGTTAGGTTGTGTGTTATATTAGAGTAGTACGGGGTTAGGTTGTGTGTTATATTAGAGTAGCACGGGGTTAGGTTGTGTGTTATATTAGAGTAGTATGGGGTTAGGTTGTGTGTTATATTAGAGTAGCACGGGTTAGGTTGTGTGTTATATTAGAGTAGTATGGGGTTAGGTTGTGTGTTATATTAGAGTATTAATGGGTTAGGTTGTGTGTTATATTAGAGTATTAATGGGTTAGGTTGTGTGTTATATTAGAGTAGCACAGGGTTAGGTTGTGTGTTATATTAGAGTAGCACGGGGTTAGGTTGTGTGTTATATTAGAGTAGTATGGGGTTAGGTTGTGTGTTATATTAGAGTAGCACGGGTTAGGTTGTGTGTTATATTAGAGTAGTATGGGGTTAGGTTGTGTGTTATATTAGAGTATTAATGGGTTAGGTTGTGTGTTATATTAGAGTAGCACAGGGTTAGGTTGTGTGTTATATTAAAGTAGCACGGGGTTAGGTTGTGTGTTATATTAGAGTAGTATGGGGTTAGGTTGTGTGTTATATTAGAGTATTAATGGGTTAGGTTGTGTGTTATATTAGAGTATTAATGGGTTAGGTTGTGTGTTATATTAGAGTAGCACAGGGTTAGGTTGTGTGTTATATTAGAGTAGCACAGGGTTAGGTTGTGTGTTATATTAGAGTAGCACAGGGTTAGGTTGTGTGTTATATTAGAGTAGCACAGGGTTAGGTTGTGTGTTATATTAGAGTAGCACAGGGTTAGGTTGTGTGTTTTATTAGAGTAGCACGGGTTAGGTTGTGTGTTATATTAGAGTAGCACGGGGTTAGGTTGTGTGTTATATTAGAGTAGCACGGGGTTAGGTTGTGTGTTATATTAGAGTAGTACAGGGTTAGGTTGTGTGTTATATTAGAGTAGCACGGGGTTAGGTTGTGTGTTATATTAGAGTAGTACGGGGTCAGGTTGTGTGTTATATTAGAGTAGTACGGGGTTAGGTTGTGTGTTATATTAGAGTAGCACGGGGTTAGGTTGTGTGTTATATTAGAGTATTACGGGGTTAGGTTGTGTGTTATATTAGAGTAGCACGGGGTTAGGTTGTGTGTTATATTAGAGTATTACGGGGTTAGGTTGTGTGTTATATTAGAGTAGTACGGGGTTAGGTTGTGTGTTATATTAGAGTAGCACGGGGTTAGGTTGTGTGTTATATTAGAGTATTACGGGGTTAGGTTGTGTGTTATATTAGAGTAGCACGGGGTTAGGTTGTGTGTTATATTAGAGTAGCACGGGGTTAGGTTGTGTGTTATATTAGAGTATTACGGGGTTAGGTTGTGTGTTATATTAGAGTAGTATGGTGTTAGGTCGTGTGTTATATTAGAGTAGTATAGCGTTAGGTTGTGTATGATGGGATGGATACGGTGCAGCCTCTGATTATTCTGTAAACATTATGGCTGCTTACGATGAAAATTAATAAAGCTTCAAAACATACATTTAATTTAAAGTCTGAGAAAATCAACATTATTTTACATTCACGTATTATGGGCTGGATGAAAAGAGGACAGCAGCTCAGAGGCATGGATCAGAAACCAATGAGAATCAGAGACTCAATGGGAGAGGATCAGATGGAAGCAATAACTATAACACGTTATAACCTTTATACAGTCTATGGTTATAACTAGGGCCGGGACTTTAACGCGTTATTTAAGATTAATTAATTACACAAAAATTAACGAGTTAAAAAAATTAACGCATTTTAATCGCACTTTAATCGCACTTATTTTTGCACAGCGGAACGTTTCTCACTGGATGAGTTTCAGGCGTACCGATTATACTGGAGCACCAACTAAAGTTCATGACTTCAGCATGGGACTTCAAACAACAACAAACCACGGTGAACAATAGTCAAACATGAACGAACAAGCTGATGAGACCGCTTTGGTCGGCCCCGCGGATGGGACATTTTGTTTTAAAAAACGGACGGATGGAAGCGTCGACAAGAGCACGGTTTTGTGCAAATTATGCAAAAAATAATTTGCATATCACCGCAGCACATCAAGCCTAAAGTATCACCTAAATGCAAAGCATGTAGCAGCTAGCGTGGACGTTAGCCCGACTCCGAGTGCACGGAACCACACCCTGACCCAACCCACACTCAGCCAGAGGACTGGTTTCAGGGCGAGGATCAGTCAGTCCACGTCTGAGAGAAGAACCAGCTCCCTGGCTCACTGGACTGCACTCGACTGTAGACCACTTGGAGTCACATCCATGTGGAAACTGCTTCTCACTGTTCTCAGGTCAAATATGTATATTTGATTAAAAATGCGATTAATTTCGATTAATTAATTACAAAGCCTCTAATTCATTAGATTAATGTTTTGAATCGACTCCTGGCTCTAGTTATAACACAATGAGTCCAAAAAACAAAATGGCAGACATGTTGTTGTAGAATATACAGTGTGTGTGTGTGTGTGTGTGTGTTTGTGTGTGTGTGTGTGTGTGTGTGTGTGTGTGTGTGTGTGTGTGTGTGTGTGTGTGTGTGTGTGTGTGTGTGTGTGTGTGTGTGTGTGTGTGTGTGTGTGTGTGTGTGTGTGTGTGTGTGTGTGTGTGTGTGTGTGTGTGTGTGTGTGTGTGTGTGTGTGTGTGTGTGTGGTTAATCATCTTGGTGGACTTTCACCTGAAGTGTCCTCAGTGTCTTGAGGATCACGGCTGCAGCAACATGGAACAAGACTGTGAGGTAAACTCTATTCATTCATTATACAGGTAATGTGGGACAGGTTAGTGTGAGACAGGTTAGCGTGAGACAGGTTAGCGTGAGACAGGTTAGCGTGGGACAGGTTAGTGTGAGACAGGTTAGTGTGGGACAGGCAGGGTTGGGTTGTAACGGAATACATGTAACGGCGTTACGTAATCAGAATACAAAAATCAAGTAACTGTATTCAGCTCGCGTTACATTTGAAAAACGAGTAATCTGATTACAGTTACTTTCGTAAACCTGAAGTGAAAACATTTTGGATTACTTATTGGAATTATTGGTGGAAAGATTTCCTCACAACATGTAATATTCATTACTAAAGGTACAGACGAATCATCACAGCGCACAAAAACTTTTACCGCCGCAAATGGACCAGTGTAGCCAGTGTCCTGCCTACACTGGCAGGACACTGGCTACACGCCCGTTCTAAGCCATGGCCCTCACTCCTCACATCCCGAGCTGCATCCCCAGAGAGTGTATTATGTTGTTACATCGTTTCAGAGGTTATGTTTCAGTTGTGCTCTTGATACGCCATTAAATCAGTAAAAACACGTTCAGTTACCTTTTGCTTTTTTGTGTCTCCTGTTCACCAAAACATACCCATCCGTGATGGAAAAAGTAAGTAATCCAAAAGTAATCTAAAAGTAATCTGATTACGTTACTTTTTTAAGACACGTAACTGTAACTGTATTCGGATTACTTTCAGAGCCATATAATCAGTAATCAGTAACTGATTACATTTACAAAGTAACCCTCCCAACCCTGGGGACAGGTTAGTGTGGGACAGGTTAGTGTGAGACAGGTTAGTGTGGGACAGGTTATTGTGGGACAGGTTAGTGTGGGACAGGTTAGTGTGGGACAGGTCAGTGTGGGACAGGTCAGTGTGGGACAGGTTATTGTGGGACAGGTTAGTGTGGGACAGGTTAGTGTGGGACAGGTTAGTGTGGGACAGGTTAGTGTGGGACAGGTTAGTGTGGGACAGGTTAGTGTGGGACAGGTTAGTGTGGGACAGGTTAGTGTGAGACAGGTTAGTGTGGGACAGGTTATTGTGGGACAGGTTAGTGTGGGACAGGTTAGTGTGGGACAGGTTAGTGTGGGACAGGTCAGTGTGGGACAGGTCAGTGTGGGACAGGTTATTGTGGGACAGGTTAGTGTGGGACAGGTTAGTGTGGGACAGGTCAGTGTGGGACAGGTCAGTGTGGGACAGGTTAGTGTGAGACAGGTTAGTGTGGGACAGGTTATTGTGGGACAGGTTAGTGTGGGACAGGTTAGTGTGGGACAGGTCAGTGTGGGACAGGTCAGTGTGGGACAGGTTAGTGTGGGACAGGTTAGTGTGGGACAGGTTAGTGGGGGACAGGTGTGTCTCCAGAAGGTCCAGGTGTGATAGACACGGTTCGCCACTGGAGACAGGTGTCTGTAAGACAGGTCACGATGAGACAGGCAGTGGCGTTTCTACATGTCCAAAGTGGCGGGGCACAAAAAGCGTAGATGCCTAGAAGCTTCCGCAGAGAGGTTCGTGCTGCTGAGGCTCTGGCTCTTCAGGTTTACCAATATTATATTTTGACCTAAATCAAAATATAATATTATTTTCAAAAGCTTTTTTTGTCTGATGCTTCAACACATTTTAAACAGACAGTTCAACAAAAGGATTCCCAAAAAATTAAATTGTATCATTTAAATCTCTCTTAGTAAGACCGCCATTTTATTGAAAATAGCGGTCTTACCTTGACGTGAAGATGAAGTCCAGTTGCCTATCCTTCTGGACAAAAATCTCTATTACTTTTTTGTAAAAGTCCTCCTTATCTTCTTGTAGTTTCAAAAGTCTATCATAAATCTAATCTAATCAATAGATTTATGATTCGAAAATGATAAAAGTAGGGGAGACATGTGGATATTATCCGGCTGAACAAAACGTGCATTTATCTAACAGCTACGTTTCCCACAGATCTTATTTGGAGCTATTTTCTAAAGTCCTATGGAGAAATCTCATTGCTTTCTGTGGAGGGAAGCCATGCGCAGCTCTCTCTCCTCCTCTTCACCTCCTCTTCACACACCACACTTTTCGCGGCACACGTACTTACAGCCAATCAGCTCTGAATGATGTGAGATGACGTATGGTGGGGATGGCACATGGATGTACAATAAGAACTGGATACAGCGTGGGAGGCGGGGCCTCATTCATTCCTATGAGAGTTGCTCATTAGCGCATGATGATAAAATGGCCCAACTTTTGAGAGAGCGAAACGTCACAGATTACCCAGCATGCCTGAGAAGTACCCGGATGTGCGCTCATAGCGCATGGGCAACTTTAACCAGAATGCTCGTTTACATCAAGCACGTCAATTTGCGTACACGTAACAGCACCATGCGTTCATGACAGCATGGTAATGATTTGCTATTATGATGGATTTGATATTAACGAGGCGGCAGTTAGCAGCTAGCGGCTAGTCATTATGCTAATGTACACATCAATCGTTATGTACTTATATTACGCTGTAACAGGATCTAGTGATATCCAACAGAGCTTCATTTAGCATGAAAGAATGATTGCACTGTATATATATATATATATTAGGGCTGTCAAACGATTACAAATTTTAATCAGATTAATCACAGCTTAAAAATGAATTAATCAGATTAATCACCATTCAAACTATGTCCAAAATATGCCATTTATTTATGTATATTGTTGGAATGGAAAGATAAATGAAAGCAGGCGGATATATCCATTTCACACAGTAACTATGTTTATTATAACATTGTTCTGCGTGTCAAAATGAAAGACAACCCACACACCTATCAATCATCAAACCGTGGGGTCTGAATTCATTACGTGTTGATTTCTATCAACGGGGGAGTACTTCAGGAAAGTCGACAGGGGGGGGGGCTAGTGGAGTACTTCAGGAAAGTCGACAGAGGGCTAGTGGAGTACTTCAGGAAAGTAGACAGAGGGGGGGGGGCTAGTGGAGTACTTCAGGAAAGTCCACAGAGGGGGGGGGGCTAGTGGAGTACTTCAGGAAAGTCCACAGAGGGGGGGGGGCTAGTGGAGTACTTCAGGAAAGTAGACAGAGCTAGTGGAGTACTTCAGGAAAGTCCACAGAGCTAGTGGAGTACTTCAGGAAAGTAGACAGAGGGGGGGGGGCTAGTGGAGTACTTCAGGAAAGTAGACAGAGGGGGGGGGGCTAGTGGAGTACTTCAGGAAAGTAGACAGAGGGGGGGGGGCTAGTGGAGTACTTCGTGACCACAGAGTGTGGACGTTGTGATCAGCTGTTTCAGCGCAGGTCTCCAGTGAGGGGGGGGGGCTAGTGGAGTAAGGGGGGGGGTCTCCCTCCGCAGCCGGTTGGCGTAGTGTTGGCTCAGTTCCGTCGTACAGACCAACGTTAACAGCAGCCTGTCTGTGCACACGGAGACCGACTCTGTCGTCCGGGGATCGAACCGCCTTCTGGAAAAGCTTCACAAGTACGTCGGTACGCAAATGCGCTTTGTGACACAAGTGACGGGACGCATTTCAGATTACGCACATAACCTGCGTACCAGTTACGTGTTACTGAACTACAGCAAGAGTATTCTGCGTCGGGACTTCCTGCAACAACACCACGCCGTTATCAAAGATGTTCTATTGAGAAGACGATCACTACGTGACAAAAGTTTTCAAAACCGTGGCTCCTGAAATCAGTCTGACTAACTGCTGTCTGTGCAGTTTATTCTGCGTGAGTTGGCAGACTTTATGTTGCTCACTTTAACATCATGTGTCATGGTGGGGCTAAGCCATGTCTTGGTATGGGTGTAGCCTACCCCAGCCATACCCTGCGCTGCCACTGGGGGCACGTATGGGGCGGGCCATTCTGCACATGCGTTAAATGCGTTAAATATTTTAACGCAATTCATTCAAAAAATTAATTACCGCCGTTAACGCGATAATTTTGACAGCACTAATATATATATATATATATATACAGTGCAATAAGCTTCCTAGTGCAATAAGAAGCTACAGGGACGTTAATCTAACGTCGGTAATATTAACTTTATTTAATACAACATTTACGGTACAAGATTTAATCATACAGCCCATGTAGTATAATGTTTTACAAATAATGAATTACAGCAAACATGTGCAATATATCCATCATCACAGCTCCGTGGGATGGCAATAAGGCGAAATGGGTCCGTTCTTATTGTACATCCATGGGTAAAGATAAACGCATGTAGTGCTGAACACGTCACATGAACGTGCCGGGTGGCGCGGTCCCGTGGGTTAGATGCACGTTCATAATGCAGAGGGAAATAACTCTCAGAATAACGTTATTAGCACATTTTTACAACTTGAGGAACGAATGTTTTTAATAAGGGCTATACAAACGTTCATACTGGGTTGTTTATTTAGTTTAAAACAAATTATCCAACGAGTTACAGACCACTCTTTCCCCATGTAAGTCAATGGGAAAAAGTGTTTCCTGGCCCAGTAACCTAAATGAAGTGTAGTACCGCCGTTTGGCCACCACGAATATTTTCATCTGAGTCCAGGACATACAACATGCTAAAACACATCCAACATGCTAACACACATGCTAATACACGTCCAACATGCTAAAACACATCCAACATGCTAACACACCTCCAACATGCTAATACACATCCAACATGCTAACACACATGCTAATACACGTCCAACATGCTAAAACACATCCAACATGCTAACACACATGCTAATACACATCCAACATGCTAACACACATGCTAATACACATCCAACATGCTAACACACATGCTAATACACATCCAACATGCTAACACACCTCCAACATGCTAACACACATCCAACATGCTAATACACATCCAACATGCTAAAACACATCCAACATGCTAACACACATGCTAATACACATCCAACATGCTAAAACACATCCAACATGCTAACACACATGCTAATACACATCCAACATGCTAACACACCTCCAACATGCTAACACACATACAACATGCTAATACACATCCAACATGCTAATACACGTCCAACATGCTAAAACACATCCAACATGCTAACACACATGCTAATACACATCCAACATGCTAAAACACATCCAACATGCTAACACACATGCTAATACACGTCAAACATGCTAAAACACATCCAACATGCTAACACACATGCTAATACACGTCCAACATGCTAAAACACATCCAACATGCTAACACACATGCTAATACACATCCAACATGCTAACACACATGCTAATACACATCCAACATGCTAACACACATGCTAATACACATCCAACATGCTAACACACCTCCAACATGCTAACACACATCCAACATGCTAATACACATCCAACATGCTAAAACACATCCAACATGCTAATACACATCCAACATGCTAAAACACATCCAACATGCTAACACACATGCTAATACACATCCAACATGCTAAAACACATCCAACATGCTAACACACATGCTAATACACATCCAACATGCTAACACACATGCTAATACACATCCAACATGCTAACACACATGCTAATACACATCCAACATGCTAACACACCTCCAACATGCTAACACACATACAACATGCTAATACACATCCAACATGCTAACAGGTGTATCCGTCTGTTTGTCCAATCAGAGTCCTGTTTGCCGGGCAGAGGGGCCGAGCCAAAAATCCAACAATGTTAACAAGCCAATGGAAGATGACATAATTGACAATCAGCCAATAGGGTCACAGGGGGCGGGGTCAGACATGATCTACACCATCGAGGACGTCCCACCCTGGTACCTGTGTATTCTGCTGGGATTACAGGTAACAATGGGATTATACAGCCAATGAGAGGCCAGTGAGCCGTGTGTTGGTCCAATCAGGTGAGGGTATGACTTCTGTCCGCAGCACTACTTGACGTGCTTCAGCGGCACCGTGGCTGTCCCCTTCCTATTGGCCGAGGCCATGTGTGTGGGGCGGGACCAGAACACCGTCAGCCAGCTGGTGGGAACCATCTTCACCACGGTGGGGATCACGACCCTGATCCAGACCACTGTGGGGGTCCGGTAACACCACTTCCTGTTTGGGTAACACCACTTCCTGTTGGGTCAGAGAGAAC
>CM070438.1:287753-302753 GCA_036324595.1 Champsocephalus gunnari
AGTAATGCAGGTGTGTGTACTGTAGTAATGCAGGTGTGTGTGTATACTGTAGTAATGCAGGTGTGTGTATACTGTAGTAATGCAGGTGTGTGTGTACTGTAGTAATGCAGGTGTGTACTGTAGTAATGCAGGTGTGTACTGTAGTAATGCAGGTGTGTGTACTGTAGTAATGCAGGTGTGTGTGTACTGTAGTAATGCAGGTGTGTGTGTACTGTAGTAATGCAGGTGTGTGTATACTGTAGTAATGCAGGTGTGTGTGTGTATACTGTAGTAATGCAGGTGTGTGTATACTGTAGTAATGCAGGTGTGTGTGTATACTGTAGTAATGCAGGTGTGTGTATACTGTAGTAATGCAGGTGTGTGTATACTGTAGTAATGCAGGTGTGTGTGTACTGTAGTAATGCAGGTGTGTGTATACTGTAGTAATGCAGGTGTGTGTATACTGTAGTAATGCAGGTGTGTGTGTACTGTAGTAATGCAGGTGTGTACTGTAGTAATGCAGGTGTGTGTATACTGTAGTAATGCAGGTGTGTGTATACTGTAGTAATGCAGGTGTGTGTGTACTGTAGTAATGCAGGTGTGTGTATACTGTAGTAATGCAGGTGTATACTGTAGTAATGCAGGTGTGTGTATACTGTAGTAATGCAGGTGTGTGTGTATACTGTAGTAATGCAGGTGTGTGTATACTGTAGTAATGCAGGTGTGTGTATACTGTAGTAATGCAGGTGTGTGTGTACTGTAGTAATGCAGGTGTGTGTGTACTGTAGTAATGCAGGTGTGTGTATACTGTAGTAATGCAGGTGTATACTGTAGTAATGCAGGTGTGTGTATACTGTAGTAATGCAGGTGTGTGTGTATACTGTAGTAATGCAGGTGTGTGTATACTGTAGTAATGCAGGTGTGTGTGTATACTGTAGTAATGCAGGTGTGTGTATACTGTAGTAATGCAGGTGTGTGTGTATACTGTAGTAATGCAGGTGTGTGTATACTGTAGTAATGCAGGTGTATACTGTAGTAATGCAGGTGTGTACTGTAGTAATGCAGGGTATACTGTAGTAATGCAGGTGTGTACTGTAGTAATGCAGGTGTGTGTACTGTAGTAATGCAGGTGTATACTGTAGTAATGCAGGTGTGTGTATACTGTAGTAATGCAGGTGTGTGTGTACTGTAGTAATGCAGGTGTGTGTGTACTGTAGTAATGCAGGTGTATACTGTAGTAATGCAGGTGTGTGTATACTGTAGTAATGCAGGTGTATACTGTAGTAATGCAGGTGTGTGTGTACTGTAGTAATGCAGGTGTGTGTATACTGTAGTAATGCAGGTGTATACTGTAGTAATGCAGGTGTGTGTATACTGTAGTAATGCAGGTGTGTGTGTATACTGTAGTAATGCAGGTGTGTGTATACTGTAGTAATGCAGGTGTGTGTGTACTGTAGTAATGCAGGTGTGTGTGTACTGTAGTAATGCAGGTGTATACTGTAGTAATGCAGGTGTGTGTATACTGTAGTAATGCAGGTGTGTGTATACTGTAGTAATGCAGGTGTGTGTGTACTGTAGTAATGCAGGTGTATACTGTAGTAATGCAGGTGTGTGTGTACTGTAGTAATGCAGGTGTGTGTGTACTGTAGTAATGCAGGTGTGTGTGTATACTGTAGTAATGCAGGTGTGTGTGTACTGTAGTAATGCAGGTGTGTGTATACTGTAGTAATGCAGGTGTGTGTGTATACTGTAGTAATGCAGGTGTGTGTATACTGTAGTAATGCAGGTGTATACTGTAGTAATGCAGGTGTGTGTGTACTGTAGTAATGCAGGTGTGTGTGTACTGTAGTAATGCAGGTGTGTGTGTACTGTAGTAATGCAGGTGTATACTGTAGTAATGCAGGTGTGTGTATACTGTAGTAATGCAGGTGTGTGTGTACTGTAGTAATGCAGGTGTGTGTGTACTGTAGTAATGCAGGTGTGTGTGTATACTGTAGTAATGCAGGTGTGTGTATACTGTAGTAATGCAGGTGTGTGTGTACTGTAGTAATGCAGGTGTGTGTGTACTGTAGTAATGCAGGTGTGTGTGTATACTGTAGTAATGCAGGTGTGTGTATACTGTAGTAATGCAAGTGTATACTGTAGTAATGCAGGTGTGTGTGTACTGTAGTAATGCAGGTGTGTGTGTATACTGTAGTAATGCAAGTGTATACTGTAGTAATGCAGGTGTGTGTATACTGTAGTAATGCAGGTGTGTGTATACTGTAGTAATGCAGGTGTGTGTGTGTGTACTGTAGTAATGCAGGTGTGTGTGTATACTGTAGTAATGCAGGTGTGTGTGTATACTGTAGTAATGCAGGTGTGTGTATACTGTAGTAATGCAGGTGTGTGTGTACTGTAGTAATGCAGGTGTGTGTGTACTGTAGTAATGCAGGTGTGTGTGTACTGTAGTAATGCAGGTGTGTGTGTACTGTAGTAATGCAGGTGTGTTTATACTGTAGTAATGCAGGTGTGTGTGTGTGTGTGTGTGTGTGTGTGTGTGGGTGTGTGTGTGTATACTGTGGTAATGCAGGTGTGTGTGTGTGTGTGTGTGTGTGTGTGTGTGTGTGTGTGTGTGTATACTGTGGTAATGCAGGTGTGTGTGTGTGTGTGTGTGTGTGTGTGTGTGTATACTGTGGTAATGCAGGTGTGTGTGTGTGTATACTGTGGTAATGCAGGTGTGTGTGTGTATACTGTAGTAATGCAGGTGTGTACTGTAGTAATGCAGGTGTGTTTATACTGTAGTAATGCAGGTGTGTGTATACTGTAGTAATGCAGGTGTGTGTATACTGTAGTAATGCAGGTGTGTGTGTGTGTGTGTGTGTGTATACTGTAGTAATGCAGGTGTGTACTGTAGTAATGCAGGTGTGTGTATACTGTAGTAATGCAGGTGTGTGTGTGTGTGTGTATACTGTAGTAATGCAGGTGTGTGTGTACTGTAGTAATGCAGGTGTGTGTATACTGTAGTAATGCAGGTGTGTGTGTGTGTGTGTGTGTACTGTAGTAATGCAGGTGTGTGTGTGTGTGTATACTGTAGTAATGCAGGTGTGTGTGTACTGTAGTAATGCAGGTGTGTGTGTACTGTAGTAATGCAGGTGTGTTTATACTGTAGTAATGCAGGTGTGTGTGTGTGTGTGTGTGTGTGTATACTGTAGTAATGCAGGTGTGTGTGTACTGTAGTAATGCAGGTGTGTGTGTACTGTAGTAATGCAGGTGTGTGTGTGTACTGTAGTAATGCAGGTGTGTGTATACTGTAGTAATGCAGGTGTGTGTATACTGTAGTAATGCAGGTGTGTGTGTGTGTGTGTGTGTGTGTGTGTGTGTGTGTGTGTGTGTGTGTGTGTGTGTGTGTGTGTGTGTGTGTGTGTGTGTGTGTGTGTGTATACTGTAGTAATGCAGGTGTGTGTGTACTGTAGTAATGCAGGTGTGTGTGTACTGTAGTAATGCAGGTGTGTGTGTACTGTGGTAATGCAGGTGTGTGTGTGTACTGTAGTAATGCAGGTGTGTGTATACTGTAGTAATGCAGGTGTGTGTGTGTGTATACTGTAGTAATGCAGGTGTGTGTGTACTTTAGTAATGCAGGTGTGTTTATACTGTAGTAATGCAGGTGTGTGTGTGTGTATACTGTAGTAATGCAGGTGTGTGTGTACTGTAGTAATGCAGGTGTGTGTGTGTGTGTGTGTATACTGTAGTAATGCAGGTGTGTGTGTGTACTGTAGTAATGCAGGTGTGTGTGTACTGTGGTAATGCAGGTGTGTGTGTGTACTGTAGTAATGCAGGTGTGTGTATACTGTAGTAATGCAGGTGTGTGTGTGTGTGTATACTGTAGTAATGCAGGTGTGTGTGTGTGTACTGTAGTAATGCAGGTGTGTGTATACTGTAGTAATGCAGGTGTGTGTGTACTGTAGTAATGCAGGTGTGTGTATACTGTAGTAATGCAGGTGTGTGTGTACTGTAGTAATGCAGGTGTGTGTGTACTGTAGTAATGCAGGTGTGTGTATACTGTAGTAATGCAGGTGTGTGTGTGTGTGTGTGTACTGTGTTAATGCAGGTGTGTGTATACTGTAGTAATGCAGGTGTGTGTGTACTGTAGTAATGCAGGTGTGTGTGTACTGTAGTAATGCAGGTGTGTGTATACTGTAGTAATGCAGGTGTGTATATACTGTAGTAATGCAGGTGTGTGTATACTGTAGTAATGCAGGTGTGTGTATACTGTAGTAATGCAGGTGTGTGTGTGTATACTGTAGTAATGCAGGTGTGTGTGTGTATATACTGTAGTAATGCATGTGTGTGTATACTGTAGTAATGCAGGTGTGTACTGTAGTAATGCATGTGTGTGTATACTGTAGTAATGCAGGTGTGTGTGTACTGTAGTAATGCAGGTGTGTGTATACTGTAGTAATGCAGGTGTGTACTGTAGTAATGCAGGTGTGTGTGTGTGTGTATACTGTAGTAATGCAGGTGTGTGTATACTGTAGTAATGCAGGTGTGTGTATACTGTAGTAATACAGGTGTGTGTGTACTGTAGTAATGCAGGTGTGTGTATACTGTAGTAATGCAGGTGTGTGTATACTGTAGTAATGCAGGTGTGTGTGTGTACTGTGTTAATGCAGGTGTGTGTGTACTGTAGTAATGCAGGTGTGTACTGTAGTAATGCAGGTGTGTGTATACTGTAGTAATGCAGGTGTGTACTGTAGTAATGCAGGTGTGTGTATACTGTAGTAATACAGGTGTGTGTGTACTGTAGTAATGCAGGTGTGTGTATACTGTAGTAATACAGGTGTGTGTGTACTGTAGTAATGCAGGTGTGTGTGTGTACTGTGTTAATGCAGGTGTGTGTGTGTACTGTGTTAATGCAGGTGTGTGTATACTGTAGTAATGCAGGTGTGTGTGTACTGTAGTAATGCAGGTGTGTGTATACTGTAGTAATGCAGGTGTGTACTGTAGTAATGCAGGTGTGTGTGTGTACTGTAGTAATGCAGGTGTGTGTGTGTATACTGTAGTAATGCAGGTGTGTGTATACTGTAGTAATGCAGGTGTGTGTATACTGTAGTAATACAGGTGTGTGTGTACTGTAGTAATGCAGGTGTGTGTATACTGTAGTAATGCAGGTGTGTGTGTACTGTAGTAATGCAGGTGTGTGTGTGTGTGTGTGTGTGTGTGGTGTGTGTGTGTGTACTGTGTAATGCAGGTGTGTGTATACTGTAGTAATGCAGGTGTGTGTATACTGTAGTAATGCAGGTGTGTGTACTGTAGTAATGCAGGTGTGTGTGTATACTGTAGTAATGCAGGTGTGTGTGTACTGTAGTAATGCATGTGTGTGTATACTGTAGTAATGCAGGTGTGTGTGTACTGTAGTAATGCAGGTGTGTGTGTATACTGTAGTAATGCAGGTGTGTGTGTACTGTAGTAATGCATGTGTGTGTATACTGTAGTAATGCAGGTGTGTGTATACTGTAGTAATGCAGATGTGTGTGTACTGTAGTAATGCAGGTGTGTGTGTATACTGTAGTAATGCAGGTGTGTGTATACTGTAGTAATGCAGGTGTGTGTGTACTGTAGTAATGCAGGTGTGTGTATACTGTAGTAATGCAGGTGTGTGTATACTGTAGTAATGCAGGTGTGTGTATACTGTGGTAATACAGGTGTGTGTGTACTGTAGTAATGCAGGTGTGTGTATACTGTAGTAATGCAGGTGTGTTTGTGTACTGTAGTAATGCAGGTGTGTGTGTGTACTGTGGCAATGCAGGTGTGTGTATACTGTAGTAATACAGGTGTGTGTGTGTGTGTGTGTGTACTGTAGTAATGCAGGTGTGTGTGTGTACTGTGGTAATGCAGGTGTGTGTGTACTGTAGTAATGCAGGTGTGTGTGTATACTGTAGTAATGCAGGTGTGTGTAGACTGTAGTAATGCAGGTGTGTGTATACTGTAGTAATGCAGGTGTGTGTGTGTACTGTAGTAATGCAGGTGTGTGTGTGTACTGTGGTAATGCAGGTGTGTGTATACTGTAGTAATGCAGGTGTGTGTATACTGTAGTAATGCAGGTGTGTGTGTACTGTAGTAATACAGGTGTGTGTATACTGTAGAAATGCAGGTGTGTGTATACTGTAGTATTGCAGGTGTGTGTATACTGTAGTAATGCAGGTGTGTCTGTGTGTGTGTGTGTGTGTGTGTGTGTGTGTGTGTGTGTGTGTGTGTGTGTGTGTGTGTGTGTGTGTGTGTGTGTGTGTGTGTGTGTGTGTGTGTGTGTGTGTGTGTGTGTGTGTGTGTGTGTGTGTGTGTGTGTGTGTGTGTGTATACTGTAGTAATGCAGGTGTGTGTATACTGTAGTAATGCAGTTGTGTGTGTGTGTGTGTGTGTGTGTGTGTGTGTGTATACTGTAGTAATGCAGGTGTGTGTATACTGTAGCAATGCAGGTGTGTGTATACTGTAGTAATGCAGGTGTGTGTATACTGTAGCAATGCAGGTGTGTGTGTACTGTAGTAATGCAGGTGTGTGTATACTGTAGTAATACAGGTGTGTGTGTACTGTAGTAATGCAGGTGTGTGTGTGTACTGTGTTAATGCAGGTGTGTGTGTGTACTGTGTTAATGCAGGTGTGTGTATACTGTAGTAATGCAGGTGTGTACTGTAGTAATGCAGGTGTGTGTATACTGTAGTAATGCAGGTGTGTACTGTAGTAATGCAGGTGTGTGTATACTGTAGTAATGCAGGTGTGTACTGCAGTAATGCAGGTGTGTGTATACTGTAGTAATGCAGGTGTGTGTATACTGTAGTAATGCAGGTGTGTACTGTAGTAATGCAGGTGTGTGTGTACTGTAGTAATGCAGGTGTGTGTGTGTATACTGTAGTAATGCAGGTGTGTGTATACTGTAGTAATGCAGGTGTGTGTATACTGTAGTAATACAGGTGTGTGTGTACTGTAGTAATGCAGGTGTGTGTATACTGTAGTAATGCAGGTGTGTGTGTACTGTAGTAATGCAGGTGTGTGTGTGTGTGTGTGTACTGTGTTAATGCAGGTGTGTGTATACTGTAGTAATGCAGGTGTGTACTGTAGTAATGCATGTGTGTGTATACTGTAGTAATGCAGGTGTGTGTGTACTGTAGTAATGCAGATGTGTGTGTACTGTAGTAATGCAGGTGTGTGTGTATACTGTAGTAATGCAGGTGTGTGTATACTGTAGTAATGCAGGTGTGTGTGTACTGTAGTAATGCAGGTGTGTGTGTATACTGTAGTAATGCAGGTGTGTGTATACTGTAGTAATGCAGGTGTGTGTGTGTACTGTAGTAATGCAGGTGTGTGTATACTGTAGTAATGCAGGTGTGTGTATACTGTAGTAATGCAGGTGTGTGTATACTGTGGTAATACAGGTGTGTGTGTACTGTAGTAATGCAGGTGTGTGTATACTGTAGTAATGCAGGTGTGTTTGTGTACTGTAGTAATGCAGGTGTGTGTGTGTACTGTGGCAATGCAGGTGTGTGTATACTGTAGTAATGCAGGTGTGTGTGTGTACTGTAGTAATGCAGGTGTGTGTGTGTACTGTGGCAATGCAGGTGTGTGTATACTGTAGTAATACAGGTGTATGTGTGTGTGTGTGTACTGTAGTAATGCAGGTGTGTGTGTGTACTGTGGTAATGCAGGTGTGTGTGTACTGTAGTAATGCAGGTGTGTGTGTATACTGTAGTAATGCAGGTGTGTGTAGACTGTAGTAATGCAGGTGTGTGTATACTGTAGTAATGCAGGTGTGTGTATACTGTAGTAATGCAGGTGTGTGTGTGTACTGTAGTAATGCAGGTGTGTGTGTGTACTGTGGTAATGCAGGTGTGTGTATACTGTAGTAATGCAGGTGTGTGTATACTGTAGTAATGCAGGTGTGTGTGTACTGTAGTAATACAGGTGTGTGTATACTGTAGAAATGCAGGTGTGTGTATACTGTAGTATTGCAGGTGTGTGTATACTGTAGTAATGCAGGTGTGTGTATACTGTAGAAATGCAGGTGTGTGTATACTGTGGTAATGCAGGTGTGTGTGTGTGTGTGTGTGTGTGTGTGTGTGTGTGTGTGTGTGTGTGTGTGTGTGTGTGTGTGTGTGTGTGTGTGTGTGTGTGTGTGTGTGTGTGTGTGTGTGTGTGTGTGTGTGTGTGTGTGTGTATACTGTAGTAATGCAGGTGTGTGTATACTGTAGTAATGCAGTTGTGTGTGTGTGTGTGTGTGTGTGTGTGTGTGTGTGTGTGTGTGTGTGTGTGTGTGTGTATACTGTAGTAATGCAGGTGTGTGTATACTGTAGCAATGCAGGTGTGTGTATACTGTAGTAATGCAGGTGTGTGTATACTGTAGCAATGCAGGTGTGTGTGTACTGTAGTAATGCAGGTGTGTGTATACTGTAGTAATGCAGGTGTGTGTATACTGTGGTAATGCAGGTGTGTGTATACTGTAGCAATGCAGGTGTGTGTATACTGTGGTAATGCAGGTGTATACTGTAGTAATGCAGGTGTGTGTATACTGTAGTAATGCAGGTGTGTGTATACTGTGGTAATGCAGGTGTGTGTATACTGTAGTAATGCAGGTGTGTGTATACTGTGGTAATGCAGGTGTATACTGTAGTAATGCAGGTGTGTGTGTACTGTAGTAATGCAGGTGTGTGTATACTGTAGTAATGCAGGTGTGTGTATACTGTAGTAATGCAGGTGTGTGTATACTGTGGTAATGCAGGTGTATACTGTAGTAATGCAGGTGTGTGTATACTGTAGTAATGCAGGTGTGTGTATACTGTGGTAATGCAGGTGTGTGTATACTGTAGTAATGCAGGTGTGTGTATACTGTAGTAATGCAGGTGTGTGTATACTGTAGAATGCAGATGTATACTGTAGTAATGCAGATGTGTGTGTACTGTAGTAAAGCAGGTGTGTGTATACTGTGGTAATGCAGGTGTATACTGTAGTAATGCAGGTGTGTGTATACTGTGGTAATGCAGGTGTGTGTATACTGTAGTAATGCAGGTGTGTGTATACTGTGGTAATGCAGGTGTATACTGTAGTAATGCAGGTGTGTGTATACTGTGGTAATGCAGGTGTGTGTATACTGTAGTAATGCAGGTGTGTGTATACTGTAGTAATGCAGGTGTGTGTATACTGTAGTAATGCAGGTGTGTGTGTATACTGTAGTAATGCAGGTGTGTGTATACTGTAGTAATGCAGATGTGTGTATACTGTAGTAATGCAGGTGTGTGTATACTGTAATAATGCAGGTGTGTGTATACTGTAGTAATGCAGATGTGTGTATACTGTAGTAATGCAGATGTGTGTATACTGTAGTAATGCAGGTGTGTGTATACTGTAGTAATGCAGGTGTGTGTGTATACTGTAGTAATGCAGGTGTGTGTATACTGTAGTAATGCAGATGTGTGTATACTGTAGTAATGCAGGTGTGTGTGTACTGTAGTAATGCAGGTGTATACTGTAGTAATGCAGGTGTGTGTATACTGTAGTAATGCAGGTGTATACTGTAGTAATGCAGATGTGTGTATACTGTAGTAATGCAGATGTGTGTATACTGTAGTAATGCAGGTGTGTGTATACTGTGGTAATGCAGGTGTGTGTATACTGTAGTAATGCAGGTGTATACTGTAGTAATGCAGGTGTGTGTATACTGTGGTAATGCAGGTGTATACTGTAGTAATGCAGGTGTGTGTATACTGTAGTAATGCAGATGTGTGTATACTGTAGTAATGCAGGTGTGTGTATACTGTGGTAATGCAGGTGTGTGTGTACTGTAGTAATGCAGGTGTGTGTATACTGTAGTAATGCAGGTGTGTGTATACTGTAATAATGCAGGTGTGTGTATACTGTAGTAATGCAGATGTGTCTATACTGTAGTAATGCAGGTGTGTGTATACTGTGGTAATGCAGGTGTGTGTATACTGTAGTAATGCAGGTGTATACTGTAGTAATGCAGGTGTGTGTATAATGTAGTAATGCAGGTGTGTGTGTACTGTAGTAATGCAGGTGTGTGTGTATACTGTAGTAATGCAGGTGTGTGTATACTGTAGTAATGCAGGTGTGTGTATACTGTAGTAATACAGGTGTGTGTATACTGTAGTAATGCAGATGTGTGTATACTGTAGTAATGCAGGTGTGTGTATACTGTAATAATGCAGGTGTGTGTATACTGTAGTAATGCAGATGTGTGTATACTGTAGTAATGCAGGTGTGTGTATACTGTAGTAATGCAGGTGTATACTGTAGTAATGCAGGTGTGTGTATACTGTAGTAATGCAGGTGTGTGTGTACTGTAGTAATGCAGGTGTATACTGTAGTAATGCAGGTGTATACTGTAGTAATGCAGGTGTGTGTATACTGTAGTAATGCAGGTGTGTGTGTATACTGTAGTAATGCAGGTGTGTGTGTACTGTAGTAATGCAGGTGTATACTGTAGTAATGCAGGTGTTTGTGTATACTGTAGTAATGCAGGTGTGTGTGTACTGTAGTAATGCAGGTGTATACTGTAGTAATGCAGGTGTGTGTGTATACTGTAGTAATGCAGGTGTGTGTATAATGTAGTAATGCAGGTGTATACTGTAG
This sequence comes from Champsocephalus gunnari, assembly GCA_036324595.1. Lineage (NCBI taxonomy): Eukaryota > Metazoa > Chordata > Actinopteri > Perciformes > Channichthyidae > Champsocephalus > Champsocephalus gunnari. Next base: position 298,350 of record CM070438.1, read on the forward strand.
TAATGCAGGTGTGTGTGTACTGTAGTAATGCAGGTGTGTGTGTACTGTAGTAATGCAGGTGTATACTGTAGTAATGCAGGTGTGTGTATAATGTAGTAATGCAGGTGTATACTGTAGTAATGCAGGTGTGTGTGTACTGTAGTAATGCAGGTGTATACTGTGGTAATGCAGGTGTATACTGTAGTAATGCAGGTGTGTGTGTATACTGTAGTAATGCAGGTGTGTGTGTACTGTAGTAATGCAGGTGTGTGTGTATACTGTAGTAATGCAGGTGTGTGTATACTGTAGTAATGCAGGTGTGTGTGTACTGTAGTAATGCAGGTTTATACTGTAGTAATGCAGGTGTCTGTATACTGTAGTAATGCAGGTGTGTGTGTATACTGTAGTAATGCAGGTGTGTGTGTACTGTAGTAATGCAGGTGTGTGTGTATACTGTAGTAATGCAGGTGTGTGTATACTGTAGTAATGCAGGTGTGTGTGTACTGTAGTAATGCAGGTGTGTGTGTATACTGTAGTAATGCAGGTGTGTGTATACTGTAGTAATGCAGGTGTGTGTATACTGTAGTAATGCAGGTGTGTGTATACTGTAGTAATGCAGGTGTGTGTATACTGTAGTAATGTAGGTGTGTGTATACTGTGGTAATGCAGGTGTGTGTATACTGTAGTAATGCAGGTGTGTGTATACTGTAGTAATGCAGGTGTGTGTATACTGTAGTAATGCAGGTGTGTGTATACTGTAGTAATGCAGGTGTGTGTATACTGTAGTAATGCAGGTGTGTGTGTACTGTAGTAATGCAGGTGTGTGTGTACTGTAGTAATGCAGGTGTGTGTGTACTGTAGTAATGCAGGTGTGTGTATACTGTAGTAATGCAGGTGTGTGTGTACTGTAGTAATGCAGGTGTGTGGATACTTTAGTAATGCAGGTGTGTGTGTACTGTAGTAATGCAGGTGTGTGTATACTGTAGTAATGCAGGTGTGTGTGTACTGTAGTAATGCAGGTGTGTGTATACTGTAGTAATGCAGGTGTGTGTGTACTGTAGTAATGCAGGTGTGTGTGTATACTGTAGTAATGCAGGTGTGTGTGTATACTGTAGTAATGCAGGTGTGTGTATACTGTAGTAATGCAGGTGTGTGTATACTGTAGTAATGCAGGTGTGTGTGTACTGTAGTAATGCAGGTGTGTGTATACTGTAGTAATGCAGGTGTGTGTATACTGTAGTAATGCAGGTGTGTGTGTACTGTAGTAATGCAGGTGTGTGTATACTGTAGTAATGCAGGTGTGTGTACTGTAGTAATGCAGGTGTGTGTATACTGTAGTAATGCAGGTGTGTGTATACTGTAGTAATGCAGGTGTGTGTATACTGTAGTAATGCAGGTGTGTGTGTACTGTAGTAATGCAGGTGTGTGTGTACTGTAGTAATGCAGGTGTGTGTGTACTGTAGTAATGCAGGTGTGTGTATACTGTAGTAATGCAGGTGTGTGTGTATACTGTAGTAATGCAGGTGTGTGTGTATACTGTAGTAATGCAGGTGTGTGTATACTGTAGTAATGCAGGTGTGTGTATACTGTAGTAATGCAGGTGTGTACTGTAGTAATGCAGGTGTGTGTATACTGTAGTAATGCAGGTGTGTGTATACTGTAGTAATGCAGGTGTGTGTATACTGTAGTAATGCAGGTGTGTGTATACTGTAGTAATGCAGGTGTGTGTATACTGTAGTAATGCAGGTGTGTGTGTATACTGTAGTAATGCAGGTGTGTGTATACTGTAGTAATGCAGGTGTGTGTATACTGTAGTAATGCAGATGTGTACTGTAGTAATGCAGGTGTGTGTATACTGTAGTAATGCAGGTGTGTGTATACTGTAGTAATGCAGGTGTGTGTATACTGTAGTAATGCAGGTGTGTGTGTACTGTAGTAATGCAGGTGTGTGTGTACTGTAGTAATGCAGGTGTGTGTGTGTACTGTAGTAATGCAGGTGTGTGTATACTGTAGTAATGCAGGTGTGTGTATACTGTAGTAATGCAGGTGTGTGTATACTGTAGTAATGCAGGTGTGTGTATACTGTAGTAATGTAGGTGTGTGTATACTGTGGTAATGCAGGTGTGTGTATACTGTAGTAATGCAGGTGTGTGTGTATACTGTAGTAATGCAGGTGTGTGTGTATACTGTGGTAATGCAGGTGTGTGTGTACTGTAGTAATGCAGGTGTGTGTATACTGTAGTAATGCAGGTGTGTGTGTACTGTAGTAATGCAGGTGTGTGTATACTGTAGTAATGCAGGTGTGTGTGTGTGTACTGTAGTAATGCAGGTGTGTGTATACTGTAGTAATGCAGGTGTGTGTGTACTGTAGTAATGCAGGTGTGTGTGTACTGTAGTAATGCAGGTGTGTGTATACTGTAGTAATGCAGGTGTGTGTGTACTGTAGTAATGCAGGTGTGTGTATACTGTAGTAATGCAGGTGTGTGTGTACTGTAGTAATGCAGGTGTGTGTATACTGTAGTAATGCAGGTGTGTGTGTACTGTAGTAATGCAGGTGTGTGTGTACTGTAGTAATGCAGGTGTGTGTGTACTGTAGTAATGCAGGTGTGTGTATACTGTAGTAATGCAGGTGTGTGTATACTGTAGTAATGCAGGTGTGTGTATACTGTAGTAATGCAGGTGTGTGTGTACTGTAGTAATGCAGGTGTGTGTATACTGTAGTAATGCAGGTGTGTACTGTAGTAATGCAGGTGTGTGTATACTGTAGTAATGCAGGTGTGTGTATACTGTAGTAATGCAGGTGTGTGTGTACTGTAGTAATGCAGGTGTGTGTATACTGTAGTAATGCAGGTGTGTACTGTAGTAATGCAGGTGTGTGTGTACTGTAGTAATGCAGGTGTGTGTGTACTGTAGTAATGCAGGTGTGTGTGTGTATACTGTAGTAATGTAGGTGTGTGTGTGTATACTGTAGTAATGCAGGTGTGTGTGTGTATACTGTAGTAATGCAGTAATGCATGTGTGTGTCTTCAGATCATCCTCGCCATTATGATCGTTTGGCTCGTCTGTTACATCCTGACTCTCACCGAAATGTTGCCTAGCGACCCTGAACGCTACGGACACAAGGCTCGCACCGACGCACGGGGGGAAATCATGGCGTCCTCGCCGTGGTTCAGAGTCCCTTATCCCTGTAAGCCAATCACAGCCCTCCACAACAACCAATCAGAGCCCCTTATCCCTGTAAGCCAATCACACCCCTCCACACCAACCAATGAGAGCCCCTTATCCCAGAAAGCCCAACAATATCAACCAGAGATGCTCACCTGAAATCATTCAATCACAGTCCTGTGTGTCTGATAGGTCAGTGGGGGTTGCCAGTGGTAACGGTTGCCGGGGTGCTGGGCATGCTCAGTGCCACCATGGCAGGAATCGTAGAGTCCATCGGGGATTATTACGCCTGCGCCCGCCTGTCTGGAGCCACGCCCCCTCCAGTGCACGCCATCAACAGGTGAGACAGCAGGTAAACAGGAAGTGATGCAGGCTCCGCCTCCTCCAGTGCACGCCATCAACAGGTGAGAGAGCAGGTAGACAGGAAGTGATGCAGGCTCTGCTTCCTCCAGTGCACGCCATCAACAGGTGAGACAGCAGGTAAACAGGAAGTGATGCAGGCTCCGCCTCCTCCGGTGCACGCCATCAACAGGTGAAACAGCAGGTAAACAGGAAGTGATGCAGGCTCCGCCTCCTCCAGTGCACGCCATCAACAGGTGAGACAGCAGGTAAACAGGAAGTGATGCAGGCTCCACCTCCTCCAGGGCACGCCATCAACAGGTGAGACAGCAGGTAGACAGGAAGTGATGCAGGCTCCACCTCCTCCAATACACGCCATCAACAGGTGAGACAGCAGGTAGACAGGAAGTGATGCAGGCTCCGCCCCCACCAGGAGTTTGACCTTTAGTTTTCCAGAGGGATCTTTTTTCTTTCTTTTCCTTTTTCTTAAACAACACAAACAGCCTCAAAGACAAACAAAATACAGGTGTGCAGGTTTGTATCCCCACAGAATAACACAAGATTAATATTACAAAAACATTTAAAATGACAGACAAACAAATGATGAACAAATGAATGAAATCACAGCACAAACAAAACTAAAACCAACAACAACAACTAAACAGGTGGAGCTAAATGTTCGTCATGGTTTCCAGGGGGATCTTCACTGAAGGCGTGTGCTGCGTCATCGCCGGCCTGCTGGGGACAGGAAACGGCTCCACCTCCTCCAGCCCAAATATAGGCGTGCTGGGAATCACCAAGGTAACGGAATCAGACACGCAGAAAGAGCCAAACAGTTCCATGTGAACTCAGAAGCAGGCACACAAGAATCACATCCTGTAACGGGTCTGAGATTATATAGCACCGTTAATAACGGATATA
>CM070438.1:307753-332753 GCA_036324595.1 Champsocephalus gunnari
TTGAAATGTTTTACTGTTGAAATGTTTTAACGTTGAAATGTTTTAACGTTGAAATGTTTTACCGTTGAAATGTTTCAACGTTGAAATGTTTTACCGTTGAAATGTTTTAACGTTGAAATGTTTTACCGTTGAAATGTTTTAACGTTGAAATGTTTCAACGTTGAAATGTTTTACCGTTGAAATGTTTTAACGTTGAAATGTTTTAACGTTGAAATGTTTTACTGTTGAAATGTTTTACCGTTGAAATGTTTTAATGTTGAAATGTTTTACCGTTGAAATGTTTTACTGTTGAAATGTTTTAACGTTGAAATGTTTTACCGTTGAAATGTTTTAACGTTGAAATGTTTTACCGTTGAAATGTTTTAACGTTGAAATGTTTTAACGTTGAAATGTTTTACTGTTGAAATGTTTTACCGTTGAAATGTTGTAATGTCCCAATGTTGTAATGTTCATGCCATTAACACAACCCTAACCCTAACCCTAACCCTAACCCTAACCCTAACCCTGACAGTTCTGCTGTGAAAGTGGCCGTGTGACCTTCACCTCACCTACCTCTATTTAGCTAACCATTGATAAAAATATGCTAAATTGGCTGTGAATGAAAAGGATGTATATTTCCATCTTTGTTGTTTCAGACATGTGAGACCAGGCATGTGAAGCTAGATAGAACATCCTGAACTGTTGACCTATACACACACATTCTAGATGGTGCAATAAAAGCGTAGAAGTTCCAGCCACCATGCAGAGAAGGCGCTCGTGTTTTTTGACACCGTGAGAGCGGTTACAGCGGGTGTGAAGACAATGAGGCACAGGATGCACTGAAACAAAGGGGAAAGTGGGGTTGTTCAATTTGCAAATATGAAGTTAATATATGAGACAGAATGTATTCATGTTTCTCATCGAAACATCAATCAATCATGTAGAATATGTTAATCTTGAGGGGTTCGTTCTATACGTCTCAATCATGTTAAGAAATAAGAACAAAGTGATGTTTCTCTCTGTAACTCCGCCCACTGAGCACATACGGCAGCAGACGATTACTCAGCTTCTAATTATTATTTACAAATGTGTTATTCCCAAATCAAAATGGTCGGACTCAAAACCCTACTTTTAATAGTTTAATATTTTGTTAAACTTGAACAATATGGCACTTTAATGAACAAAATGAAAAGCAGAACAAATTGCTAAAAATCTGTATTTGAAAATGTTGAAGCTTTTCTTTAAAGCCTGTGCTTCAGGTCTCAGGCTCTAAAGGACATCCCAGAACAAATGACCATATCTTCTAAAAGGGTTAAAATAATCATCTTTTCTCTCAAAGCAAGGTTACACCTGCTGGATGGAGAAGAGTCAGAATCAATATAGTGTTTTTATTTTAAAGTCAATTCAGATGGAACTCAGCAACAACATGACTCAGTGAAACCAGCTGGAGGAAGGTCGACTGAAAGGGTTAGGAATCCAAAGCACAACATCTAATAAGTACCCTGTATCCAAGTTGATGCAAAACAAGTGACCTTTGACCTTTTTAGAGAGATTTAGCAAAGGTAACGTCCAGGCCGTCTGACCTCTGACCTCTGACCTCTGACTTCTGACCTCTGGGTCGTTTGAGAACCATCGGTTCCATTTGACCTTTTTCACCGTAAAATCATTTTATTACTTTGAATTATCACGATAGGTATTCATTCGTCCTGCCGGGGTCCCCCCTCATTGTTTGTTTGTAGCCTTTATTTAACCAGGTGTAACCCTTGAAGATCTCTCTACAAAGTCACACACACACACACTCTCTCTGCTCTCTACAAAGTCACACACACACACACACTTACACACTCTCTGCTCTCTACAAAGTCACACACACACACACACACACTCACACACTCTCTGCTCTCTACAAAGTCACACACACACACACTCTCTGCTCTCTACAAAGTCACACACACACACACACACACACACACACACACACTCACACACACACTCTCTGCTCTCTACAAAGTCACACACACACACACTCTCTCTGCTCTCTACAAAGTCACACACACACACACTCTCTCTGCTCTCTACAAAGTCACACACACACACACACACACTCACACACTCTCTGCTCTCTACAAAGTCACACACACACACACTCTCTGCTCTCTACAAAGTCACACACACACACACACACACACACACACACACACACACACACACACACACACTCACACACACACTCTCTGCTCTCTACAAAGTCACACACACACACACTCTCTGCTCTCTACAAAGTCACACACACACACACACACTCACACACACACTCTCTGCTCTCTACAAAGTCACACACACACACACACACACACACACACACACACACACACACTCACACACACACTCTCTGCTCTCTACAAAGTCACACACACACACACTCTCTGCTCTCTACAAAGTCACACACACACACACGCACACGCACACACACACACACTCTCTGCTCTCTACAAAGTCAAACCCTTCTTCTTTTCCAGTTTTCGAACATGTCGCTTCTTTTGTCTTCATAGAAGGCAGCAGACATATATATATAAATATAAATACATGTATTTATGTATAGATATAACAACAAGATACTGTGTTGATACATTGTTTTTATTATTATATAGTCATTTTAAAACACGTGCTGGTGCAACATTCTGTTCATACAGGATACAAATACATTTCACATCTTTTACACTTTTCTATCATCATTTCCAGTATCTTTAGTATTTCAAAGATTACAAATAATATGTGGCTGTTGTACACCTGCTCCCCAGCAGGGGGTCTCGTGTGCACGTGCAGCCCACGTGAAGCCTCAGGTGAACCTCTAGTGAACCGATTGGCTGGAAGCAGGACGTGCTTCAGATCGGTTGAACCACATCGCTCGTACCACCATGGATGTGTGATAAGAACCACATCGCCCCTCCTGCACCCGGCCGGCGACACGATGGACTCAGGAGAGCTCAGACCCTCACTGATAGAGGTCGGAACATGTTTTAAGTATAAATAAATAAAAGCATAAATAAAAGTAGGAATAAAAACATCAATGAACAAAAACATGAATAAATACAGAATAAACAGCGTGCAGTGTTTTCAGGGAGCTTCAGCGTGCGCGCTGCGGCTCAGCTGGAACGCAGTCGACTCACGACCGCAGGGTCTCTGGTTCAACGACTGGTCAATACGTCTTTTTTATTTATTCATTAAAGCTACAGCTAAATGAGATCATGCAGTTAATAAATGTATTGTTTGCTATGGTTTAGCCTGTCTTCGGCTACAACATGGTTACGTTTATGAATATTATTAAGGAATACAAATCCCTCTTTGCGATGTGTACCAGCCTCCTTAGGCTTTTCCATCACAGTCATTACACTGGAATAAATACTATATTGTTAACGTGAAAATATGATTAATGTTCGTTGTTTAGAGTTATTAAGGCTTCACTCAATGGGAACTCGGTATGAGATAGAGCACGAGATGTCCAGTCTGCCTGTTGTACACACTTTGACCAGCAGGGGGTTGTGTTCAGATGAAGCCTCATGAGATGAACCCTTTTGCGAACCAATTGGCTGGAAAGCTTCAAAGCGTCATGAGGCTTCATCTCGCCATCACTACAACTAAGTTTACACGGACAATATATGGAATGGTACTTACAGACATAAAGACCCTAGGATGTGAGCAAGGATTTAGTTGACAGGAAACAACCCATGTGCTCCATAGACAGCCAGAAACAGGAAACTACGGCAAGCATTTATGGACACACAGTGCAAAACCCAAAACCCTTTGCAGGCCCTGTTAAAGGGGCAGCACAGTGTGTGTATACGTGTGTGTTTGTGTGTAATTTTGCGTTTGTGTGTATTGTGTTTGTTTCCCGGGAAACCCCTCAGGAGAAACCCCGGCTGTTGTTGTGCCTGCTGTGACGTCACGTTGCTCCGCTCTCCGCTTGTCATCGTGCCGAAGCTTCAAAGCTGTATTTATTTTCTGAATTTGCCGAAACCAGTTCAATATCCTGAAAGCCACGACTCTGTTTATTTGAAACCAGATGCAAACAAACCGTCACGGACCCTGCCGTGTTATCTATGATTACGATACGCCTACATTCATCATGTCAGCGGAGGGAGGGGAGCTGTCTTCTTCCCTTCACAAGCTTCAAACATGTATTTTATCGTGTGATTCTGAAAGCCAAGACTTTGTTTATTTAAAAAATGTTAAAAAACATCAGAAATATTTTAATTAAATTTTTTTTTGTATTTATTGGCTCATGATGGGCCCCTGATCTCCGTAGGCCCCTGATCTCCGTAGGCCCCTGATCTCCGTAGGCCCCTGATCTCCGTAGGCCCCTGATCTCCGTAGGCCCCTGATCTCCGTAGGCCCCTGATCTCCGTAGGCCCCTGATCTCCGTAAGCCCCTGATCTCCGTAAGCCCCTGATCTCCGTAGGCCCCTGATCTCCGTAGGCCCCTGATCTCCGTAAGCCCCTGATCTCCGTAGGCCCCTGATCTCCGTAGGCCCCTGATCTCCGTAGGCCCCTGATCTCCGTAAGCCCCTGATCTCCGTAGGCCCCTGATCTCCGTAGGCCCCTGATCTCCGTAGACTACAGAACACCAGGGGACGGGTCAAAAGCTACAGAACACCAGGGGACGGGTCAGAAGCTACAGAACACCAGGGGACGGGTCAGAAGCTACAGAACACCAGGGGACGGGTCAGAAGCTACAGAACACCAGGGGACGGGTCAGAAGCTACAGAACACAAGGGGACGGGTCAGAAGCTACAGAACACCAGGGGACGGGTCAGAAGCTACAGAACACAAGGGGACGGGTCAGAAGCTACAGAACACAAGGGGACGGGTCAGAAGCTACAGAACACCAGGGGACGGGTCAGAAGCTACAGAACACCAGGGGACGGGTCAGAAGCTACAGAACACAAGAGGACGGGTCAGAAGCTACAGAACACCAGGGGACGGGTCAGAAGCTACAGAACACCAGGGGACGGGTCAGAAGCTCCAGAACACCAGGGGACGGGTCAGAAGCTACAGAACACAAGGGGACGGGTCAGAAGCTACAAAACACAAGGGGACGGGTCAGAAGCTACAGAACACAAGGGGACGGGTCAGGAGCTACAGAACACCAGGGGACGGGTCAGAAGCTACAGAACACCAGGGGACGGGTCAGAAGCTACAGAACACCAGGGAACGGGTCAGAAGCTACAGAACACCAGAGGGACGAGTCAGAAGCTACATAACACCAGGGGACGGGTCAGAAGCTACAGAACACAAGAGGACGGGTCAGAAGCTACAGAACACCAGGGGACGGGTCAGAAGCTACGGAACACCAGGGGACGGGTCAGAAGCTACAGAACACCAGGGGACGGTTCAGAAGCTACAGAACACCAGGGGACGGGTCAGAAGCTACAGAACACCAGGGGACGGGTCAGAAGCTACAGTACACAAGGGGACGGGTCAGAAGCTACAGAACACAAGGGGACGGGTCAGAAGCTACAGAACACAAGGGGACGGGTCAGAAGCTACAGAACACCAGGGGACGGGTCAGAAGCTACAGAACACCAGGGGACGGGTCAGAAGCTACAGAACACCAGGGGACGGGTCAGAAGCTACAGAACACAAGGGGACGGGTCAGAAGCTACAGAACACCAGGGGACGGGTCAGAAGCTACAGACCACCAGGGGACGGGTCAGAAGCTACAGAACACCAGGGGACGGGTCAGAAGCTCCAGAACACCAGGGGACGGGTCAGAAGCTACAGAACACCAGGGGACGGGTCAGAAGCTACAGAACACCAGGGGACGGGTCAGAAGCTACAGAACACCAGGGGACGGGTCAGAAGCTACAGAGCACCAGGGGAGGGGTCAGAAGCTGCAGAACACCAGGGGACGGGTCAGAAGCTTCAGAACACCAGGGGACGGGTCAGAAGCTTCAGAACACAAGGGGACGGGTCAGAAGCTACAGAACACCAGGGGACGGGTCAGAAGCTACAGAACACCAGGGGACGGGTCAGAAGCTACAGAACACCAGGGGACGGGTCAGAAGCTACAGAACACCAGGGGACGGGTCAGAAACTACAGAACACCAGGGGACGGGTCAGAAGCTACAGAACACCAGGGGACGGGTCAGAAGCTACAGAACACCAGGGGACGGGTCAGAAGCTACAGAACACCAGGGGACGGGTCAGAAGCTCCAGAACACCAGGGGATGGGTCAGAAGCTACAGAACACAAGGGGACGGGTCAGAAGCTACAGAACACCAGGGGACGGGTCAGAAGCTACAGAACACCAGGGGACGGGTCAGAAGCTACAGAACACAAGGGGACGGGTCAGAAGCTACAGAACACCAGGGGACGGGTCAGAAGCTACAGAACACCAGGGGACGGGTCAGAAGCTGCAGAACACCAGGGGACGAGTCAGAAGCTACAGAACACCAGGGGACGGGTCAGAAGCTCCAGTACACCAGGGGACGGGTCAGAAGCTACAGAACACCAGGGGACGGGTCAGAAGCTAAAGAACACAAGGGGACGGGTCAGAAGCTACAGAACACCAGGGGACGGGTCAGAAGCTACAGAACACAAGGGGACGAGTCAGAAGCTACAAAACACCAGGGGACGGGTCAGAAGCTACAGAACACCAGGGGACGGGTCAGAAGCTACAGAACACCAAGGGGCGGGTCAGAAGCTACAGAACACCAGGGGACGGGTCAGAAGCTACAGAACACCAGGGGACAGGTCAGAAGGTACAGAACACCAGGGGACGGGTCAGAAGCTACAGAACACCAGGGGACGGGTCAGAAGCTACAGAACACCAGGGGACGGGTCAGAAGCTACAGAACACCAGGGGACGGGTCAGAAGCTACAGAACACCAGGGGACGGGTCAGAAGCTACAGAACACCAGGGGACGGGTCAGAAACTACAGAACACCAGGGGACGGGTCAGAAGCTACAAAACACAAGGGGACGGGTCAGAAGCTACAGAACACCAGGGGACGGGTCAGAAACTACAGAACACCAGGGACGGGTCAGAAGCTACAGAACACAAGGGGACGGGTCAGAAGCTACAGAAGCTACAGAACACCAGGGGACGGGTCAGAAGCTACAGAACACCAGGGGACGGGTCAGAAGCTACAGAACACAAGGGGACGGGTCAGAAGCTACAGAACACCAGGGGACGGGTCAGAAGCTACAGAACACCAGGGGACGGGTCAGAAGCTACAGAACACCAGGGGACGGGTCAGAAGCTACAGAACACCAGGGGACGGGTCAGAAGCTGCAGAACACCAGGGGACGGGTCAGAAGCTACAGAACACAAGGGGACGGGTCAGAAGCTACAGAAGCTACAGAACACCAGGGGACGGGTCAGAAGCTACAGAACACCAGGGGACGGGTCAGAAGCTACAGAACACAAGGGGACGGGTCAGAAGCTACAGAACACCAGGGGACGGGTCAGAAGTTACAGAACACCAGGGGACGGGTCAGAAGCTGCAGAACACCAGGGGACGGGTCAGAAGCTACAGAACACAAGAGGACGGGTCAGAACCAGAGAAGCATGACATGGGACCTGTGAGACTCCAAGCTCACTGGGGTTGAGGCTTTCTTACACGGGGCTCGACTGCCCCACACGTCTGATCCAAACATAGTAACGTGTACTGGGGGAAATAATTATTAAAGTTATTTAATAATTGTGACATTTATTTTGAAGATGAACGATGCTCAAAGCGAGGGGGCAAAGGATACATCTGAGGGCGCAATGCCCCCTTGTGCCCTTGTCCTGATGGGGGTCTACGGGAAGTACTGTCCGTCTTTGTCCTCCAAACACATCTCATATTTACACCTGAAGAGGAACCAGTACTACAGGAAGTACTGGTTCCTCTATGTCGGTACTGGTTCCTCTATGTGGGTACTGGTTCCTCTATGTCGGTACTGGTTCCTCTATGTCGGTACTGGTTCCTCTATGTGGGTACTGGTTCCTCTATGTCGGTACTGGTTCCTCTATGTCGGTACTGGTCCCTCTATGTGGGTACTGGTTCCTCTATGTCGGTACTGGTTCCTCTATGTCGGTACTGGTTCCTCTATGTGGGTACTGGTTCCTCTATGTCGGTACTGGTTCCTCTATGTCGGTACTGGTTCCTCTATGTCGGTACTGGTTCCTCTATGTCGGTACTGGTGCCTCTATGTTGGTACTGGTTCCTCTATATTGGTACTGGTTCCTCTATGTCGGTACTGGTTCCTCTATGTTGGTACTGGTTCCTCTATGTCGGTACTGGTCCCTCTATATTGGTACTGGTTCCTCTATGTTGGTACTGGTTCCTATATGTCGGTACTGGTTCCTCTATGTCGGTACTGGTCCCTCTATATTGGTACTGGTTCCTCTATATTGGTACTGGTTCCTCTATGTTGGTACTGGTCCCTCTATGTTGGTACTGGTTCCTCTATATTGGTACTGGTTCCTCTATGTTGGTACTGGTCCCTCTATGTTGGTACTGGTTCCTCTATATTGGTACTGGTTCCTCTATGTCGGTACTGGTCCCTCTATGTTGGTACTGGTCCCTCTATGTTGGTACTGGTCCCTCTATGTTGGTACTGGTTCCTCTATATTGGTACTGGTTTCTCTATGTTGGTACTGGTCCCTCTATGTTGGTACTGGTCCCTCTATGTTGGTACTGGTTCCTCTATATTGGTACTGGTTCCTCTATGTCGGTACTGGTTCCTCTATGTCGGTAGAGCTGCAGTAAAACACCAGAGTACACACTTCCTGTGGAAATCACTTTAATTTCTGTGTTCATTTCATAACAACATCATCCGTCATCAAAGGTTCACAAAACAAAACATCCACAGACCTGAAGAAGGAGGGGGGGGTCAGGGTCCCTGTGATTGGTCAGAGAGCGTAGGGGGGGGGTCAGGGTCCCTGTGATTGGTCAGAGAGCGTAGGGGGGGTCAGGGTCCCTGTGATTGGTCAGAGAGCGTAGGGGGGTCAGGGTCCCTGTGATTGGTCAGAGAGCGTAGGGGGGGGTCAGGGTCCCTGTGATTGGTCAGAGAGCGTAGGGGGGTCAGGGTCCCTGTGATTGGTCAGAGAGCGTAGGGGGGGTCAGGGTCCCTGTGATTGGTCAGAGAGCGTAGGGGGGTCAGGGTCCCTGTGATTGGTCAGAGAGCGTAGGGGGGTCAGGGTCCCTGTGATTGGTCAGAGAGCGTAGGGGGGTCAGGGTCCCTGTGATTGGTCAGAGAGCGTAGGGGGGGTCAGGGTCCCTGTGATTGGTCAGAGAGCGTAGGGGGGTCAGGGTCCCTGTGATTGGTCAGAGAGCGTAGGGGGGTCAGGGTCCCTGTGATTGGTCAGAGAGCGTAGGGGGGTCAGGGTCCCTGTGATTGGTCAGAGAGCGTAGGGGGGGTCAGGGTCCCTGTGATTGGTCAGAGAGCGTAGGGGGGGTCAGGGTCCCTGTGATTGGTCAGAGAGCGTAGGGGGGGTCAGGGTCCCTGTGATTGGTCAGAGAGCGTAGGGGGGGTCAGGGTCCCTGTGATTGGTCAGAGAGCGTAGGGGGGTCAGGGTCCCTGTGATTGGTCAGAGAGCGTAGGGGGGGTCAGGGTCCCTGTGATTGGTCAGAGAGCGTAGGGGGGGTCAGGGTCCCTGTGATTGGTCAGAGAGCGTAGGGGGGGTCAGGGTCCCTGTGATTGGTCAGAGAGCGTAGGGGGGGTCAGGGTCCCTGTGATTGGTCAGAGAGCGTAGGGGGGTCAGGGTCCCTGTGATTGGTCAGAGAGCGTAGGGGGGGTCAGGGTCCCTGTGATTGGTCAGAGAGCGTAGGGGGGTCAGGGTCCCTGTGATTGGTCAGAGAGTGTAGGGGGGGTCAGGGTCCCTGTGATTGGTCAGAGAGCGTAGGGGGGGTCAGGGTCCCTGTGATTGGTCAGAGAGCGTAGGGGGGTCAGGGTCCCTGTGATTGGTCAGAGAGCGTAGTGGGGTCAGGGTCCCTGTGATTGGTCAGAGAGCGTAGGGGGGTCAGGGTCCCTGTGATTGGTCAGAGAGCGTAGGGGGGGTCAGGGTCCCTGTGATTGGTCAGAGAGCGTAGGGGGGGTCAGGGTCCCTGTGGTTGGTCAGAGTGTAGGGGGGGTCAGGGTCCCTGTGAATGGTCAGAGCCTTGGGGGGTCAGAGTCCATGTGATTAGTCAGAGAGCATTGAGGCCACTCCCCTCTGCCTCCTTCAGTTCTTTTAAAGCCACGCCCTCTGTTATGACCACGCCCTCTTTCAAAGCCACGCCTTCTTCTGGTTGGAGAGGGGCGAGATTTGTTTCCGACCTGAACAAAAACATTTATATAAGCAAGGATGCTAACACAGCTAACTCTGTTAACAAAGCTAACAGGGATATATATACGCTTTCAGAGCTAATAAGGCTAACTCTGTTAACAAAGCTAACAGGGATATATATACGCTTTCAGAGCTAATAAGGCTAACTCTGTTAACAAAGCTAACAGGGATATATATACGCTTTCAGAGCTAATAAGGCTAACTCTGTTAACAAAGCTAACAGGGATATATATACGCTTTCAGAGCTAATAAGGCTAACTCTGTTAACAAAGCTAACAGGGATATATATACGCTTTCAGAGCTAATAAGGCTAACTCTGTTAACAAAGCTAACAGGGATATATATACGCCTTCAGAGCTAATAAGGCTAACTCTGTTAACAAAGCTAACAGGGATATATATACGCTTTCAGAGCTAATAAGGCTAACTCTGTTAACAAAGCTAACAGGGATATATATACGCTTTCAGAGCTAATAAGGCTAACTCTGTTAACAAAGCTAACAGGGATATATATACGCCTTCAGAGCTAATAAGGCTAACTCTGTTAACAAAGCTAACAGGGATATATATACGCTTTCAGAGCTAATAAGGCTAACTCTGTTAACAAAGCTAACAGGGATATATATACGCTTTCAGAGCTAATAAGGCTAACTCTGTTAACAAAGCTAACAGGGATATATATACGCTTTCAGAGCTAATAAGGCTAACTCTGTTAACAAAGCTAACAGGGATATATATACGCTTTCAGAGCTAATAAGGCTAACTCTGTTAACAAAGCTAACAGGGATATATATACGCTTTCAGAGCTAATAAGGCTAACTCTGTTAACAAAGCTAACAGGGATATATATACGCTTTCAGAGCTAATAAGGCTAACTCTGTTAACAAAGCTAACAGGGATATATATACGCCTTCAGAGCTAATAAGGCTAACTCTGTTAACAAAGCTAACAGGGATATATATACGCTTTCAGAGCTAATAAGGCTAACTCTGTTAACAAAGCTAACAGGGATATATATACGCTTTCAGAGCTAATAAGGCTAACTCTGTTAACAAAGCTAACAGGGATGACCCCGTCCCGGCTGATAATGCTCACAAAGGTTATACTGACAATGCTGGCACTGCTAACGCTAGCACAGCTAATTCAGCTATCTTACAGAGCGACTAATTAAGCTGCTAGCCGTTAGCTTACCCGTTCTCCTCCACGTCCTCGATGGTGTCGGGCAGCGGCTTGTTGAGCGTCTCCGGCAGGAAGCAGGCGAAGACGCTGGCTAACACCGCCGCCCCCCCCGTAAACAAGACTGGGCAGAGCAGGGAGTACCTGGGAAATGCAGTCCATCAGAAGGGTTAGCATGAATTACGTAGGAAGGGGGAGATGTATCTGATTCCTGGACGTACTTATAAACATGGGACAAGCAACAACAACAACAACAACAACAACAACAATAATGATAACATGTTCAACGAGAGACCTCATCAAGGATCAGGACCGCGGGCGCCGCCATGCTGCCGACCCTCGCCATGGTGGAAACAAAGCCCATCCCTGTCTGCCTGCACACACACACACACACACACACATACACACACAAACACACACACACACACACATACACACACAAACACACACACATACAGACAAACACACACATACAGAGATGATGCATGGCTGTGTAATGTATGTATACTGTATATATGTATTTATATATGTACGGGGGCTCACCTGAGCACGGTGGGGTACAGCTCACCTGTGTATAGGTACACGGTGGTGAAGGAGGCCGAGGTGAAGCATTTACCCAGACAGGCCAGCGTGGTGCGAACCGTCTGCATGTCTGTGGGGGGAGTACACCTGTCTCTCACACCTCAGTACACTGTGTGTGTGTGTGTGTGTGTGTGTGTGTGTGTGTGTGTGTGTGTGTGTGTGTGTGTGTGTGTGTGTGTGTGTGTGCCTGCCTGCGTGCGTGCGTGCGTGTGTGTGTGTGTGTGTGTGTGTGTGTGTGTGTGTGTGTGTGTGTGTGTTACCTGCAGGGACCAGGATGTTGGCGAAGATGAATAGGGCGGAGACGAACAGGCAGGTGGCCTGAGAGACGCGTCTCCCCAGGTAACTGAGCATTCCCAGAGCCAACAGCTTGGCGGGAAAATCCATGGCCCCGAAAATCAGCTGGATCTGGTAGATACTCACCTGGACAGGTGAGACAGGTGGGATGGAGACAGGTGAGACAGGTGGGATGGAGACAGGTGAGACAGGTGGGATGGAGACAGGTGAGACAGGTGGGATGGAGACAGGTGAGACAGGAGGACAGGTGGGACAGGTGGGACAGGAGGACACATGGGAGAGGAACAGGTGAGACAGGTGGGATGGAGGCAGGTGGGACAGGTGGGACAGGAACAGGTGGTATAGAGACAGATGAGACAGGAACAGGTGAGACAGGTTGGATGGAGGCAGGTGGGACAGGAACAGGTGAGACAGGTGGGATGGAGGCAGGTGGGACAGGTGGGACAGGAACAGGTGAGACAGGTGGGATGGAGGCAGGTGGGACAGGAGGACAGGTGGGACAGGTGGGACAGGAACAGGTGGGACAGGTGGGATGGAGACAGGTGAGACAGGTGGGATGGAGGCAGGTGAGACAGGAGGACAGGTGGGACAGGTAGTACAGAGACAGGTGAGACAGGTGGGATGGAGGCAGGTGAGACAGGAGGACAGGTGGGACAGGTAGTACAGAGACAGGTGAGACAGGTGGGATGGAGGCAGGTGAGACAGGAGGACAGGTGGGACAGGTAGTACAGAGACAGGTGGGACAGGTGGGACAGGTGGGATGGAGACAGGTGAGACAGGTGGGATGGAGGCAGGTGAGACAGGTGGGATGGAGGCAGGTGAGACAGGTGGGATGGAGGCAGGTGAGACAGGAGGACAGGTGGGACAGGTGGGATGGAGGCAGGTGAGACAGGTGGGATGGAGGCAGGTGAGACAGGAGGACAGGTGGGACAGATGGTACAGAGACAGGTGAGACAGGAGGACAGGTGGGACAGGAACAGGTGAGACATGTATGTCTCTGTATGTCTCTGTTAGTGAAAACATTCAGAGAGCAACAGGAAGTGTTAGCGTAGCTGCTGTTAGCTTACATGTAGCATCAGTGCTAATCATGTGACTCACCCCAAACTTCTGCAGGTCCATCGCCAGACCATAATACGCAAAGCTGGTGGAAAACCTGCAGGATGACATCACTTCAGACGGGCATGACTATATGTACATGGATATAGAGCTATATAAATACATCATGTGAAATACATCATGTAGAAATACATCATGTAGAAATATATCATGTAGAAATATATCATGTAGAAATACATCATGTAGAAATACATCATGTAGAAATATATCATGTAGAAATATATCATGTGAAATACATCATGTAGAAATATATCATGTAGAAATATATCATGTAGAAATACATCATGTAGAAATACATCATGTAGAAATACATCATGTAGAAATATATCATGTAGAAATATATCATGTGAAATATATCATGTAGAAATACATCATGTGAAATATATCATGTAGAAATATATCATGTAGAAATATATCATGTGAAATACATCATGTGAAATATATCATGTAGATATATATCATGTAGAAATACATCATGTGAAATATATCATGTAGATATATATCATGTAGAAATACATCATGTGAAATATATCATGTAGAAATATATCATGTAGAAATATATCATGTAGAAATACATCATGTAGAAATACATCATGTAGATATATATCATGTGAAATATATCATGTAGATATATATCATGTAGAAATACATCATGTGAAATATATCATGTAGAAATACATCATGTAGAAATATATCATGTAGAAATATATCATGTAGAAATACATCATGTAGAAATACATCATGTAGAAATACATCATGTAGAAATATATCATGTAGAAATATATCATGTGAAATATATCATGTAGAAATACATCATGTGAAATATATCATGTAGAAATATATCATGTAGAAATATATCATGTGAAATACATCATGTGAAATATATCATGTAGATATATATCATGTAGAAATACATCATGTGAAATATATCATGTAGATATATATCATGTAGAAATACATCATGTGAAATATATCATGTAGAAATATATCATGTAGAAATATATCATGTAGAAATACATCATGTAGAAATACATCATGTAGATATATATCATGTGAAATATATCATGTAGAAATACATCATGTAGAAATATATCATGTAGAAATACATCATGTAGAAATATATCATGTAGAAATATATCATGTGAAATATATCATGTAGATATATATCATGTAGAAATACATCATGTGAAATATATCATGTAGATATATATCATGTAGAAATACATCATGTGAAATATATCATGTAGAAATATATCATGTAGAAATATATCATGTAGAAATATATCATGTAGAAATATATCATGTAGAAATATATCATGTAGAAATATATCATGTAGAAATACATCATGTAGAAATACATCATGTAGAAATATATCATGTAGAAATATATCATGTGAAATACATCATGTAGAAATATATCATGTAGAAATATATCATGTAGAAATACATCATGTAGAAATACATCATGTAGAAATACATCATGTAGAAATATATCATGTAGAAATATATCATGTGAAATATATCATGTAGAAATACATCATGTGAAATATATCATGTAGAAATATATCATGTAGAAATATATCATGTGAAATACATCATGTGAAATATATCATGTAGATATATATCATGTAGAAATACATCATGTGAAATATATCATGTAGATATATATCATGTAGAAATACATCATGTGAAATATATCATGTAGAAATATATCATGTAGAAATATATCATGTAGAAATACATCATGTAGAAATACATCATGTAGATATATATCATGTGAAATATATCATGTAGATATATATCATGTAGAAATACATCATGTGAAATATATCATGTAGAAATACATCATGTAGAAATATATCATGTAGAAATATATCATGTAGAAATACATCATGTAGAAATACATCATGTAGAAATACATCATGTAGAAATATATCATGTAGAAATATATCATGTAGAAATATATCATGTAGAAATATATCATGTAGATATATAATCTGTGTAAACACACTGCTGCTATCTGACATGTGTATCTGTGTTTTCAGTTTGAAAAAGCTTCATATTGTTTCTCTACTCTGTCAGCTGCTAGCAGAACCAGTATATGAATGCACCTGCCCATTACCTGAACAAATTGGATGCTGCGTATCACAGCGCTCTGAGATTTGTCACAAATTGTAAAGCGCTGACTCATCACTGTACACTGTATACCAAGGCAGGTTTACCATCACTCTCTGTACGGAGGCTCAGTCTCTGGTACGCGTTTATCTATAAAGCTATGTTGGGTAAACTCCCGTATTATATCTGCTCTCTGATCACACAGAGAGCAGCAAGCAGCTATTGTCTGAGGTCACATGATGTGGTCTTGTTAGATGTGCCAAGAGCAAGGACTGTCTGAGGTGAGACAGCTGTTATGTGCAGCTCCACTTGCTGGAACAATCTTCAGCAGGAAGTGAAACTGAGCGTCTCATTCCTCTGCATGTCTTTAGAGCTAGGGTAAATGAAATGCTTGCTGATACAATGGGCACTTGTAAATGTCTATAACTATGTATCCTGTAAATATAATGTATAATGTCCTTTATTGTTTCATGTTTCATGTGGAACCTATATGCTGCAGGTCTCCCTTGAAAAAGAGACATATGATCTCAATGGACCCATCTGGATAAATACAGGTTTGAAATGAGAACCCTGAAGTGTGTTACAGGTGTGTGTGTGTGTGTGTGTGTGTGTGTGTGTGTGTGTGTGTGTGTGTGTGTGTGTGTGTGTGTGTGTGTGTGTGTGTGTGTGTGTGTGTGTGTGTGTGTGTGGTGGTGTGTGTGTGTGTGCGTGTATGGGGTGTGTGTGTAATGAGGGTGTGTGTGTTACAGGTGTGTGTGTGTGTGTGTGTGTGTGTGTGTGTGTATGTGTGTGTGTGTGTGTGTGTGTGTGTGTGTGTGTGTGTGTGTGTGTGTGTGTGTGTGTGTGTGTGGGTGTGTGTGTGTGTGTGTGTGTGTGTGTGTGTGTGGGTGTGTGTGTGTGTGTGTGTGTGTGTGTGTGTGTGTGTTAATGAGGGTGTGTTAATGAGGGTGTGTGTGTTACAGGTGTGTGTGTGTGTTAATGAGGGTGTGTGTGTTAATGAGGGTGTGTGTGTGTTACAGGTGTGTGTGTGTGTGTGTGTGTGTGTGTGTGTGTGTGTGTGTGTGTGTGTGTGTGTGTGTGTGTGTGTGTGTGTGTGTGTGTGTGTGGGTGTGTGTGTGTGTGTGTGGTGTGGGGTGTGGTGTGTGTGTGTGTGTGTGTGGGTGTGTGTGTGTGTGTGTGTGTGTGTAATGAGGGTGTGTGTGTTACAGGTGTGTGTGTGTGTTAATGAGGGTGTGTGTGTGTTAATGAGGGTGTGTGTGTTACAGGTGTGTGTGTGTGTGTGTGTGTGTGTGTGTGTGTGTGTGTGTGTGTGTGTGTGTGTTAATGAGGGTGTGTGTGTGTGTTACAGGTGTGTATGTGTTAATGAAGGTGTGTGTGTGTGTGTGTGTTAATGAGGGTGTGTGTGTGTGTTACAGGTGTGTATGTGTTAATGAAGGTGTGTGTGTGTGTGTGTGTGTGTGTGTGTGTGTGTGTGTGTGTGTGTTAATGAGGGTGTGTGTGTGTGTGTGTGTGTGTGTGTGTGTGTGTGTGTGTGGTGTGTTAATGAGGGTGTGTGTGTGTTAATGAGGGTGTGTGTGTGTTAATGAAGGTGTGTGTGTTAATGAAGGTGTGTGTGTTAATGAGGGTGTGTGTGTTAATGAAGGTGTGTGTGTTAATGAAGGTGTGTGTGTTAATGAGGGTGTGTGTGTTAATGAAGGTGTGTGTGTGTGTGTTAATGAAGGTGTGTGTGTTAATGAGGGTGTGTGTGTTAATGAGGGTGTATGTGTGTGTTACAGGTGTGTGTGTGTGTGTGTGTGTGTGTGTGTTAATGAAGGTGTGTGTGTTAATGAGGGTGTGTATGTGTGTGTTAATGAGGGTGTGTGTGTTAATGAGGGTGTGTGTGTTAATGAAGGTGTGTGTGTGTTAATGAAGGTGTGTGTGTGCTAATGAAGGTGTGTGTGTTAATGAAGGTGTGTGTGTGTTAATGAAGGTGTGTGTGTGCTAATGAAGGTGTGTGTGTTAATGAAGGTGTGTGTGTGTTAATGAAGGTGTGTGTGTGCTAATGAAGGTGTGTGTGTTAATGAAGGTGTGTGTGTGTTAATGAAGGTGTGTGTGTGTTAATGAGGGTGTGTGTGTGTTACAGGTGTGTGTGTTTGTTAATGAAGGTGTGTGTGTGTTAATGAGGGTGTGTATGTGTGTGTGTTAATGAAGGTGTGTTTGTTAATGAGGGTGTGTATGTGTGTGTGTTAATGAAGGTGTGTGTGTTAATGAGGGGGTGTGTGTGTTAATGAGGGGGTGTATGTTAATGAGGGGGTGTGTGTGTGTTAATGAGGGTGTGTGTGTGTGTGTGTTACAGGTGTGTGTGTTAATGAGGTTGTGTGTGTTAATGAGGGTGTATTTGTGTGTTACAGGTGTGTGTGTGTGTGTGTGTGTGTGTGTGTGTGTGTGTGTGTGTGTGTGTGTGTGTGTGTGTGTGTGTGTGTGTGTGTGTGTGTGTGTGTGTGTGTGTGTGTGTGTTAATGAGGGTGTGTGTGTGTTAATGAGGGTGTGTGTGTTAATGAAGGTGTGTGTGTGCTAATGAAGGTGTGTGTGTTAATGAAGGTGTGTGTGTGTTAATGAAGGTGTGTGTGTGTTAATGAGGGTGTGTGTGTTAATGAGGGTGTGTGTGTGTTACAGGTGTGTGTGTGTGTGTGTTACAGGTGTGTGTGTGTGTGTGTGTGTGTTAATGAAGGTGTGTGTGTGTTAATGAGGGTCTGTGTGTGTTAATGACGGTGTGTGTGTTAATGAGGGTGTGTGTGTGTTAATGAGGGGGTGTGTGTGTGTTAATGAGGGTTTGTATGTTAATGAGGGGGTGTGTGTGTGTTAATGAGGGTGTGTGTGTGTGTTACAGGTGTGTGTGTGTGTGTGTGTGTTAATGAAGGTGTGTGTGTGTTAATGAGGGTGTGTGTGTTAATGAGGGTGTGTGTGTGTTAATGAAGGTGTGTGTGTTAATGAGGGTGTGTGTGTTAATGAGGGTGTGTGTGTGTGTGTTAATGAGGGTGTGTGTGTGTGTTACAGGTGTGTGTGTTAATGAGGTTGTGTGTGTTAATGAGGGTGTATGTGTGTGTTACAGGTGTGTGTGTGTGTGTGTGTGTGTGTGTTAATGAGGGTGTGTGTGTGTTAATGAGGGCGTGTGTGTGTTAATGAAGGTGTGTGTGTGTGTTAATGAGGGTGTGTGTGTGTTAATGAAGATGTGTGTGTTTGTGTGTGTGTGTGTGTGTGTGTTAATGAAGATGTGTGTGTGTGTTAATGAAGATGTGTGTGTTAATGAGGGTGTGTGTGTGTTAATGAAGATGTGTGTGTTTGTGTGTGTGTGTGTTAATGAAGGTGTGTGTGTGTTAATGATTTATGTTAATAAAGGTTTATTGAACTCCCACCAGACGACCAGCAGGCAGATGGAGATGCGTCTCATTTGTCTCGTCCTCAGAAGGTCGTACGCCGTGAAGGTCGAGCGGCTCGAGTCCATCTCCTTCTTCATGTGGGAGTGCAGCACCTGCGGGTCACATGGTGCGGAGCTCAGCGTCTCATTGGACATCACAGGTCACATGGTGCGGAGCTCAGCGTCTCATTGGACATCACAGGTCACACGGTGCGGAGCTCAGCGTCTCATTGGACATCACAGGTCACACGGTGCCGAGCTCAGCATCTCATTGGACATCACAGGTCACACAGTGCGGAGCTCAGCGTCTCATTGGACATCACAGGTCACACGGTGCGGAGCTCAGCATCTCATTGGACATCACAGGTCACACGGTGCCGAGCTCAGCGTCTCATTGGACATCACAGGTCACATGGTGCGGAGCTCAGCGTCTCATTGGACATCACAGGTCACATGGTGCGGAGCTCAGCGTCTCATTGGACATCACAGGTCACACGGTGCGGAGCTCAGCGTCTCATTGGACATCACAGGTCACACGGTGCAGAGCTCAGCGTCTCATTGGACATCACAGGTCACATGGTGCGGAGCTCAGCGTCTCATTGGACATCACAGGTCACACAGTGCGGAGCTCAGCGTCTCATTGGACATCACAGGTCACACGGTGCAGAGCTCAGCGTCTCATTGGACATCACAGGTCACACGGTGCGGAGCTCAGCGTCTCATTGGACATCACAGGTCACACAGTGCGGAGCTCAGCGTCTCATTGGACATCACAGGTCACACGGTGCCGAGCTCAGCGTCTCATTGGACATCACAGGTCACACGGTGCCGAGCTCAGCGTCTCATTGGACATCACGGCTCACACAGTGCCGAACTCAGCTTCTCATTGGACAGCAGACATCTCTAAGTGTATGGAAGACAGTTGACAGCTTACCTCCAGCGTTAACGTGTCCTCGATGTCTTTCTTCCCGTTGACTCGAGCGACTCGGTGCAGAGACTTCAGAGCGTCTTCAGAACGACGATTCAGAACCAACCAGCGGGCCGACTCCGAGAACCACCTGACCAATCAGAGAGCAGAGGTACCTGAGAAATCAGAGAGCAGAACCTCCTGAGCAATCAGAGAGCAGAACCTCCTGACCAATCAGAGAGAAGAACCACCTGACCAATCAGAGAGCAGAATCACCTGACCAATCAGAGAGCAGAACCTCCTGACCAATCAGAGAGCAGAACCACCTGACCAATCAGAGAGCAGAACCTCCTGATGCTTTTATTTTGAAAGGCACTGACCAGGAGTAGGAGAAGAACAGGAACTGGGGCAGAGGCTTTTATTTTGAAAGGCACTGACCCGGAGTAGGAGAAGAACAGGAACTGGGGCAGAGGCTTTTATTTTGAAAGGCACTGACCCGGAGTAGGAGAAGAACAGGAACTGGGGCAGAGGCTTTTATTTTGAAAGGCACTGACCCGGAGTAGGAGAAGAACAGGAACTGGGGCAGAGGCTTTTATTTTGAAAGGCACTGACCAGGCATAGGAGAAGAACAGGAACTGGGGCAGAGGCTTTTATTTTGAAAGGCACTGACCAGGCATAGGAGAAGAACAGGAACTGGGGCAGACACACCACCAGCTGAAGTTTCCTCCAGTCTCTCAGCCAATAGGCAAGCCCCGCCAGGATCATCTGACCAAAGGTGAAGAAGAAGGAAGTGAGAGTTCCAACCAGAGTCCTCTGTTTGGTGGGGATCCACTCCACCTCTGCAGACAGACAGGTGGTTAGAGAGACAGGTAGTTAGAGAGACAGGTGGTTAGGGACAGACAGGTGGTTAGAGAGACAGGTGGTTAGAGACAGACAGGTGGTTAGAGACAGACAGGTGGTTAGAGAGACAGGTAATTAGAGAGACAGGTGGTTAGAGAGACAGACAGGTGGTTAGAGACAGACAGGTGGTTAGAGACAAACAGGTGGTTAGAGACAGACAGGTGGTTAGAGACAGACAGGTGGTTAGAGAGACAGGTGGTTAGGGACAGACAGGTGGTTAGAGAGACAGGTGGTTAGAGACAGACAGGTGGTTAGAGACAGACAGGTGGTTAGAGACAGACAGGTAGTTAGAGAGACAGGTGGTTAGAGACAGACAGGTGGTTAGAGACAGACAGGTGGTTAGAGACAGACAGGTAGTTATAGAGACAGGTGGTTAGAGACACAGACAGGTGGTTAGAGACACAGACAGGTGGTTAGAGAGACAGACAGGTGGTTAGAGACAGACAGGTGGTTAGAGACAGACAGGTGGTTAGAGAGACAGACAGGTGGTTAGAGACAGACAGGTGGTTAGAGACACAGACAGGTGGTTAGAGACAGACAGGTGGTTAGAGACAGACAGGTGGTTAGAGACACAGACAGGTGGTTAGAGAGACAAGTGGTTAGAGAGACTGACAGGTGGTTAGAGACACAGGTGGTTAGAGACAGACAGGTGGTTAGAGACAGACAGGTGGTTAGAGAGACAGGTGGTTAGAGAGACAGACAGGTGGTTAGAGAGACAGACAGGTGGTTAGAGACACAGGTGGTTAGAGACAGACAGGTGGTTAGAGAGAGACAGGTGGTTAGAGACAGACAGGTGGTTAGAGACAGACAGGTGGTTAGAGAGACATACAGGTGGTTAGAGACAGACAGGTGGTTAGAGACAGACAGGTGGTTAGAGAGACATACAGGTGGTTAGAGAGACAGACAGGTGGTTAGAGAGACAGACAGGTGGTTAGAGAGACAGACAGGTGGTTAGAGAGACAGACAGGTGGTTAGAGACAGACAGGTGGTTAGAGAGACAGACAGGTGGTTAGAGACAGACAGGTGGTTAGAGGGACAGACAGGTGGTTAGAGAGACAGACAGGTGGTTAGAGACACAGGTGGTTAGAGACAGACAGGTGGTTAGAGAGAGACAGGTGGTTAGAGACAGACAGGTGGTTAGAGACAGACAGGTGGTTAGAGAGACAGGTGGTTAGGGACAGACAGGTGGTTAGAGAGACAGGTGGTTAGAGACAGAAAGGTGGTTAGAGACAGACAGGTGGTTAGAGAGACAGACAGGTGGTTAGAGACACAGACAGGTGGTTAGAGACAGACAGGTAGTTAGAGAGACAGGTGGTTAGAGACAGACAGGTGGTTAGAGACACAGACAGGTGGTTAGAGACACAGACAGGTGGTTAGAGAGACAGACAGGTGGTTAGAGACAGACAGGTGGTTAGAGACAGACAGGTGGTTAGAGAGACAGACAGGTGGTTAGAGACAGACAGGTGGTTAGAGACACAGACAGGTGGTTAGAGACAGACAGGTGGTTAGAGACACAGACAGGTGGTTAGAGAGACAAGTGGTTAGAGAGACAGACAGGTGGTTAGAGACACAGGTGGTTAGAGACAGACAGGTGGTTAGAGACAGACAGGTGGTTAGAGAGACAGGTGGTTAGAGAGACAGACAGGTGGTTAGAGAGACAGACAGGTGGTTAGAGACACAGGTGGTTAGAGACAGACAGGTGGTTAGAGAGAGAGACAGGTGGTTAGAGAGACAGACAGGTGGTTAGAGACAGACAGGTGGTTAGAGAGACAGACAGGTGGTTAGAGACAGACAGGTGGTTAGAGACAGACAGGTGGTTAGAGGGACAGACAGGTGGTTAGAGAGACAGACAGGTGGTTAGAGACACAGGTGGTTAGAGACAGACAGGTGGTTAGAGAGAGACAGGTGGTTAGAGACAGACAGGTGGTTAGAGAGACATACAGGTGGTTAGAGACAGACAGGTGGTTAGAGAGACAGATAGTTAGAGAGACAGACAGATAGTTAGAGAGACAGATAGTTAGAGAGACAGACAGGTGGTTAGAGAGACAGACAGGTGGTTAGAGACAGACAGGTGGTTAGAGAGACAGATAGTTAGAGAGACAGACAGATAGTTAGAGAGACAGATAGTTAGAGAGACAGACAGGTGGTTAGAGACAGACAGGTGGTTAGAGAGACAGACAGGTGGTTAGAGACAGACAGGTGGTTAGAGACAGACAGGTGGTTAGAGACAGACAGGTGGTTAGAGACAGACAGGTGGTTAGAGACAGACAGGCAGACAGACAGACAGACAGACAGACAGACAGACAGACAGACAGACAGACAGACAGACAGACAGACAGACAGACAGACAGACAGACAGACAGACAGAGAGACAGACAGACAGACAGACGTTCTGAATCAGCTGCAGCTTCCTCATAGATGTGTTAGTGAGACCTGTGAAGACACCTTTGCAGTAGTCCAGTCTCCTGAAGATAAAGGCATGGACACGTGTCTCCAGATCCTGCTGTGACATTAGTCTTTAACCCTAGATATGTTCTTTAGGTGATAGGAGGCTGATTCAGTAACTGTTTTAATGTGACTGTTGAAACTCAGGTCAGAGTCCATGACTACACCTAGATCTCTGTCTCTCTGTTGGTTTGAACATTGCAGACTGAAGCTCAGGTCAGAGTCCATGACTACACCTAGATCTCTGTCTATCTGTGGTTTGAACATTGCAGACTGAAGCTCAGGTCAGAGTCCATGACTGCACCTAGATCTCTGTCTATCTGTGGTTTGAACATTGCAGACTGAAGCTCAGGTCAGAGTCCATGACTACACCTAGATCTCTGTCTCTCTGTTGGTTTGAACATTGCAGACTGAAGCTCAGGTCAGAGTCCATGACTACACCTAGATCTCTGTCTATCTGTGGTTTGAACATTGCAGACTGAAGCTCAGGTCAGAGTCCATGACTACACCTAGATCTCTGTCTATCTGTGGTTTGAACATTGCAGACTGAAGCTCAGGTCAGAGTCCATGACTACACCTAGATCTCTGTCTCTCTGTGGTTTGAACATTGCAGACTGAAGCTCAGGTCAGAGTCCATGACTACACCTAGATCTCTGTCTATCTGTTGGTTTGAACAATGCAGACTGAAGCTCAGCGCTAACTTTTAAACGTTCTGCCTTGGCTCCAAAAACCATTACCTCAGTTTTATCTTTGTTTAAGTGGAGAAAGTTCTGACACATCCAGTCATTGATTTGTTCAATGCTCTTACTCAGTGTTTGAATTGGAGCATAGTCTCCTGGTGAAATGGTTACGTACATGTGTGTGTCATCTGCATCGCTATGGTAACTTATTTTGTTGTTCTTCATTATCTGAGCCAGTGGTAGCATGTAGACGTTAAAGAGAAGAGGCCCCAAGATGGAGCCTTGAGGAACCCCACATGTCATATTTGTCAACTCAGATGTGTATGTACCGATAGAAACAAAGTTGTTTCTGTCCTTTAAGTAGGATTCAGACCAATAAGAACTGTTTCCGAAAGTCCCACCCGGTGTTCCAGTCGGTCGAGTAATATGCTGTGGTCAACAGCGTCAAACGCAGCTCTGAGATCTAATAATACTAACACTGGAGTTCTGCCACTGTCTGTGTTTAAGTGGATGTCGTTAAAGACCTTTCCAAGAGCAGTCTCAGTGCTGTGGTTTGGACGAAAGCCTGACTGGAACACATCCAAACAGCTATTTAAATGCAAGAAGTTACTCAACTGTTGAAAAACAGCTTGTTCAATGATCTTACCTAGAAATGGCAGGTTTGAAATGGGCCTGTAATTGGTCATTACTGAAGCATCTAGATTATTCTTTTTTAAGAGCGGTTTAATGACTGCAGTTTTCAGGGCCTGTGGAACAACACCTGAGTGAAGAGACTTGTTTACTATATGAAGTAGTTCTGAGGCCATGCAGGGCAAAACATCTTTGAAACCCTGTTGGAATAATATCAAGGCAGCAGGAGGAGGACTTCAGAAGTTGAATAATGTCCTCCAGGTTTTTATCATTGATCTGATGGAATTGTGTCATGATGTCTGAATTGATGTTAAGTGGACACAGAGACAACACATGTGCTGCTCCTGATGCAGAGGCACTGACTGCTCGTCTGGTGTTCTGAGTGTTGTCAGTGAAGAAGGCAAAGTCATTGCATGCCCTGGTGGACAGAAGTTCAGAGGCTCCTGACACTGGGGGGTTAGTCAGT
>CM070438.1:335253-425253 GCA_036324595.1 Champsocephalus gunnari
ATTCTCAGCTGCTAGCTGTTCGCTGCGAGCTGCTAGCTGTTAGCTGCTAGCTGTTAGCTGTTAGCTGCTAGCTGTTAGCTGTTAGCTGTTAGCTGCTAGCTGTTGGCTGTTAGCTGCTAGCTGTTAGTTGCTATCTGTTAGCTGCTATCTGCTAGATGTTAGCTGTTAGCTGCTAGCTGTTAGCGGCTAGCTGTTAGCTGTTAGCTGTTAGCTGTTAGCGGTTAGCTGTTAGCTGTTAGCTGCTAGCTGTTAGTTGCTAGCTGTTAGCTGCTAGCTGTTAGCTGTTAGCTGTTAGCTGCTAGCTGTTAGTTGCTAGCTGTTAGTTGCTAGCTGTTAGCTGTTAGTTGCTAGCTGTTAGCTGTTAGCTGTTAGCGGTTAGCTGCTAGCTGTTAGCTGCTATCTGTTAGCTGCTAGCTGCTAGCTGTTAGGTAACCCCAACTCTTCCCCTTTGGTTCTCTATCTGGAGCTCTGGTCCCAGACCAGCTGATTCAAAATGGATTCAATTATTGTTTTCCTCAACATTCCACAAACAATAATCCATAATGACAAAGTGAAAAACGTTTTTGCAGATTTCTTTGCCAATGTCTTGAAAATAATCAAATGCAATATCACAGGCACATAAGTACTCACACCTTTTCTTATGACACTGAAAATGGAGCTCTAGTGCATCCCGTTTCCACTGATCATCCTCCAGATGTTTCCATAACCTGACTGGAGTCCACCTGTAGTGAATGCAATTGATTGGACATGACTTGGAAAGGAACACACCTGTCTATATGAGGTCCCACAGTTGACAGTGCATATCACAGCACAAACCAAGTCATGAGGTCCAAGGAATTGTCTGTAGAGCTCAGAGACAGGATCCAGGCACAGGTCTGGGGAAGGGTCCAGAAAGATGTCTGCAGCATTGAAGGTCCCAAGGAGCACAGTGGTCTCCATCATTTGCGAATGGAAGATGTTTGAAACCACCACGGCTCTTCCTAAAGCTGGCCGCCCAAACCAAACTGAGCATCGGGGGAGAAGGACCTTAGTCAGAGAGGTGACCAGGAACCTGGTGGTCCCTGACAGAGCTCCAGTGTTCCTCTGTGGAGTTGGGAGAACCTTCTAGAAGGACAACCATCTCTGCAGCACTCCACCAATCATGCTTGTCATGTATGGTGGCCAGGAGGAAGCCACTCATGAAAGCCCCCAAGGAGCAAGGCACCGCTCATCACCTGGCCAGCAGCATCCCTCCAGTGAAGCATGGTGGAGGCAGCATCATGCTGTGGGAGGTCCTTCAGCAGCAGGAACTGGGAGGTCCTTCAGCAGCAGGAACTGGGAGCTTCTTCAGCAGCAGGAACTGGGAGCTTCTTCAGCAGCAGGAACTGGGAGGTCCTTCAGCAGCAGGAACTGGGAGGTCCTTCAGCAGCAGGAACTGGGACGTCCTTCAGCAGCAGGAACTGGGAGGTTCTTCAGCAGCAGGAACTGGGAGGTTCTTCAGCAGCAGGAACTGGGAGCTTCTTCAGCAGCAGGAACTGGGAGCTTCTTCAGCAGCAGGAACTGGGAGCTTCTTCAGCAGCAGGAACTGGGAGGTTCTTCAGCAGCAGGAACTGGGAGGTCCTTCAGCAGCAGGAACTGGGAGGTTCTTCAGCAGCAGGAACTGGGAGGTTCTTCAGCAGCAGGAACTGGGAGGTCCTTCAGCAGCAGGAACTGGGAGCTTCTTCAGCAGCAGGAACTGGGAGCTTCTTCAGCAGCAGGAACTGGGAGGTTCTTCAGCAGCAGGAACTGGGAGGTTCTTCAGCAGCAGGAACTGGGAGGTTCTTCAGCAGCAGGAACTGGGAGCTTCTTCAGCAGCAGGAACTGGGAGCTTCTTCAGCAGCAGGAACTGGGAGGTTCTTCAGCAGCAGGAACTGGGAGGTTCTTCAGCAGCAGGAACTGGGAGGTTCTTCAGCAGCAGGAACTGGGAGGTTCTTCAGCAGCAGGAACTGGGAGGTCCTTCAGCAGCAGGAACTGGGAGCTTCTTCAGCAGCAGGAACTGGGAGCTTCTTCAGCAGCAGGAACTGGGAGCTGGGGAGCGATGTACAGGGAGCTCCTTGATGAAAACCTGCTCCAGAGCGCTCTGGACCTCAGACTGGGGCGAAGGTCCACCTTACAACAGGACAACGACCCTAAGCACACAGCCACGATAACAGAGGAGTGGCTTCAGGACAAGTCTGTGAATGTCCTTGAGTGCAAAGACGCTCCCCGTCCAACCTGATGGAGCTTGAGACGATCTGCAGAGAAGAAACTACCCAGAGAAAGGTGTGCTCATCATACTCAAGAAGACAAAGGTGCTTCAACAAGGTACTGATGAAAGGGTGTGAATACTTAAGCACATGTGATATTTGAGTGTTTTATTTTTAACAGATTTGCAACCTTTCTTTAATAACGTTTTTCACTTGGACATTATGGGGTATTGTGTGAGGAATTTTGGGAAAACAAATGAATTTAATCCATTTTGAAATGAGGCTGTAACATGTCGAATGTGTAAAACGTGAAGGGGTATGAATACTTCCTGGATGCACTGTATCTGCTCCTGTTGTCAGAGTTTGATTCTTTGTGGTTCTGCACCGACTGTAAGTCTCTCCGGATAAAAGTGTCAGCTAAATGATATGTAATGTAAATAATGCCTAGCGTTAGTGTGGTTAGCGTTAGTGTGGTTAGCATTAGCGTGGTTAGCGTTAGTGTGGTTAGCGTTAGCGTGGTTAGCATGGTTAGCGTTAGCCAGATGGACATGGTGACCTCTGACCTCGGAAACGGTGGTGGAGAGAAACTCTGAGCGGTCGTAGGCCCATCCGTCCAAACATCCCTCGGTTGGGATCTGGCTAACGTTAGCTGAGCTGTTAGCCGCTAACAGCTGCCACTGAGGCTCCACAAACCTGAACAACACAAACAGGATGTGATGTCATAGGGAGGTTAACCAATCAACACTAGTAATATATTAACGAAGATATTGATAATAAAACCTCCTGCAGCGGTCCAGTCTACTTCCTGAAGAGTCCATCGGGATGAAGGCCCTCAGAAGCTGCTTATCATCTACCTGCAACAACCAATCATATCCATCCATTCAGTGACAGCGGCCAATCACATCCATCCATTGATCGACAGCTACTAATCACATCCATCTATCACCGGTTCGGACAGACGGACAGACGGACAGACAGACAGAGAGAGAGAGAGAGAGAGAGAGAGAGAGAGAGAGAGAGAGAGAGAGAGAGAGAGAGAGAGAGAGAGAGAGAGAGAGAGAGAGAGAGAGAGAGAGAGAGAGAGAGAGAGAGAGAGAGAGAGAGAGAGAGAGAGAGAGAGAGAGAGAGAGAGAGAGAGAGAGAGAGAGAGAGAGAGAGAGAGAGAGAGAGAGAGAGAGAGAGAGAGAGAGAGAGACGGACAGACGGGTCACCTGGTAGTGGGACAGGTTGTATCGGCTGCTTTGATTGGTCGGTAGGCTGCAGTGGTGGGCGGGACTTCCTGAGACGAAGTTGTTCAGCAGGTTCTGACTGGCCAACAGCAGACCAGGTAAACTGATGAGAGTCACATGGAGCCATTGATATCTGCCAAAGCCCCCAGCCTGAGGGTGAGACAGGTGGTGAGAGAGGGGGGAGGCAGGTGGTGAGAGAGGGGGGAGGCAGGTGGTGAGAGAGGGGGGAGACAGGTGGTGAGAGAGGGGGGAGACAGGTGGTGAGAGAGGGGGAGACAGGTGGTGAGACAGGTGGTGAGAGAGGTGGTGAGAGAGGGGGAGACAGGTGGTGAGAGAGGGGGGAGACAGGTGGTGAGAGAGGGGGGAGACAGGTGGTGAGAGAGGGGGAGACAGGTGGTGAGAGAGGGGGGAGACAGGTGGTGAGAGAGGGGGAGACAGGTGGTGAGAGAGGGGGGAGACAGGTGGTGAGAGAGGGGGGAGACAGGTGGTGAGAGAGGGGGAGACAGGTGGTGAGAGAGGGGGGAGACAGGTGGTGAGAGAGGGGGAGACAGGTGGTGAGAGAGGGGGGAGACAGGTGGTGATAGAGGGGGAGACAGGTGGTGAGACAGGTGGTGAGAGAGGTGGTGAGAGAGGGGGAGACAGGTGGTGAGACAGGTGGTGAGAGAGGTGGTGAGAGAGGGGGGAAACAGGTGGTGAGATAGGGGGAGACAGGTGGTGAGAGAGGGGAGAGACAGGTGGTGAGACAGGTGGTGAGAGAGGGGGGAGACAGGTGGTGAGAAAGGGGGAGACAGGTGGTGAGAGAGGTGGTGAGAGAGGTGGTGAGAGAGGGGGGAGACAGGTGGTGAGAAAGTTGGTGAGACAGGTGGTGAGAGAGGGGGGAGACAGGTGGTGAGACAGGTGGTGAGACAAGTGGTGAGAGATGGGTGGTGAGACAGGGGGAGACAGGTTGTGAGAGAGGGGGGAGACAGGTGGTGAGACAGGTGGTGAGAGAGGGGGAGACAGGTGGTGAGAGATGGGTGAGACACGTGGTGGGAGAGGTGGTGAGAGAGGGGGAGACAGGTGGTGAGAGATGGGTGGGACAGGTGGTGAGACAGGGGGAGACAGGTGGTGAGACAGGGGGAGACAGGTGGTGAGAGAGGGGGGAGACAGGGGGAGACAGGTGGTGAGACAGGGGGTGAGAGATTGAGACAGGTGGTGAGAGATGGGTGAGACAGTTGGTGAGAGAGGTGAAACTGTCCCACCTCCCGTCTCACCCCCTGGGTTAGAGAAACTGTCTCACCTCCGGTCTCACCCCCTGGGTTAGAGAAACTGTCTCACCTCCTGTCTCACCCCCTGGGTTAGAGAAACTGTCTCACCTCCTGTCTCACCCCCTGGGTTAGAGAAAGTTTCTCACCTCCTGTCTCACCCCCTGGGTTAGAGAAACTGTCTCACCTCCTGTCTCACCCCATATGTTAGATAAACTGTCTCACCTCCTGTCTCACCCCCTGGGTTAGAGAAACTGTCTCACCCCCTGTATCACCCCCTGGGTTAGAGAAACTATCTCACCTCCTGTCTCACCTCCTGTCTCACCCCCTGGGTTAGAGAAACTACCTCACCTCCTGTCTCACCCCTTGGGTTAGAGAAACTGTCTCACCTCCTGTCTCACCCCCTGGGTTAGAGAAACTGTCTCACCTCCTGTCTCACCCCCTGGGTTAGAGAAACTACCTTACCTCCTGTCTCACCCCCTGGGTTAGAGAAACTGTATCACCTCCTGTCTCATCCCCTGGGTTAGAGAAACTGTATCACCTCCTGTCTCACCCCCTGGGTTAGAGAAACTGTCTCACCTCCTGCCTCACCCCCTGGGTTAGAGAAACTGTCTCACCTCCTTTCTCACCTCCTGTCTCACCCCCTGGGTTAGAGAAACTACCTCACCTTCTGTCTCACCCCCTGGGTTAGAGAAACTGTCTCACCTCCTGTCTCACCCCCTGGGTTAGAGAAACTACCTCACCTGCTGTCTCACCCCCTGGGTTAGAGAAACTGTCTCACCTCCTGTCTCACCTCCTGTCTCATCCCCTGGGTTAGAGAAACTGTCTCACCTCCTGTCTCACCCCCTGGGTTAGAGACAGTGTCTCACCTCCTGTCTCACCTCCTGTCTCACCCCCTGGGTTAGAGAAACTGTCTCACCTCCTGCCTCACCCCCTGGGTTAGAGAAACTGTCTCACCTCCTGTCTCGCCCCTGAGTTAGAGAAACTTTCTCCCCTCCTGTCTCATCCCCTGGGTTAGAGAAACTGTCTCAGCTCCTGTCTCACCCCCTTGGTTAGAGAAACTTTCTCACCTCCTGCCTCACCCCCTGGGTTAGAGAAACTGTCTCACCTCCTGCCTCACCCCCTGGGTTAGAGAAACTGTCTCACCTCCTGTCTCACCCCCTGGGTTAGAGAACTATCTCACCTCCTGTCTCACCCCCTGGGTTAGAGAAACTGTCTCACCTCCTTTCTCACCTCCTGTCTCACCCCCTGGGTTAGAGAAACTGTCTCACCTCCTTTCTCACCTCCTGCCTCACCCCCTGGGTTAGAGAAACTGTCTCACCTCCTTTCTCACCCCCTGCCTCACCCCCTGGGTTAGAGAAACGGTCTCACCTCCTGTCTCATCCCCTGGGTTAGAGAAACTGTCTCACCTCCTGTCTCACTCCCTGGGT
Source organism: Champsocephalus gunnari (assembly GCA_036324595.1). Lineage (NCBI taxonomy): Eukaryota > Metazoa > Chordata > Actinopteri > Perciformes > Channichthyidae > Champsocephalus > Champsocephalus gunnari. Next base: position 341,361 of record CM070438.1, read on the forward strand.
TAGAGAAACTGTCTCACCTCCTGTCTCATCCCCTGGTTTAGAGAAACTGTCTCACCTGCTGTCTCACCCCCTGGGTTAGAGAAACTGTCTCATCTCCTTTCTCACCTCCTGTCTCACCCCCTGGGTTAGAGAAACTGTCTCACCTCCTGTCTCATCCCCAGGGTTAGAGAAACTGTCTCACCTGCTGTCTCACCCCCTGGGTTAGAGAAACTGTCTCACCTCCTGCCTCACCCCCTGGGTTAGAGAAACTGTCTCACCTCCTTTCTCACCTCCTGTCTCACCCCCTGGGTTAGAGAAACTACCTCACCTGCTGTCTCACCCCCTGGGATAGAGAAACTGTCTCACCTCCTGTCTCATCCCCTGGGTTAGAGAAACTGTCTCACCTCCTGTCTCACCCCCTGGGTTAGAGACAGTGTCTCACCTCCTGTCTCATCCCCTGGGTTAGAGAAACTGTCTCACCTCCTGTCTCACCCCCTGGGTTAGAGACAGTGTCTCACCTCCTGTCTCACCTCCTGTCTCACCCCCTGGGTTAGAGAAACTGTCTCACCTCCTGCCTCACCCCCTGGGTTAGAGAAACTGTCTCACCTCCTGTCTCGCCCCTGAGTTAGAGAAACTTTCTCCCCTCCTGTCTCACCCCCTGGGTTAGAGAAACTGTCTCACCTCCTGTCTCACCCCCTGGGTTAGAGAACTACCTCACCTCCTGTCTCATCCCCTGGGTTAGAGAAACTGTCTCACCTTCTGTCTCACCCCCTGGGTTAGAGAAACTTTCTCACCTCCTGCCTCACCCCCTGGGTTAGAGAAACTGTCTCACCTCCTTTCTCACCTCCTGGGTTAGAGAAACTGTCTCACCTCCTGCCTCACCCCCTTGGTTAGAGAAACTGTCTCACCTCCTGCCTCACCCCCTTGGTTAGAGAAACTGTCTCACCTCCTGTCTCATCCCCTGGGTTAGAGAAACTGTCTCACCTCCTGTCTCACCCCCTGGGTTAGAGAAACTGTCTCACCTCCTTTCTCACCTCCTGCCTCACCCCCTGGGTTAGAGAAACTGTCTCACCTCCTTTCTCACCCCCTGCCTCACCCCCTGGGTTAGAGAAACGGTCTCACCTCCTGTCTCATCCCCTGGGTTAGAGAAACTGTCTCACCTCCTGTCTCACTCCCTGGGTTAGAGAAACTACCTCACCTCCTGTCTCACCTCCTGTCTCACCCCCTGGGTTAGAGAAACTGTCTCACCTCCTGTCTCATCCCCAGGGTTAGAGAAACTGTCTCACCTGCTGTCTCACCCCCTGGGTTAGAGAAACTGTCTCACCTCCTGCCTCACCCCCTGGGTTAGAGAAACTGTCTCACCTCCTTTCTCACCTCCTGTCTCACCCCCTGGGTTAGAGAAACTACCTCACCTGCTGTCTCACCCCCTGGGATAGAGAAACTGTCTCACCTCCTGTCTCATCCCCTGGGTTAGAGAAACTGTCTCACCTCCTGTCTCACCCCCTGGGTTAGAGACAGTGTCTCACCTCCTGTCTCATCCCCTGGGTTAGAGAAACTGTCTCACCTCCTGTCTCACCCCCTGGGTTAGAGACAGTGTCTCACCTCCTGTCTCACCTCCTGTCTCACCCCCTGGGTTAGAGAAACTGTCTCACCTCCTGCCTCACCCCCTGGGTTAGAGAAACTGTCTCACCTCCTGTCTCGCCCCTGAGTTAGAGAAACTTTCTCCCCTCCTGTCTCACCCCCTGGGTTAGAGAAACTGTCTCACCTCCTGTCTCACCCCCTGGGTTAGAGAACTACCTCACCTCCTGTCTCATCCCCTGGGTTAGAGAAACTGTCTCACCTTCTGTCTCACCCCCTGGGTTAGAGAAACTTTCTCACCTCCTGCCTCACCCCCTGGGTTAGAGAAACTGTCTCACCTCCTTTCTCACCTCCTGGGTTAGAGAAACTGTCTCACCTCCTGCCTCACCCCCTTGGTTAGAGAAACTGTCTCACCTCCTGCCTCACCCCCTTGGTTAGAGAAACTGTCTCACCTCCTGTCTCATCCCCTGGGTTAGAGAAACTGTCTCACCTCCTGTCTCACCCCCTTGGTTAGAGAAACTTTCTCACCTCCTGCCTCACCCCCTGGGTTAGAGAAACTGTCTCACCTCCTGCCTCACCCCCTGGGTTAGAGAAACTGTCTCACCTCCTGTCTCACCCCCTTGGTTAGAGAACTATCTCACCTCCTGTCTCACCCCCTGGGTTAGAGAAACTGTCTCACCTCCTTTCTCACCTCCTGTCTCACCCCCTGGGTTAGAGAAACTGTCTCACCTCCTTTCTCACCTCCTGCCTCACCCCCTGGGTTAGAGAAACTGTCTCACCTCCTTTCTCACCCCCTGCCTCACCCCCTGGGTTAGAGAAACGGTCTCACCTCCTGTCTCATCCCCTGGGTTAGAGAAACTGTCTCACCTCCTGTCTCACTCCCTGGGTTAGAGAAACTACCTCACCTCCTGTCTCACCTCCTGTCTCACCCCCTGGGTTAGAGAAACTGTCTCACCTCCTGTCTCATCCCCTGGGTTAGAGAAACTGTCTCACCTCCTGTCTCACCCCCTGGGTTAGAGAAACTGTCTCACCTCCTGCCTCACCCCCTGGGTTAGAGAAACTGTCTCACCTCCTGCCTCACCCCCTGGGTTAGAGAAACTGTCTCACCTCCTTTCTCACCTCCTGTCTCACCCCCTGGGTTAGAGAAACTACCTCACCTTCTGTCTCACCCCCTGGGTTAGAGAAACTGTCTCACCTCCTGTCTCACCCCCTGGGTTAGAGAACTACCTCACCTCCTGTCTCATCCCCTGGGTTAGAGAAACTGTCTCACCTTCTGTCTCACCCCCTGGGTTAGAGAAACTTTCTCACCTCCTGTCTCACCCCCTGGGTTAGAGAAACTATCTCACCTCCTGTCTCACCCCCTGGGTTAGAGAACTACCTCACCTCCTGTCTCATCCCCTGGGTTAGAGAAACTGTCTCACCTCCTTTCTCACCTCCTGGGTTAGAGAAACTGTCTCACCTCCTGTCTCATCCCCTGGGTTAGAGAAACTGTCTCACCTCCTGTCTCACCCCCTTGGTTAGAGAAACGTTCTCACCTCCTGCCTCACCCCCTGGGTTAGAGAAACTGTCTCACCTCCTGCCTCACCCCCTGGGTTAGAGAAACTGTCTCACCTCCTGTCTCACCCCCTGGGTTAGAGAACTATCTCACCTCCTGTCTCACCCCCTGGGTTAGAGAAACTGTCTCACCTCCTTTCTCACCTCCTGTCTCACCCCCTGGGTTAGAGAAACTGTCTCACCTCCTTTCTCACCTCCTGCCTCACCCCCTGGGTTAGAGAAACTGTCTCACCTCCTTTCTCACCCCCTGCCTCACCCCCTGGGTTAGAGAAACTGTCTCACCTCCTTTCTCACCTCCTGTCTCACCCCCTGGGTTAGAGAAACTACCTCACCTGCTGTCTCACCCCCTGGGTTAGAGAAACTGTCTCACCTCCTGTCTCACCTCCTGTCTCATCCCCTGGGTTAGAGAAACTGTCTCACCTCCTGTCTCACCCCCTGGGTTAGAGACAGTGTCTCACCTCCTGTCTCACCTCCTGTCTCACCCCCTGGGTTAGAGAAACTGTCTCACCTCCTGCCTCACCCCCTGGGTTAGAGAAACTGTCTCACCTCCTGTCTCGCCCCTGAGTTAGAGAAACTTTCTCCCCTCCTGTCTCACCCCCTGGGTTAGAGAAACTGTCTCACCTCCTGTCTCACCCCCTGGGTTAGAGAACTACCTCACCTCCTGTCTCATCCCCTGGGTTAGAGAAACTGTCTCACCTTCTGTCTCACCCCCTGGGTTAGAGAAACTTTCTCACCTCCTGTCTCACCCCCTGGGTTAGAGAAACTGTCTCACCTCCTGTCTCACCCCCTGGGTTAGAGAACTACCTCACCTCCTGTCTCATCCCCTGGGTTAGAGAAACTGTCTCACCTCCTTTCTCACCTCCTGGGTTAGAGAAACTGTCTCACCTCCTGCCTCACCCCCTGGGTTAGAGAAACTGTCTCACCTCCTGCCTCACCCCCTGGGTTAGAGAAACTGTCTCACCTCCTGTCTCACCCCCTGGGTTAGAGAACTATCTCACCTCCTGTCTCACCCCCTGGGTTAGAGAAACTGTCTCACCTCCTTTCTCACCTCCTGTCTCACCCCCTGGGTTAGAGAAACTGTCTCACCTCCTTTCTCACCTCCTGCCTCACCCCCTGGGTTAGAGAAACTGTCTCACCTCCTTTCTCACCCCCTGCCTCACCCCCTGGGTTAGAGAAACTGTCTCACCTCCTTTCTCACCTCCTGTCTCACCCCCTGGGTTAGAGAAACTACCTCACCTCCTGTCTCATCCCCTGGGTTAGAGAAACTGTCTCACCTCCTGTCTCACCCCCTGGGTTAGAGAAACTTTCTCACCTCCTGTCTCACCCCCTGGGTTAGAGAAACTACCTCACCTCCTGTCTCACCCCCTGGGTTAGAGAAACTACCTTACCTCCTGTCTCACCCCCTGGGTTAGAGAAACTACCTCACCTCCTGTCTCACCTCCTGTCTCACCCCCTGGGTTAGATAAACGACCTCACCTCCTGTCTCACCTCCTGTCTCATCCCCTGGGTTAGAGAAACTGTCTCACCTGCTGTCTCACCCCCTGGGTTAGAGAAACTGTCTCACCTCCTGTCTCACCCCCTGGGTTAGAGAAACTGTCTCACCTCCTGTCTCACCTCCTGTCTCACCCCCTGGGTTAGAGAAACTGTCTCACCTGCTGTCTCACCCCCTGGGTTAGAGAAACTGTCTCACCTCCTGTCTCACCTCCTGTCTCATCCCCTGGGTTAGAAAAACTGTCTCACCTCCTGTCTCACCCCCTGGGTTAGAGAAACTGTCTCACCTCCTGTCTCACCCCCTGGGTTAGAGAAACTATCTCACCTCTTCCAGCAGCTCAGCGAATCCCATCCTCCTCTTCCTCTCTACGTATTCAAATAATACTTTATATACTGATGACAAATATAAATATAAATAATAACAACAAATATAATAAATATTTGGAGTTTCTGGATCTCAGTGTCAGTTCCCTCCTGAACCTGCAGGGGGACAAGAGAGAATACTCATCATGTACTAATACTATATATACCACTGTGTATACTGTATATAATATTGTATATTAGCAGTGAGTTGCAGCTCAGTGAAGTATTTTCAGTCTGCTGAGACTTCTTAAAGGATTACTGCAGCGAGACATACTTTACCCTCAGTAAGTACACTGAGTGCACAGTACACTGAGTACACATACTACAAGGACACTGAGTCCACTGAGTACTCTTCTATATACTCAGTGTACTCATTGTACTGTGTACTCAGTGTCCTTGTAGTATGTGTACTCAGTGTACTTGTATATGTACTCAGTGTCCTTGTAGTATGTGTACTCAGTGTACTTGTTGTATATATACTCTGTGTACTGTGTACTCAGTGTACTGTGTATTCAGTGTATTGTGTCCAGTACACTGAGTACATAAACAACAAGTACACTGAGTACATATACAACAAGTACACTAAGCACATATACAAGTACACTGAGTACACAGTACACTGAGTACATATACAACAAGTACACTGAGTACATATACAAGTACACTGAGTACACAGTACACTGAGTACATATACAAGTACACAGTACACTGAGTACATATACAACAAGTACACTGAGTACATATACAACAAGTACACTAAGCACATATACAAGTACGCTGAGTACACAGTACACTGAGTACATATACAACAAGTACACTGAGTACATATACAAGTACACTGAGTACACAGTACACTGAGTACATATACAACAAGTACACTGAGTACACAGTACACTGAGTATATATACAACAATATATTTTTCTTTGTTTTGCTGTTCTCCCTGTTTCATGTTTCCTCCTTGTGTCTCGTCTGGTCCTTCTCCCTGTGTCCTCCTCCTGTCGTTAGTTTCCCTGGTGTGTCTGATTGTCTGATTGTGTTCACCTGTGGCCCTTGTGTTTCTCCTCCTGTCGTTAGTTTCCCTGGTGTGTCTGATTGTCTGATTGTGTTCACCTGTGGCCCCTGTGTTTCTCCTCCTGTCGTTAGTTTCCCTGGTGTGTCTGATTGTCTGATTGTGTTCACCTGTGGCCCTTGTGTTTCTCCTCCTGTCGTTAGTTTCCCTGGTGTGTCTGATTGTCTGATTGTGTTCACCTGTGGCCCCTGTGTTTCTCCTCCTGTCGTTAGTTTCCCTGGTGTGTCTGATTGTCTGATTGTGTTCACCTGTGGCCCCTGTGTTTCTCCTCCTGTCGTTAGTTTCCCTGGTGTATCTGATTGTCTGATTGTGTTCACCTGTGGCCCTTGTGTTTCTCCTCCTGTCGTTAGTTTCCCTGGTGTATCTGATTGTCTGATTGTGTTCACCTGTGGCCCTTGTGTTTCTCCTCCTGTCGTTAGTTTCCCTGGTGTGTCTGATTGTCTGATTGTGTTCACCTGTGGCCCCTGTGTTTCTCCTCCTGTCGTTAGTTTCCCTGGTGTGTCTGATTGTCTGATTGTGTTCACCTGTGGCCCCTGTGTTTCTCCTCCTGTCGTTAGTTTCCCTGGTGTATCTGATTGTCTGATTGTGTTCACCTGTGGCCCTTGTGTTTCTCCTCCTGTCGTTAGTTTCCCTGGTGTATCTGATTGTCTGATTGTGTTCACCTGTGGCCCTTGTGTTTCTCCTCCTGTCGTTAGTTTCCCTGGTGTATCTGATTGTCTGATTGTGTTCACCTGTGGCCCTTGTGTTTCTCCTCCTGTCGTTAGTTTCCCTGGTGTATCTGATTGTCTAATTGTGTTCACCTGTGGCCCTTGTGTTTCTCCTCCCCTGCCCGGCTGTTTCTCGTCTCGTGATTACCCCTCCCGGTATTTAGTCTCTTCCTGTGTTCGGTGTTGGTTCATTGTTTGTTTGTCCTCCCTTCATGTTGGTCAGGATCGGGTTTTGGGTATGTTATCTTCCTCATGTGACCTATGGATTATCCTTGCCATGTTTTTTGTTGATTGGCTTTTTTTTTATTAAATAAAGCTCGCTTTTGTTTATAGATCTTTTTGTAGTCTGCATTTTGGGTCCTCCATGTTTCCGCGATCTAAACAGTGATCGTAACATATACCACAAGTATACTGAGTACACATACAACAATACGTACAGTATACTGAGTATGTATACAACAATAACTATACTTATCATATATACAACAACAGTAAGTATAAGTATATACAACAGCAGTAAGTATACAGAGTATATATAACAGTGAGTATAAGTATACAGTATATATAACATTAAGTATAAGTACACATAGTATATATAACAGTGAGTATATAAGTACACCTAGTAGTGGCTCTGCAGCAGGTATGCTAGACATTGAGAAACAGCCAGTAACTATACTGTGTACTGCCCCCCCCCATGTTGTCCCAACCTGTTTAGCCCGAGCCTGTTTTCCAGGTCTCAGGCTCGAAAAGGACATTCCCAGAACAAAGGACCATATCTTCTCAAAGGGTTAAATTAATCATCTTTGTTCTCAAAGTAATTATAAACCTGTGAGCTGGATGCAGAAGAGTCAGAATCAATATAGATGTTTTTTATTTTAAAGAAAATTCAGATTGAACAGTAACTGTATATGATAGTGTCCGTCCAAAACATTTTTTTACTTATAGTGAAAAGTACCCTTGGATGACGGGTTAGTAGACTAGTTAGTAGACTAGTCGCCTGTTCCACTCTGTTTTCCGAATGCCAGGAAGGACTCTTGCCTCGCTTCTGAAGCAAGACACTCGGAAGACATGTGCTACCAAGAAAGCGTCCTCCACATTGAGAAACACCCAGAGTGTATCAGTGAGTATAAGTACACAGAGTGTATATAACAGTGAATATAAGTACACATAGTGTATATAACAGTGAGTATAAGTATACAGAGTGTATTTAACAGTAAGTATAAGTACACAGAGTGTATATCAATCAATCAAAGTTTATTTGTATAGCCCAATATCACAAATGTTACATTTGTCTCAATGGACTTCACAGTTTGTACAGAATATCAGTATGACAATACGACACCCTCTGTCCTCAGACCCTCTGTCCTCAGACCCTCTGTCCTCAGACCCTCTGTCCTCAGACCCTCTGTCCTTACACCCTCTGTCCTCAGACCCTCTGTCCTCAGACCCTCTGTCCTTAGACCCTCTGTCCTCAGACCCTCTGTCCTTAGACCCTCTGTCCTGAGACGCACTCACTGTTATATATATTATATATAACTGTTATATATATTATATATATACTGTTATATACAACTGTTATATATATTATATATAACAGTGAGTATAAGTATACAGAGTGTATATAACAGTGAGTATAAGTACACAGAGTGTATATAACAGTGAGTATAAGTACACAGAGCATAACAGAGACGTTACTCACCATCTGACGGAGTCCAGAGATCTGAGACTGTGAGACTGAACTGACTCCCCCTTTACTCCCTTTACCCCCCCCCCTCTACTATGGGCTCAGAACAGTCTCATAACACACACATGCACACAGAAGGATCCACACTTGTGTTTTTCAATGCACACACAAATGTGTTCCGTTTCATATTCATGTAAATAAAATCCAAACACAGATAAAAGTTGTACATACACTGAACAAAAATATAAACGCAACACTTTTGTTTTTGCTCCCATGTCTCATGAGATGAACTCAATGATCTAAAACATTTTCTATAAACACAAAATAACCATTTCTCTCAAATATTGTTCAAAAAGCTGAAACCATGTGTGACAGTGAGCACTTATATAATCCCTCCCACCTCTCAGGCGTGGCATATCAAGATGCTGATAGACAGCATGGTTATTGCACAGGTGTGCCTTAGGCTGGCCACAATAAAAGGCCACTCTGAAACGTGCATTTTTGCTTTATTGGGCGGGTCTGGGGGGGTCCGAAAACCAGTCAGTATCTGGGGTGAGGGGTTAGGGGTAGGGGTAGGATTAGGTTGGGGAAGAGCGCAGGAGGAGCCCTGCGTGGTGCACTGGCTCTCGGTAGATAGGTGTTTAAAAAACATTAAAAACCTCCGTAAACATAAACCTTATAAAAACCCTTTTAAAAGCAGCATCAAGGCTCCGCGAGGACGAGACCGTTTCAAAGCTCCGCGAGGACGAGACCGTTTCAAAGCTCCGTGAGGACGAGACCGTTTCAAAGCTCCGCGAGGACGAGACCGTTTCAAAGCTCCGCGAGGACGAGACCGTTTCAAAGCTCCGTGAGGACGAGACCGTTTCAAAGCTCCGTGAGGACGAGACCGTTTCAAAGCTCCGTGAGGACGAGACCGTTTCAAAGCTCCGTGAGGACGAGACCGTTTCAGACGAATGGCTAAAAAGTGCAGAGCGGAGCCGGACCACGGAACGGCGGCAGAGTATGCCTAAAAAGCAGATCTCCCCGTCCCAGGATCTGGAGGGTGGTGTGTGTGTGTGTGTGTATGTGTGTGTGTGTGTGTGTGTGTGTGTGTGTGTGTGTGTGTGTGTGTGTGTGTGTGTGTGTGTGTGTGTGTGTGTGTGTGTGTGTGTGTGTGTGTGTGTGTGTGTGTGTGTGTGTGTGTGTGTGTGTGTGTGTGTGTGTGTGTGTGTGTGTGTGTGTGTGTGTGTGTGTGTGTGCGTGTGCGGAGCTTGTCCCGATGGAATCCACAAAGCACCCTAAATGAGAGGGGATCTAAAATGGCCAGTTTCAAAGTGAATCCAGTTCTATTAGTAAAAGCCCTGCATGGAAGTGTAAGTGCAGTTAAAACACAAGTGCAATGATACAAATATAAATAATTAAAACGTTCTCCCCAGTGATATGAATTTAAAAAGTAAAAGTAAAGGGAGTGTAAAAATTAACTAATAATGATAAAATAAAGGAAGCCACATAGCAGTATATATACTTTATATATATACTTATAGCAGTATAAGTGCTAAAATACGTGGAGGGCGGATTAAAACAGGCTGACACACCCGCAGAGAAGGGAGCCCAAATCACCCGTCTGCAGGGGAGAGACCCCGGGGGGGGGGATCACACAGGTTAGAGCATGTTTGAGTGGTGGGAGGCGGACCCATCAATTATATGTTTCATTTAGTCCGCCCGGGTCAATGGTGCCCAGGCGATGGATCCACCTCCGCTCCCCGCTCGCCTCTCCGTGCTCCAGCCGCTGCTGCTCTCCAGGCCCACAGACTGCACACTCTGGAGGCCATGGAGTTTAACATGGTTGTATAAAACGCTCGTGCCGTCCCCGTCTCTAATTCGATATTGATGTTGTTTAATTCTGAGGCTGATCTCATTGCGCGTCTCCCCCACATAGAGTCTCTGGCAGGCCTTGCACCTAATTGCATAGATAGCGTTTTTTGTGTTAGGTGTCAAGGCCTGCCGTACGTTGCTCCCCTCTCGAGAGAAGGGATTGAACACGTGGGGGAGGCGAACGAAACCAACCTCAGAGACCCGAGGCGCCTCCCTAGTTTTGATGCCTTTATTTAGTTTTGTATGGACCAGGAGGTCCTGGAGATTTTTGTTACGGCGGTAGGCGGAGATCAGCCGGCACGGCCGCAGCGCGTCACAGTCCCCCTGGCCCCCTCAAAATGGGCCTTTAGTTTGCCTGAAAGGCTGGACAGGCTCCCGGAGTAGGTTGTGATGAGGGGGACCAGGGCAGGGCCGGACGGCCGGGCGGAGATGTCTCTGTATTTCTCTATGAAGGTGCGGCCGACCTCCGCCTTAATGCTTCTAAGGAAGCGCCTCGAATAGCCCCTGGGTCTCAGCGCACTAAAGAGGATTCTGGTAGCCTCCTCCACATCCTCTGCGAGGGTGCATATCCTGTGGAAGCGGATCAGCTGGGACTTAATCAGGCCTCTGTACGTGTGCCCAGGGTGATAGAAAACCCTGGTGGCGAGTGTCTTGCTGTGGTCGCTGGAGCTGCGGAATCACACCCCGGTGTCGAGGAACTCCACAGTGTGTGTATGTAACTGGTGTTTGAGTTTTATTTTAGGGTGATGTGTGTTGAGGATGTCTGAGAAGGTGAGGAAGTCCTGTTCTGTGTGGTGCCAGAGGCCAAAGATGTCATCCAGGTACCGGAAGTACAGAAGGGGTTTGAGGGGGAGTTTAGTAAAGACCGTTTCCTCCCAATGGGCCAGGTAAATATCCGCGTAGGCTGGCGCGTATTTCCGGCCCATCGCACAACCGCACAGCTGGAGGTAGTGGTTATTGTTGAACATGAAGTCATTGCGGGTGAGTGTGAGGTGGAGCAACTGAATGATTTGGCTGTCGGGTCTGGATGGGTCTGGAAGGGTCTGGAAGGGTCTGGATGGGTCTGGAAGGGTCTGGATGGGTCTGGATGGGTCTGGATGGGTCTGGATGGGTCTGGAAGGGTCTGGAAGGGTCTGGATGGGTCTGGATGGGTCTGGATGGGTCTGGATGGGTCTGGAAGGGTCTGGAAGGGTCTGGAAGGGTCTGGATGGGTCTGGATGGGTCTGGATGGGTCCGGAAGGGTCTGGAAGGGTCTGGATGGGTCTGGATGGGTCTGGAAGGGTCTGGAAGGGTCTGGAAGGGTCTGGATGGGTCTGGATGGGTCTAGATGGGTCTGGATGGGTCTGGAAGGGTCTGGATGGGTCTGGATGGGTCTGGATGGGTCTGGATGGGTCTGGAAGGGTCTGGAAGGGTCTGGATGGGTCTGGGTTTTTATTGAAGGAGTGCTGAATTGCGGTGAGGCCAAGTGGGGTTTCAATGTTGGTATAGAGTGAGACTATGTCTATGGAGAAAATGAGGGTGTGGCTGGGACTGTGAGGTTTTTTATTTTGTTGACAAAATCAGACGTGTCTCTGAGATAACTGGGGTGGAGTTTTGAAAGGGGATTAATAAAATGATCTATGTATTCTGTTATGTTGTAGGATTCTGAACCGCAGTCGCTGATGATGGGGCGGCCGACCGGAACCACAGAGGGGACCGTCCACGTCTCCACAGGCTTGTGGATCTTGGGTTAGGGTTAGGGTTAGGGTAATGTTGTGAATCGAGTGGCCCATGGTGGTGGTGGGGTTAGGGGTAGGGTTAGGGTTAAGGGTTAGGGTAATGTTGTGAATCGAGTGGCCCATGGTGGTGGTGGGGTTTGGGGTAGGGTTAGGGTTAGGGTAATGTTGTGAATCGAGTGGCCCATGGTGGTGGTGGGGTTAGGGTTAGGGGTAGGGTTAGGGTTAGGGTAATGTTGTGAATCGAGTGGCCCATGGTGGTGGTGGGGTTAGGGGTAGGGTTAGGGTTAGGGTTAGGGTAATGTTGTGAATCGAGTGGCCCATGGTGGTGGTGGGGTTAGGGGTAGGGTTAGGGTTAGGGTAATGTTGTGAATCGAGTGGCCCATGGTGGTGGTGGGGTTAGGGGTAGGGTTAGGTTTTGTGTAGGGGTAGGGTTTAGGATTCTCGGTTGAGAGTGGGTGCACGGGCCTGAGGATCTGTGGATGGGTGTATGCAAATGTTTATTCGACATGGGGTCAAATAAGGTTTTTTAGGGTGTTTGGACTAATTTTGGGAAATGTGTGTGTTGTACAAAATTATAGGTAGAGGGGGTCATGGGGGTTTGATTTTCTAGAAAGTCAGCCGAAATAAGGGATTCTGATTCCCAATGGGATTCAATGCTGGAGCCAGACCTAGGTTCCGGGGGTGAGATGGTCCTGGTAGGGGGAAGCAAAGGGGGAACCAGGGGATAGCTTGTATGCTTATGACTGTTTGGTTGAGGGGATCCTGGGGGAATGTCATTTTGACAGTAGCCATGGTTTTGTGGCTTGCCGAGTCCCGGAGAGGGCCCGCCGGGCAACGGGAGCCCAACAGAGGAATCCAGGGAGGGGTCAGATTGGGTTTGTGAGTGGTTCAGAGTGACCATTTTAGTCCCTTTCATCATGGACCCTCCCGGATTTTGGGTTTGGTCTGAGGGGACCCGCTGACCGGCCGAGCCCGACCGGAGACCAGCATCGCCTGTAGAGGGGAGACACAGAGGAGAGGTGATGTTATGATAGTATTTGGGGGAGAGGTGTGTCCTAACAGTCAACTGGGGAGGGGGGGATGGGAATGGAGGGGAGGAGAGGGAAAGCTCCGGGGTGGCAGCAGTCAGGGGGAAGGGCCTAGGTTTAGGGTTGGGGAGGAGGGGAGGCCTCCAAAGGAACTGTTGGGGAGACCTGGGTGTCTTGGGTTTAGGACAGTGGAGAGATGAGGGAGGGGGTGGATAGGGGAAGGGGGGAGGAAACTCCTGGATGGGAGTGCTGGGGGAGGGGGGGGCCCTTAGGTTTAGGGCTGGGAGAAAGGGGAGGGCTCCAGAAGGACTGTGGAGGAGACCCGGGTCCCTTAGGTTTAGGATAGGGGGGAGGGGAAGGCTCTCTCAGTGGTAGTTGAGAGGCCTGGAGGGGTTTGGGGTTGAGGGCTGGGTTGGAGTAGGCACCCTGAGTAGGGTGGGGTGACTTATGGTCAGGGTAGGGGGTGAGGTTGTAGTAGGTGCCCCGGGTGGGGTGGGGGGTCCTAGGGTATGGGGAAGGGATGGGGAGGTGGGGGTGGGAAGAGGGGTTTAAAGAGGTGTGTACCGTGGTTAAGGTTTTGGTGGTCAGTCTGGGTCCGTACCGCTTTCTCGCCCACCCTGTGGCAATCTGGAAGGCTAAGGGGTTGAAGGGGGAGGATGTAGGTGTCTGTAATGTGTTTGAGTAATGTTGTTGTAAAATGAGCATGTTCGTGTGCATCCAGTTTATTGTGTTTGCATGTATCTGTGTATGTGTGTATTCAGTGGGGGTGGATGGTTTAATAAAAGCAGAGAGTCTGGTGACTTGCCTCAGCATACCTGGGGGGAATGTGTGTGTGGAAATGGCTTGGTCTGTAGTGAACTTATGGTGAGTGGCCTGAATGAGTGTGAGGTAGTGTTTAGTAATCTTTTCTAGTGGCTGTGTCTAATGGTGTGTAGGGTGTTTGTGTGTGGTTGGGATATGAGTCAGTGTGTGTGGGCTGTGCATGCTCTCCACCTCCACTCAACCGCACGTACTGAGCTCTGGGTCCGAACATCTCAAAATGTTGTGTGGGCTCTTACCTGGAATGGTTGCAGTGGGGCCTGCTGCAGAAGTCTTTGTTGCTTTTCTTTTGTGCAGGTCCGAGTGGGATAGTTAGATATATCTCTCCTCTTGGTTCCAGGTGGCGGAGAGGAAGTGTCCGTTTGGTTCAAGACAGATAAAGTGCTTCCAAAAATGGGACAGAGCCCAACCCAACAGTTAAAAGTTCAAACTTTATTTTAGCACAAATTAGGAAGGTTTTTTTTAAAAAAGAGCTTGCATTTAAAAGCACTTGGTAAATTTAAAAACAGAGTACCGTTCCGTGGAGGTGAGTGAAGAGGCTCCTCGACGTTTCGATACGGTGTACCTTCTTCAGGAGGAAAGTGGAGAGCAGCACAGCTGTGGAGGCTTATATGAAATCAAGAGGCTTGAGTAGGCCTATGACAGAGAGGTAAATAGTATCAGGTGATTGGGCGGGGAGTAGGGCCCATGTTCTTGGCGGGAAAACGGTGTGTCATGATCTGATTGGATCTGGCCGGGGATAAGTAGGACTGGGTAGAGGAAAGGAAAGGGGGTAAGTCAGTAAGGGAGTTTGTAAGCTCCTGACTAGGAAGGATGGCTGAAGGGATATGCCACCGCTCCCACACCTGGGAGACCCGGGTTCGAATCCGGCTGGGGACACAACCAATAAAACAATGTCTGGCTCAGAATGTTGGTGAAATTATGATGGGAAACGACTGTATATTTACCGTGGTAGTGTTATATATGATATGTATGTGGAAAGTTTGAGTGGGACAATGTACTTCATGTGGTGGTGTAAGTTAAATAGTGTAGGGTGTACTTTCTATGGTTTGTGTGGTGTAAATCAATCCAGATCAGCGGCACTGGCAGGGTTAGGTTTTGTGTAGGGGTAGGGTTTAGGATTCTCGGTTGAGAGTGGGTGCACGGGCCTGAGGATCTGTGGATGGGTGTATGCAAATGTTTATTCGACATGGGGTCAAATAAGGTTTTTTAGGGTGTTTGGACTAATTTTGGGAAATGTGTGTGTTGTACAAAATTATAGGTAGAGGGGGTCATGGGGGTTTGATTTTCTAGAAAGTCAGCCGAAATAAGGGATTCTGATTCCCAATGGGATTCAATGCTGGAGCCAGACCTAGGTTCCGGGGGTGAGATGGTCCTGGTAGGGGGAAGCAAAGGGGGAACCAGGGGATAGCTTGTATGCTTATGACTGTTTGGTTGAGGGGATCCTGGGGGAATGTCATTTTGACAGTAGCCATGGTTTTGTGGCATGCCGAGTCCCGGAGAGGGCCCGCCGGGCAACGGGAGCCCAACAGAGGAATCCAGGGAGGGGTCAGATTGGGTTTGTGAGTGGTTCAGAGTGACCATTTTAGTCCCTTTCATCATGGACCCTCCCGGATTTTGGGTTTGGTCTGAGGGGACCCGCTGACCGGCCGAGCCCGACCGGAGACCAGCATCGCCTGTAGAGGGGAGACACAGAGGAGAGGTGATGTTATGATAGTATTTGGGGGAGAGGTGTGTCCTAACAGTCAACTGGGGAGGGGGGGGATGGGAATGGAGGGGAGGGGAGGGAAAGCTCCGGGGTGGCAGCAGTCAGGGGGAAGGGCCTAGGTTTAGGGTTGGGGAGGAGGGGAGGCCTCCAAAGGAACTGTTGGGGAGACCTGGGTGTCTTGGGTTTAGGACAGTGGAGAGATGAGGGAGGGGGTGGATAGGGGAAGGGGGGAGGAAACTCCTGGATGGGAGTGCTGGGGGAGGGGGGGCCCTTAGGTTTAGGGCTGGGAGAAAGGGGAGGGCTCCAGAAGGACTGTGGAGGAGACCCGGGTCCCTTAGGTTTAGGATAGGGGGGAGGGGAAGGCTCTCTCAGTGGTAGTTGAGAGGCCTGGAGGGGTTTGGGGTTGAGGGCTGGGTTGGAGTAGGCACCCTGAGTAGGGTGGGGTGACTTATGGTCAGGGTAGGGGGTGAGGTTGTAGTAGGTGCCCCGGGTGGGGTGGGGGGTCCTAGGGTATGGGGAAGGGATGGGGAGGTGGGGGTGGGAAGAGGGGTTTAAAGAGGTGTGTACCGTGGTTAAGGTTTTGGTGGTCAGTCTGGGTCCGTACCGCTTTCTCGCCCACCCTGTGGCAATCTGGAAGGCTAAGGGGTTGAAGGGGGAGGATGTAGGTGTATGTAATGTGTTTGAGTAATGTTGTTGTAAAATGAGCATGTTCGTGTGCATCCAGTTTATTGTGTTTGCATGTATCTGTGTATGTGTGTATTCAGTGGGGGTGGATGGTTTAATAAAAGCAGAGAGTCTGGTGACTTGCCTCAGCATACCTGGGGGGAATGTGTGTGTGGAAATGGCTTGGTCTGTAGTGAACTTATGGTGAGTGGCCTGAATGAGTGTGAGGTAGTGTTTAGTAATTTTTCTAGTGGCTGCGTCTAATGGTGTGTAGGGTGTTTGTGTGTGGTTGGGATATGAGTCAGTGTGTGTGGGCTGTGCATGCTCTCCACCTCCACTCAACCGCACGTACTGAGCGGGGAGTAGGGCTGTACTTTTTAGGGGTTAGGGTTAGGGTTAGGGTTAGGGTAATGTTGTGAATCGAGTGGCCCATGGTGGTGGTGGGGTTTGGGGTAGGGTTAGGGTTAGGGTAATGTTGTGAATCGAGTGGCCCATGGTGGTGGTGGGGTTAGGGTTAGGGTTAGGGTAATGTTGTGAATCGAGTGGCCCATGGTGGTGGTGGTGGGGTTAGGGGTAGGGTTAGGGTTAGGGTAATGTTGTGAATCGAGTGGCCCATGGTGGTGGTGGGGTTAGGGGTAGGGTTAGGGTTAGGGTTAGGGTAATGTTGTGAATCGAGTGGCCCATGGTGGTGGTGGGGTTAGGGGTAGGGTTAGGGTTAGGGTTAGGGTAATGTTGTGAATCGAGTGGCCCATGGTGGTGGTGGGGTTAGGGGTAGGGTTAGGGTTAGGGTTAGGGTAATGTTGTGAATCGAGTGGCCCATGATGGTGGTGGGGTTAGGGTTAGGGGTAGGGGTAGGGTTAGGGTAATGTTGTGAATCGAGTGGCCCATGGTGGTGATGGGGTTAGGGGTAGGGTTAGGGTTAGGGTTAGGGTAATGTTGTGAATCGAGTGGCCCATGGTGGTGGTGGGGTTAGGGTTAGGGGTAGGGTTAGGGTTAGGGTAATGTTGTGAATCGAGTGGCCCATGGTGGTGGTGGGGTTAGGGGTAGGGTTAGGGTTAGGGTTAGGGTAATGTTGTGAATCGAGTGGCCCATGATGGTGGTGGGGTTAGGGTTAGGGGTAGGGGTAGGGTTAGGGTAATGTTGTGAATCGAGTGGCCCATGGTGGTGATGGGGTTAGGGGTAGGGTTAGGGTTAGGGTTAGGGTTAGGGTTAGGGTAATGTTGTGAATCGAGTGGCCCATGGTGGTGGTGGGGTTAGGGTTAGGGGTAGGGGTAGGGTTAGGGTAATGTTGTGAATCGAGTGGCCCATGGTGGTGGTGGGGTTAGGGTTAGGGGTAGGGGTAGGGTTAGGGTAATGTTGTGAATCGAGTGGCCCATGGTGGTGGTGGGGTTAGGGTTAGGGGTAGGGGTAGGGTTAGGGTAATGTTGTGAATCGAGTGGCCCATGGTGGTGGGGTTATGGTATGGGCAGGCGTATGTTATGGACGACGAACACAGGCTACTCGATTCACAACATTACCCTAACCTTACCCCTCACACCAGATACTGTTTTCGGACCCCCCCAGACCCCCCAATAAAGCAAAACTGCACGTTTCAGAGTGGCCTTTTATTGTGGCCAGCCGAAGGCACACCTGTGCAATAACCATGCTGTCTAATCAGCATCTTGATATGCCACGCCTGAGAGGTGGGATGGATTATCCCGGCAAAGGAGAAGTGCTCACTATCACACATTGTTTCAGATTTGTGAACAATATTTGAGAGAAATAGTTATTTTGTGTTTATAGAAAATGTTTTAGATCTTTGAGTTCATCTCATGAGACATGGGAGCAAAAACAAAAGTGTTGCGTTTAAATTTGTGTTCAGTGTATGTATTTTTGATCCTCTCATATTAGCTTCCTTTAGATCCCCTGAACCTGCAACCCGCTCTCTGTGCACGGATCGCTGTGCATTTGTGTGTGGGGTTTTTGAGACTCCCCTGGCGGTCAGACGGTTCGTACTTGTAATTTATTTTATCTATAGCCAATCAGATGTCTCCTCCAGTCTAAGCCAATCACATGAGTGCGCCCCCACGAGGGTAGATTTCTTGCGTTCGTGACGTAGTGCTTCATTTACGCATTTTGCGCTGTCCGGAGCTGACAGGTCAGATGGCGTCTGTAAAATGGTGTCTGGTGGTCGCGCGCCTCCCGCTCCAAGTGTAAGTTATGTTTAAATGATGAAATGCTCCTAAATGATGAAAGATTGGTTTTGCTTAGTTGTTTAATTCGAGAATGATATAGAACTGTTTTGGTTAGCTTAACTGTGTTGTAGCTGAGCTCCATGAGCTAACATTAGCTAGCGTTGTCTGTCTAACAATCTAACGAGTTGGTTGGTCTAACGGCCCGTTCGCATTAGGTGCTTCTGCTACCTAAGTACAAAGACAGGGTGTGACGCCTCGGGTCGAGGCAGCAGCACGGCCTTTAGTTCAGTTCATAGCCAGGGAGCTGCCTGCGACTCCAACTCCACCAGAGTGAGCACAGCAGAGGGCGCACGGGTCAGCGTGGCCGTCAGGGCGGTAGACAGCGTCCAATCCCACAACAATGTGAGGGTGAGGCGGGCGATGAGAAGGTGATTTAATAGACTTTTTACATTTGACAGTTGAAGATCAAACTGTGGCTTAATCCCGTAGATGTGTACAAATCTGACATTTGATCTCTCGCATTACTCTAATGTTGAGTTCATGTTCTAAAACATGTTCCATAGTCTGTATCCTCTATATCCCCATTGCTGCTTTTCAAACCTTCAGCAGCCCCTTGCCTTGAGATGTCCCAAACACAATATATTATTGTTTTCTCAACAAATATGTTGGTAAGATAAAGCTAAGTGTCAAGATTGTTTTTGTATCGACAGAATATTAACTATGATTTTGCTTTTTATTCATGCAATTTGATCAAACTATGTTAACAAAGCCATCAACGCAAGCCAAGGATTTGGAAATGATGTAACAATCTTAACATACATTTCATAGAATGTCTAGTCTCACAGATCCTTTCGTCATTCCCACATCAGACAACTCCCAAGTGTGCTCAGTACTGATCAGCCAAGAGGCAGAAGACCAGCTCCCAGCCTGGCTCCTTGCATCGTCAAGCGGACGGACTTTCATGTGTCCTTTCGGGACCCAGCCAGTTTGCGCCTGAGGCCTCGGAGGAGCTACCACTTGCCCTTGCTGGCCTTGGAAAGAGGATGCTACCTCGGAGGAGCTACCACTTGCCCTTGCTGGCCTTGGAAAGAGGATGCTACCTCGGAGGAGCTACCACTTGCCCTTGCTGGCCTTGGAAAGAGGATGCTAAATCTACCGCACAACTTCTTGCACAGTGAGGTCATCATATAAACAGTACTGAAGGTTTCTCAAAGATTTGAAATGTGAATCACTTGCTGAATATTGTATGTTATTTCACTTTGAAGACTATGGCTTCGGTTGAGGAAGAATTTCCCAAACTGAGAACAAGAAGGCTGGATGTTCTTAAGTCAGCAGGTAATATGCTGTGTTGTGTTTTCCACACTCAGAAGCCCCACGTGTGTTTCCTGACGCCCTGCTTTGAATGACCATCCGTCTCACTTCTTCACGTTGTGTGAAGCAGTACTCAAGCTTGCCTGTATGCGTGTAGTACTCAAGCTTGCCTGTATGCGTGTAGTACTCAAGCTTGCCTGTATGCGTGTAGTACTCGAGCTCGCCTGTATGCGTGTAGTACTCGAGCTCGCCTGTATGCGTGTAGTACTCGAGCTCGCCTGTATGCGTGTAGTACTCGAGCTCGCCTGTATGCGTGTAGTACTCAAGCTTGCCTGTATGCGTGTAGTACTCGAGCTCGCCTGTATGCGTGTAGTACTCGAGCTCGCCTGTATGCGTGTAGTACTCGAGCTCGCCTGTATGCGTGTAGTACTCGAGCTCGCCTGTATGCGTGTAGTACTCAAGCTCGCCTGTATGCGTGTAGTACTCGAGCTCGCCTGTATGCGTGTAGTACTCGAGCTCGCCTGTATGCGTGTAGTACTCGAGCTCGCCTGTATGCGTGTAGTACTCGAGCTCGCCTGTATGCGTGTAGTACTCAAGCTCGCCTGTATGCGTGTAGTACTCGAGCTCGCCTGTATGCGTGTAGTACTCGAGCTCGCCTGTATGCGTGTAGTACTCGAGCTCGCCTGTATGCGTGTAGTACTCGAGCTCGCCTGTATGCGTGTATCCCTGATAGTAATGTATGCACTGTCAGGTGGCTTCAAAGCACACTTGTGTTGTTCCTATTTGATTTTAGAATAGGTGGTAGTGGACGTCGAAAGCTGTCCATCATTCCTCCTGACTCCGAGGGGCACTCACACAACGGGAACAACGCTGTGTTTGTAATTCCACTGCAGGAGCGACTTTCTACCCAACCACCACCCGATGACTCGCCAGAGTCTGCAAAGACGCCACAGTCAGCCTGCAACACATGCCTTTGCAACTGTTGCCTTTACACGTGGAGGAATGTAATGACATATCAACTGTCAAGTCTTTCTGGGTTCTGCCCGAACTTGAGAGGCTGGAGGGCAACAGAGGACGCTGGGACAACTCAGATTCTTTCTGCTTGTCTTTCTTTCCTGCTCAGCCGTGATCTCTAAGACGCTTCCATCAGATTCTCATCAGATTCTCATCAGATTGAAAACCGCCGGAGACAAACAAGTGTTAGCGAACATGCAAACAAAATCACAAGCATTTTGTACGCCTCATTGCATTATTTCTAACAACAATAATAATAATAATAATAATAATAATAATAATAATAATAATAATAATAATAATAATAATAATAATAATAATAATAATAATAATAATAATAATAATAATTCAGTCACATTCCGTTTCCAGGGTTTTATAATTCATTGATAAACTGTGAGTTATTCTACAAACCATCATGAAGTTAAATGAATGAATAAGAAAGTCTCTTTCTCTGCCTGAAGCCAAGCAACCCAGAGAGCCTCACTGAACTCCATCTGCGCCGTCTAAACATATACACGAACAAAACGTCCGCACACAAACCACGCTGCGTAAAAGCCGTCGATTGCAGCACTCTCACACAATAAGGCCACAGATCAAGGACGCAAAACTTCTCCCTCCGTGGCTTTGGGAACAAGAGACCAGCCATCGATCGATCAATGTTTATTTATAGCCCAATATCACAAATGTTACATTGTCTCAGTGGTCTTCACAGTTTGTATAGGATATCAGTATGACTATACGACACCCTCTGTCCTCAGACCCTCTGTCCCCAGACCCTCTGTCCTCAGACCCTCTGTCCTCAGACCCTCTGTCCTCAGACCCTCTGTCCCCAGACCCTCTGTCCTTAGACCCTCTGTCCTCAGACCCTCTGTCCTCAGACCCTCTGTCCTTAGACCCTCTGTCCTCAGACCCTCTGTCCTCAGACCCTCTGTCCTTAGAACCCTCACATCGTACAAGGAAACACTTCCAGAGAAAACCCACAGTTAAAGGGAACATGGAGAAACCTCAGGGAGAGCAACAGAGGAGGATCCTCTCCAGGACGCACAGACTGCAATAGATGCCGTGTGTAAATTGAAAAGATAATACATTTGCAACATAGGTAGTCCAAATGTTTGGAAATGCATGTGTGTATAATAAGAAGATTAAACACCAAGATTCCTTACAGTCTCACTGGAGGCCAAATGAATGCCATCCATAGTTAGTATATCTTTAGATAGTTTGTTTCGTAGATTCTTCGGGCCAAGTACAATAACTTCAGTTTTGGTCGTGTTTAACATCAAAAAGTTTAAGGTCATCCACGTTTTTAAGTCCTTAAGGCAGTCTTGAATTTTATTTAGATGATTAATTTCATCAGGCTTGATTGATAAATATAGTTGAGTATCATCCGCATAACAATGAAAGTTTACAGAATGATTCCTTATAATATTGCCTAACGGAAGCATATATAATGTGAACAAAATAGGTCCGAGCACTGAGCCCTGTGGCACTCCATGGCTAACTTTGGTTTGCGTGGAAGATTCATCGTTGACACGTACAAACTGAGAGCGTTCAGATAGATAGGACCTAAACCAGCCTAAAGCAGTTCCCTGTATGCCAACCAAGTGCTCTAGTCTTTGCAATAGGATGTCATGGTCGATAGCATCAAATGCAGCACTGAGATCGAGCAAGACAAGAATAGAGACAAGTCCCTTGTCTGAGGCTATTAGAATGTCCTGTGTGACTTTAACCAGAGCTGTCTCTGTGCTATGATGTGTTCTAAAGCCAGACTGAAAGTCTTCAGATGAATCATTGTTTTTTAAGTAACAGCTGCTTAGCGACCGCTTTCTCAAGAATCTCTGAGAGGAATGGAAGATTAGAAATAGGTCTATAGTTGGCTAAAACCTCTGGATGGAGGTTGTGCTTTTTAAGAAGCGGTTTTATCACTGCTACTTTGAATGATTGTGGAACATAGCCTGATAATAAAGACATATTCATAATATTTAATAAAGAAGTGCTAATTAATGGAAACACTTCCTTCAACAGCTTAGTTGGAATTGGGTCTAACATGCACGTTGATGGTTTAGAAGAGAGAATCATTGAATGTAATTGTTCAAGGTTAATGGCTGAAAGCATTCTAGTTTACTATCTAGTGTAATATTAGAACTTACGTTTCCGGGAGCTGTTGATAACACTATACTGGTCGAAGGCAAGAGGTCATTCATTTTGTTTCTAAGAGTAACAATGTTATGGTTAAAAAAGCACATAAAGTCATTACTACTGAGTGCTGTGGGAATAGAAGGCTCAATGGAGCTGTGGCTCTCTGTCAGCCTGGCTACAGCGCTGAAGAGACATCTTGCATTATTCTTATTCTCATCTATTAATGAAGAGTAGTAGCTGCTCTCGCTTTACGCAGTGCTTTCTTATATTCATTGAGAGTAATATGCCAAATTAAACGAGATTCTTCAAGTTTAGTGGAACGACATATCCTTTCAAGTTGTCTAGACTTTCGCTTTATTTAGCGGGTTTCGGCATTATGCCATGGAGCTAATCTATGTTGCTTTATTTTCTTCTTTTTCAAGGGAGCAACAGAGTCTCATTTTATTCGCAGCGCATCTATAGCACTATCAACAACATGATCAATTTGGGGTGGTGTACATTTTGTATAAGCTTCCTCCCCTACATGCAGACATGCTATCGAGTTAAGTATTGGTGGAATCTCTTCCTTAAATGTGGCTATAGCACTAACAGATAGGTTTCTGCTGCAAGAGCTTCTGACTAATGCTTTGTAGTCTAGTAACAGTACTTCAAAAGTTACTAAGAAATGGTCGGATAAAGCAGTATTATGCGGTTCGACTAATAGTTGCTCAATTTCAATACCATAAGTCAGAACAAGGTCGAGAGTGTGATTATAGCAGTGGGTTGGTTTATTTACACTCTGACAGAAACCAACAGAATCTAATATAGAGTTAAATGCAACAGTAAGGCTATTTTTATCATCGTCAACATGAATATTAAAGTCACCTACGATAATTACTTTGTCTGTTTTAAGTACTGTCACAAACGAGCTGAGGACCAAAATGCAGAACACGGGAAACCAGGGATAGTCGGTAACCAGCTTTATTGAAGGCAACAGGATGGTAGGAGACAAAACGGCAGATAGTAGGCAAAGGGCTGGTCGGGGACAGGCGAGGGTTCCAGGAGAAAGCCGGACGGGAGTCGCAGGTACCGAACTGGTCAGGGAGCAGGCGAGGCAGGCTGGTCAGGGACAGACCGGGTCAGGGAGCAGGCGAGGCAGGCTGGTCAGGGACAGGCCGGGTCAGGGAGCAGGCGAGGCAGGCTGGTCAGGGACAGGCCGGGTCAGGGAGCAGGTGAGGCAGGCTGGTCAGGGACAGACCGGGTCAGGGAGCAGGCGAGGCAGGCTGGTCAGGGACAGGCCGGGTCAGGGAGCAGGCGAGGCAGGCTGGTCAGGGACAGGCCGGGTCAGGGAGCAGGTGAGGCAGGCTGGTCAGGTACAGAACTGGTCAGGGAGCAGGCGAGGCAGGCTGGTCAGGGACAGGCCGGGTCAGGGAGCAGGTGAGGCAGGCTGGTCAGGGACAGACCGGGTCAGGGAGCAGGCGAGGCAGGCTGGTCAGGGACAGGCCGGGTCAGGGAGCAGGTGAGGCAGGCTGGTCAGGGACAGGCCGGGTCAGGGAGCAGGTGAGGCAGGCTGGTCAGGGACAGACCGGGTCAGGTAGCAGGCGAGGCAGGCTGGTCAGGGACAGACCGGGTCAGGGAGCAGGCGAGGCAGGCTGGTCAGGGACAGGCCGGGTCAGGGAGCAGGCGAGGCAGGCTGGTCAGGGACAGGCCGGGTCAGGGAGCAGGCGAGGCAGGCTGGTCAGGTACAGAACTGGTCAGGGAGCAGGCGAGGCAGGCTGGTCAGGGACAGGCCGGGTCAGGGAGCAGGCGAGGCAGGCTGGTCAGGGACAGGCTGGGTCAGGGAGCAGGCGAGGCAGGCTGGTCAGGGACAGACCGGGTCAGGGAGCAGGCGAGGCAGGCTGGTCAGGGACAGGCCGGGTCAGGGAGCAGGCGAGGCAGGCTGGTCAGGGACAGGCCGGGTCAGGGAGCAGGCGAGGCAGGCTGGTCAGGGACAGGCCGGGTCAGGGAGCAGGCGAGGCAGGCTGGTCAGGGACAGGCCGGGTCAGGGAGCAGGCGAGGCAGGCTGGTCAGGGACAGGCCGGGTCAGGGAGCAGGCGAGGCAGGCTGGTCAGGGACAGGCCGGGTCAGGGAGCAGGCGAGGCAGGCTGGTCAGGGACAGGCCGGGTCAGGGAGCAGGCGAGGCAGGCTGGTCAGGGACAGGCCGGGTCAGGGAGCAGGCGAGGCAGGCTGGTCAGGGACAGGCCGGGTCAGGGAGCAGGCGAGGCAGGCTGGTCAGGGACAGGCCGGGTCAGGGAGCAGGCGAGGCAGGCTGGTCAGGGACAGGCCTGGGTCAGGGAGCAGGCGAGGCAGGCTGGTCAGGGACAGGCCGGGTCAGGGAGCAGGCGAGGCAGGCTGGTCAGGGACAGGCAGGGTCGAAACCGGGAGAGCAATCTGAAGGGTAATGCGGGAAAGACTGGCATGCTGCAAAGTACGATCTGGCACTGAGGTGAAAGCGAAGTGGGCCTGAATGCTAATGGAGCTGATGGGTGCAACAGAGAGAGAGAGAGACAGGGTGTGACTACCAGGTGACTAAGGAAAGTTAAAGGAATGGTCCACTCATTAGATAATTATTCCAAACTTCAGTATTTAGTGAAACATTGTGTTTAAACCATACCCTGAAGAAATCTGCGATATTCCCCGGTAAATAATGATCTTATAGCTCTTTTTTATCAACACCTGTATATTCCGCCTGGCCGCCGCCATTTTTGCCATTTTCAGTAGTCACGTGATGGTCGTGACGTCATCCATGCGTTCACTTTGTCAACACACGGAAACATGGCGGAGTATTTGAGTTCGGACTCGTCAGCAGAGGAAGACGTTTTGACCAATGTGAAGAGAATGGATGGGGGAATTCAGCCATACATATCAGTATGACAATACGACACCCTCTGTCCTCAGACCCTCTGTCCTTAGACCCTCTGTCCTTAGACCCTCTGTCCTCAGACCCTATGTCCTCAGACCCTCTGTCCTTAGACCCTCTGTCCTTAGACCCTCTGTCCTCAGACCCTATGTCCTCAGACCCTCTGTCCTTAGACCCTCTGTCCTTAGACCCTCTGTCCTTAGACCCTCACATCGTACAAGGAAAAACTTCCGGAGAAAACCCACAGTTTAAGGGAACATGGAGAACCCTCAGGGAGAGCAACAGAGGAGGATCCTCTCCAGGACGGACAGACTGCAATAGATGCCGTGTGTAAATTGAAAAGATAATACATTTGCAACATAGGTAGTCCAGATGTTTGAAATGCATGTGTGTATAACAGGAAGATGATATAAGATACTATATGTATGCATGTAGTACCACCCTTGCTAGCGATTCCCTCTCTAGTTTAGCATACTCAGCTTCGTTGTCCCTGGCCATAGAATCACGATGTTATGGGGCCGGAAAAAACTGGGGGGAAATACACACTAGCCGGTACTACGCTATATGGAAAGGCCACCAAAAACGGTCCTGGCCTGGACGTTAAAGGACGTTAAAACGGGGCTAGCCGCTGCAATGGAAATGCGCTAGAACATACCTTATGCTTACTCCGAGCACGACTTCTGCTCCTCCGTCGCTTCACACTTGCAGAGGGCGATTTCTCAACTGGCCGAACTGGTGTCCTGGTCGGTGATGACACCAGAAAGACCGATGGCACTGCATCTCCATTAAGTAATGGTTGTTCCATAAATCCCATGTTATGTTTCATCATACTCTCAGAGTAGTCGTCCGGAAAGGTGAAATGTTCGCTGCAGACATGAGCCTGTGAATCTCTCGGTTCGGGCCGGCCACATTTCGCTAGCCACTGCCTCCGAACGTACTTCTTACGCTCACCTTTTGGCAACAGATGGAACCGAGCATCCCGTGGGTTGTTCCTATCAGCATTGTGGCGATGTGTCGCGACACAGTGAGGCATATTTGAAGAGAGAAACTACAGTGAATAACATGAGATCAACGTGTCTTCCAAAACCAAACGCATGGATTACGTCACGTCCGGAAAATGGCGGCGCCCACAGTGTTGATGTTATTTCGGTAATTAATCAGTTTAAAATCACTGATGATGTCATCGGACTGGCAGAGACTGGTCTGTTTTATGGGATGATAATTATTTAAAAATGAGTGTCATGAGCAAACCATCCTTTAAGCAGAACATAGGTGAGTGAGAAAGCAGACTGTGACACAACCAAAGTTGATAAAAACTCAGAGAAGTCTGATAAGAGTTCTGAATAAGGACCTGGTGCACGGTACACTGTAGCTAATAAGATTGGCTGCAAAGTGTTCCAGGTCGGATGCGTGAGACTAAAAACGAGGCTTTCAAAGGAGGTATCATTTAATGTTGGTTTAGTATTGATAAGTAGTTGCCGTGGTGTGCTGCGGTGGAAACACAAACACTAGGGACGCTGGCAGGCTGAACAGGCTGGTGAGGAAGGCTGGCTCTGTAGTGGGAGTACGACTGGACAATCTGGAGGAGGTGGCAGAGGGGAGGACGAGGAGGACGCTCGACAGCACCCTAGAGAACCCCTCCCACCCACTCCACGCAGAGCTAGTGAAGACGAGGAGCCCGCTCAGCCACAGACTCGTCCCTCCACCACAGCGCACCGAGCGCCTCGGACCGTCCTTCGTGCCTGGAGCCATCAGGCGGCAACAAGGGGTTAAATCAAGTTAAATCACTGGTCGTAAATATACACTGTTTCCACAACCCATGTTGACTTGTCACTTTAACTTATTCCGCACTTTATAACTTAGATGATGACCAAATATGTATATATGCTGACAGTTATTTTACTCTTATTTTTATTTATCTCCTATTTTTATAGTCTTTTATTATTATTATCATTATTTCCTTGATTTTATGTTATTTATTTTAGATTTTAGATTTTATTGATCTGTGTGAATCTTTGCTGTACTGTTTTTTTCACGTTTACCCTGTTGCTGCTTCGTACAACTGAATTTCCCCTCGGGGATTAATAAAGGTTCATCTTATCTTATCTTATCTTAAACTTGAGTCAAAGATTGCTGCAACTCCACCTCCTCGGCCCGTGCCTCGAGCAATATGAGTGTTGACATGGCTGGGTGGAGTGGCCTCATTTATGCTGACATATTCTTCATGTCTCAACCAAGTTTCAGTGAGACAGCATATATCAATATTATAATCTGATATTAAATCATTTACCAATATTGCTTTAGATGCTAGAGATCTTATGTTTAAGAGACCACATTTCATCTTCCTGTTGTGTTGCACTGTAGTAGTTGTTACATTTACTTTTATTAGGTTATTATGTATGACACCTCTATTAGGTTTTACCTTCAATTTTCCTTGGGCAGACACACACACACACACACACACACACACACACACACACCGCTAATATTGGGTATTTTATTGGGTTGGGGATTCCTATGGGTGACTGCCTAGGAGAGAGCGCAGAGAAGCGTGTAAGACTGCGACTCCGCCTCCTGGTCTCAACTCGTTCGTCATGGATTAAGTCCACAAAGCCCTGAGATGTTTGAAATGAGATCTGCACCTTTCAAAGTAGGGTGAATGCCGTCTCTCTTAATCAGACCAGGTTTTCCCCAGAAGGCTGTCCAGTTATTTACGAAGCCCACATTGTGTGCTGGGCACCACCTAGACAACCAGCGCTGAAATGATGACATGCGGCTCTACATGTCGTCACTGATCCGATCGGGGATCTTAATTCCTGCTCCTCTTGTTGCCGTGTAACCGGAAGCGGCATTCATATTTGTTACTAACTGGCGCTTCTCATTTACAAAAAGTAGACTACGCTATTCAAAATAAAAGGAATACCCCCCCTGTTATTGAACAATACTATAATATTAATATTAATAATAATAATAATAATAATAATAATCTAAACGAAAAAACATACAAATAATTATTTGTCCGTTGTTATCAGATATTATTCATAGTGACTTTCGTCTCGACGTTGACTGCAAGCTGTTATTAAAACATTTCTCTCATTTCTCAAACTTTGCTCAAATGATGTGAAGTCTTTAGAACCGACTCTCTGTGCCTCTCTGTTCCTCAGTGAATCTGGGACTCCTCTCGATGAGGTGACTGAGCAGCCAAACGCACCGAACAGGTCGTTGATGCCGTCGTCTCCTGTTAGGGTTACTTTGCAGTTCAATATAAAAGCCTTATTGTTTTCAGCAAATAATGACAGAATGATTGCAGGTGTGTATATAGGTAGGGTATAACCAGTGTCGAACGTGTGCCGGTCCGACCCGGTCCGACCCGACCCGGTCCTACCCGGTCCTACCCGGTCCTACCCGGTCCGACCCGGTCCGACCCGGTCCGACCCGGTCCGACCCGACCCGGTCCTACCCGGTCCTACCCGGTCCTACCCGGTCCGACCCGGTCCTACCCGGTCCTACCCGGTCCGACCCGGTCCGACCCAGTCCTACCCGGTCCGACCCGGTCCGACTCGGTCCTACCCGGTCCTACCCGGTCCGACCCGGTCCGACCCGGTCCTACCCGGTCCTACCCGGTCCTTAGTACCGGTAAGAGATTTCCAGGCGGTCCGGAGGACCAGGAAGGATTGACAGCTCCACCCGTGGAATTTATACTACGAAGGGAAGATATTTTGGTTTGGATTACTGGTCTGGGGGAAGCTCTCGAGTGTGTGAGTGTGTGTGTGTGTGTGTGTGTGTGTGTGTGTGTGTGTGTGTGTGTGTGTGTGTGTGTGTGTGTGTGTGTGTGTGTGTGTGTGAGTGTGTGTGTATGTTTGCGTTTGTGCGTATTGTGTTTGTTTCCCAGGGAAAACACTAACGAGAAACACCGGCTGTTGTTGTTAAGGCTTTTTAAGGGAACCCTGGCTCATTGATACCAATATTGGACGGGTCGCATTAAACAGATCAACGGGCCGCATGTGGTCAAATAACTATCGTTAATAACCGTCAACCGTCGCCGCTGTCTTGGTTCAAAACAGGTTGGGCACCCCTGCTCTATATAGTCAATGGCTATCTTACTCAGAACACAACATGTACACAGCATGCTATTTTAACATTACATATTTTGCTTTGATATCTTCTATTTTACTCGGCACATTGTGGCATACATTTTGAGACATTTTATTTTATTAGTATTTTCATTTATGTAACCAATATTCTGAAAATTCAAAGAAAGACAGAGACTTGTACATTTTGACTGTCTGCTGAATTTAGTTATACATTTGTATTCTAATGTATAACAGTCGAGGCCCAGAGGGAGGAGGAGGACACTCAGCAGGACCCTCAGAAGCCCCACAGGGGCTGCTAGCCCGACTGCGTCCCTGCTCTGTGCAGCGAAGAACATGAACAGTTCAGACAGAGCAATGGCTGCCTGCTCACAATGGAAGGCTGCACCCCGAGCCACGGTGTGAGGGATCTGGGTGTCATGGCGTCCCGTGGCGTTAATGTTGCTACTCAGTGGGCTGATGGAAAGATAATCCCAGCTGGTCAATCAAGGGATGTGCAGCTTTCATCACTGCGCAAAGAAGTCCGTGAGCAGCACACGATGAAGCAGTCAGGATTCTTCGGACAGCAGAGAAAGACGTTGTTCTGAACATGAACGCCAGTAGTCAGGAGTCTGTGTTTGGGTCTCCTGCCAAGGTATTCATGACAGCCTGATGTGGCCAAGAACAACAAGCCTCTCGCAGACTGAGAGTCTGACTGACCTGCACATGGTGCTGCAAAGCAGAGCTGTCTGTGTTGACGTCAGTGAGCAGTGTCATCACAGAGGAAAAAGGAATTTCTAAAAAAGATAATAGAGACCAAGAGCAACATCACGGCGTTGGCTGATGAGCAGTGTGGGCACGAATCCACACTGCTGAGTTCCTGAGGGCTCGTGTTGACGGAGACATGGAGCCCGTCGCCTTCCGTTGGCCCTGGGCGAGCTGGACGTCTGCTGCTCATATCAAGGAACAGATTATGGGTTGCTTGCTTAGAAATGGCTTCACCGTTGAGTTGCTGAGAGAAATGCTCAGTGGACTTTGCAGCGCTGGGGCCGGGGTCGTGCCGGGAGTGAAGTCAGGTGCTGGGAAGCTGCTCCAGGACGACTTCCCAGGCATCACACTATGGTATAGCTGTTGAGCAGGCGCTGGATGTGACAGGGGGAACAAAGGACTTCCAGGCATTCATGGACAGCCCTTATTCACTATATAGCCAGTCACCAAAACACATGCGGCAGCTGAGGGAATGTGCTCACAGCCTGGACATCGCCCTCGGGAGGATTGGAAAAGTGTTCAGGGTTCGCTGGGTGGCTTCTTCGTGGAGGGCAGTCTCTGCAGTTTGGCAGTCTTACCCAGCCTTGGCACAACGTCTCCGTGAGGCATCAGAGGGTGATACAAGGGGCCGCAGAGACAGGCCGAGTGCAAAGGTCTGCGTTCTACGTGGTGCTCCATCAACTTCCTGGAAAGTCTCGCACTGGTGGCCGATGTTCTGACTGAACTTAAGAACTTGAGAATTCTTCAGAACAGGAAGACCACACTCCCAAAGGCCCATGACATCATGCCGACGCATGTCAAAGGCATAGAAAGTTTCATCGCTACCCAGGACAACATGCCGTTGATGCCAGTCGGGCAGAGGAAGGGATGGAATTCAAGGGAGAGGAGTTAAGAGTTGGCAGGTCTCCCATCAGTCCATCCGAGCGGAGGCAGGCGATATGAAAGAAAGACTCTTCACAACCACAGCGAACAGAGCACAGGCCAGAGTCTCAGCCAACCGAAAAGAGGCTTATACCAGCCTATCAATCACATGGCAGTCCTCAACCCTGACAACTGGGACCATGACGATCCTCCATTTGGAGAGAATGAGGTGAGGGCTTTGTGTGATGTCCTGCATGTGAACCAGCGAGAGGCCGTGAGCATCAGACAGCACGGCACCCAGCGAGTTCCAGAGTGACGCAGGGGAACCAGAGGGCTCAGTTTCAAACAGCTCTGCAGACTGCTCCAAGTGAGAGGAGCTGCTCATCTGAAAGCTTTCTCCCTCAGACAGTCCGAGCACTTGGCTCATTCAATAAAACAACATCACGAGATCTCAGGCAATACGTACTTTCAATTCGTCGAGAGATCAGAGAGCAGATATAAAAAGGTAGTTTACCCAACATGGCTTTATAGATGAACATGTCCCAGAGACTGAGCCTCCGTGCAGTTAGTGAAGCAGACCAGCCCTTGCTACAGGGTGCAGTGAAGGGTTAATGCTTTACAGTCTGTCACACATCTCAGAGCGCTGTGATACGCAGCATCTAACTGACCAGGCAATGGGCCGGTGCATTCATATAGACCAGATCCCCAGAGTCCAGCACAGGTCAAAGGTCACAGAGCCTCTTCCTGGCCTCAAGGAGAAGCAGGACTTGTTCCTGTGGAAGAACCCTAGCCTCACCCTCAGCTCTCTCAGCAGGTTAGAGACCTGAGGTTCAGAAGAGAGACGGTCATCAAGCAGATACCAAGGTGTTTGTAACAGGAACCACTTTGAGTTTTGTTCCTTGAGTAGTTACAATATCTACAACAGGCTCTGGGTCTGTGTAGCTTCAGAGAGAGCGTTGCCTTGGTTTGATCCACATCAGAAGAAGCTTTAGTTCAGAGCGCTGAGTCTGAGTAGTGTTAGAAGCAGCCTGTGATGTAGCACCAGCTCCTGACTGAGGGACCTGCTCAGAACATCACGGGATCATCCGCATGATGTGAAGTAGCTTCATCCACATGTTCCCCTGAGCTGTAGATGTAGATGGAGAATAGAAGTGGGCCTGAAACAGAGCCTTGAGGAACACCATCAGTGATGTTTAACCACTCAGAAGACAGTCCATCAAAGTGAACACATGGGACCTTTCAGAGAGGCAGTTCTCAAACCACCCACTGCACGGCTGGACATGCCGACACTGAGCAGCCTCTGCTTCAAGATGAGATGATCCACGTGTCGAACGCTTTGGACAGGTCAACAAACAGAGCTGCACAACTCTGCTTGTAAGAGCCATTTAGACACATTTATTTTGGTAATTAGGGCCCGAGCACGAGAGTGCTCGGACCCAACGGCGTCCTAGCACGAAGTGCAAGGATACCTATTGTTATTCGTGGTATTATTATTATTATATAATTACGGAATCCTTGTTTTCAGGCCTTTAGGATGCTGAAAAAGTTGTATAATTTTGCACGGACGCCATAACTGGTGAAAAATACCTTATTCTGGAGTCAATTGTACAACTTGCTCGCTAGCGCCACCTATACAAATCCCAATTCGGAATACATTTACAAAGTCGCACCGTAACTCCAAATGACCTGACATTTTGCACACATATCCGGGTGGACCTGCTCTACATATAATCTCCTTGAACTCCTAAGCTCCGCCTACTTTATTTTTTTTTAAATTAGCATAATTTACAAAACAGTTAAATATTCACATACATTTCAAAAAAAAATTTCAACACCAAACTCAGTATACAGTATCGCTGGAGGGTCAGACACATTATCGTAGGGAATGAGCATGTTCAGTCGATAAATGTGGCCGTCAGTACTCTAAACGTGTTCGCAAAAAGGCGGGGCTTAGATAGAAATGCTCATAATTCATCAACAATGTACCAAAAAAACACACATT
The DNA here is from genome assembly GCA_036324595.1 of Champsocephalus gunnari. NCBI lineage: Eukaryota > Metazoa > Chordata > Actinopteri > Perciformes > Channichthyidae > Champsocephalus > Champsocephalus gunnari. Next base: position 374,791 of record CM070438.1, read on the forward strand.
TTGGTGGTAAGGTTCAGTCTGTATTGGGGAATAAGCACAAAAAGTAATATCCATTTTGGACTATAGGGGGCGCCAAAAACATGACAAATGTATAACTCATGAAATGATGGACGAAATCTTTTTCTTTTTGTTTAGACATACTCTGGGGATGAGTATGGACTTATATTGAAAGTGTCACAACGAATGATAATTGTGGGCGTGGCCTGTACTTTTTTTTTATGACGATGTGCTTAAATGTGTTTCGGTACGCAAAACTTGGGACACGCATCACAGCCCACGACCTTTTCAAGAATGTATAAAAAAAAAGGAATTTTTCAAAAAAGCTGCTCACTAGCGCCCCCTATTGTGTGGTAGTCACATATAAGTCTCAGAACTTCACGAATTTTGGCACAGACATTCCTCATGGAATTGCGGACATATTTGTACATACATTCCATTAGCCCCGCCCCCCAGAAAGTCGGCCATTTTGAAAGATGTGCGTTTTTCAGCCATTTTACGCACGTTCTTGCGAACTCCTCCTAGGGGAATGATCGGAAAAATTCCAATGCAGGACAGGTTCAGCCCCTATCCCATATGATGCTAAATTGCGGAGCACATTTTTGAAAAATTACTCGTGGAGGTCGTAAGCTAACAGCGAATACACCATTGTTGACGATTTACATGTCGCAAATTCATCCAAACTACTACATTTCCATTTTTGGAAACCTTTACAAAGTGGCACCGTAACTCCGAATGACCTGACATTTTGCCCACTTATTCGGGTGGACCTACTCTACATATTATGTCCAGGAACCCCAAAGCTCCAACTTCTTCATTTTTTTTAAATTACCATAATGTTAAAAACAGTGAAATATTACCTTAAATGTCCATGTTTTCTTTTTCAACGCCAAACTTAGTATCCAGCATCAGTGGAGGGTCAGACACATTACTGTAGAGCATGAGCATGTTCAGTCGATAAATATGCCCGTCATTAATCTAAATGCTCATCACTGCTGTCACTTCAGCCTTACATACTTTTACTTATAATTAAAAAAATGACATCTGTGTGCCATGTAGTACTTTTGCATAATACTGTATATACTTATTACATTGCTGTTAACATTGTCTTTTTTTAAATACTGTCTACACTTAATCTACAACTTCTCTCATATCATTGAATCTACATGATGGTTGTTTATATTTATCTGTTATCTTGCACTTCTTTGCGTCTTAGGTTTACATTTAAATGTTTGCTGTGACGGACAGCGGAGCTGAGCAAAACACACACTAACAGTTAGACCAAACACACTTCGCTATTCCATCTACCTCTGGAGCTAGCTGAACTAGTTATAAATATGTTTATTCTTCACTGTCGGCATATCGCTACCCGGTTGATGCAGGAAACATGGTACCGACAGAACTGGCGCACATGCCTGAGATGTCCTGGTCAGAAACAAAGGAACGCAAAGTCAGGTAAACAATTTAGAGGGATGACAAACGGCTCATCTCGGAGGACTGGGGGGGGGACCAGCAACCCTCCCCGACAGGCGCACGGACGCGAGGGCCCGCTCATCACTGCGCGCACAAGTGCGACCGCAGTTTTAATTAATGATGGTTTTGTGAGCCAATTGAATATTCTTTAATTTAACTGAAATGAGCTGATTAACTATGAATTATTATTATACTGTTTGTGTAACGTGTCATCTTGCTCATGGACAGCTCTAGTTTATGTGTTGTTATTTATACAAAGCAACAGTCAGGACGCAGCAGGAAGTCCAGAGAGGCAGTTGGAAAAAGTTTTTGACCGCACACATCCGTATGCCAATGGATCCTGTTTGTTTATGTGTTTAAATACCGTGCACATGTTGCACGTGGGCAGTGGGCCGCCAGCTGATCCACTGACCTCTCAATAAAGCACCAGAATGGAACGAGCAAGGTGTCTGAGTTTTTGAATATACGCGAGTCAATACTCGAGCTCGCCTCCTAGGCTAAGAGGCCTTTGAACATGGATTTCTTTTGACAGCTGGCCACGACAACAGTCAAAAAGTTCCGACAACGTCGTGAGGATTACTAGCGTGTAGGAACTTACAATCACTGGAATAGTCGGATGTGGATCTGATCGTCGCGACTGGAGCTGCGGCAGAAACGAAGTGTATCTGATCGTGCTTGAGCAAAGGACCATTTGGATGATCCTCGATCGCCAACATGGACTGCAGGCTGCCACGCTACTCTGCATGCCTTTCCGTTGGAGGTCGAGCCACTTGGTAAAACAGCTGTTGTCTTTTGTTCAGCCAAACCAGCTGAATAATGTCAGCGCCCCTGAGGGTGCGTTTACGATCGACGCCCACAAGAGGGCAGCAAAGGCCAAGGAGCAGCGGCTACAGCTCTGCATCCATGCAAGGAGAGGTACATTGAGACAACTCACTGCCAAAATGAATGAAGTTGAGCTTGTAATGGGCACACCTGGAACCTGATGGAAGTTATCTCAAAGATGAGACTGTTCAAGGTCATCTGTGAAGAGTTTAAAGACTGTAGCTGCTCAGTTGTGCTTTTTATGGACGAAGAAGAAAGAGCCATGATCAAGAGAGCTGGTTTGAGCCTGAGTCTCAGAGGTCTCAGGACTTTATTAAAGAATCGGAGGTGTGGATTACTTGTGAGGAGCATTGCAAAGAAATACCACAAGCCTGCATTGATGAGGTTTCTCATGTGGGCAGTGTATCTGTGGTGTCAAGATCCAGCAGAGCGAGCAGGGCTTCATCCGCTTCAACAGCATCCTCAGCACGACGAGGAGAGGAAGTAAAGCGTGCAGCTTTGGAAGCCAAGGCTGCCTCGCTAAAGCAAAGTCGAGCCTTGGCAGTTAAGAAGGCACATCTTCGCGCTGAGAAAGAAGGGCTGAAAAGGAAAACAGCTTTAGCAGTGTCAAATGCTAAAATGAAAATGTATGAAGAGTATGACGCACAGGATAAGAGCGATGAACACGTATTTGGACCATGCGAACACGCGGCAGAAAGAAGACGCACAAGAGCAAGCGGGACGCAGCCATCCACTAATCCCAAGCAGTCATGTAAACCCATCAGATGGGTCTATTTCAGCACCTGGAGCACCAAAGGCTCTGGACTCAGTACGTGAGCCAGTGGCGCACATCAGCGACAAAGTGACTATGAAAAGGACGTGTGCAAAGAAATCAGGAAGCAGACTGATATAACAGTGAAACATCAGCAGCTCGCCCGTCTCCCACAACGTGATATTCCTGTTCTTTATGGTGACTTGCTCGATCTTTTCTTAAGGCCTTCCAGCACACAGTCGGCTCCAGAACAGACACTGCTGCAGATGAGATGTAAGTATACAAGAGGTGATCCCAAAGACATTGTGAAAAGCTGCCAGCATATGCCCCCCGACCGTGGTTTTCAGAGAGCCATGGACGTGTTGGAAGAGCGCTACGGCAACCCACTGGAGATTGCCACGCTCTGATGGAAAAGCTGCTGAAATGGAGAGGACTCACAAGCACTCTGGAGCCCAGCTCCTCCTCCTCCTGCAGAGACCGGTCCCTACACATGGGGCTGGAGCCCAGCTCCTCCTCCTCCTGCAGAGACCGGTCCCTACACATGGGGCTGGAGCCCGGCTCCTCCTCCTCCTGCAGAGACCGGTCCCTACACATGGGGCTGGAGCCCGGCTCCTCCTCCTCCTGCAGAGACCGGTCCCTACACATGGGGCTGGAGCCCAGCTCCTCCTCCTCCTCCAGAGACCGGTCCCTACACATGGGGCTGGAGCCCAGCTCCTCCTCCTCCTCCAGAGACCGGTCCCTACACATGGGGCTGGAGCCCAGCTCCTCCTCCTCCTCCAGAGACCGGTCCCTACACATGGGGCTGGAGCCCAGCTCCTCCTCCTCCTCCAGAGACCGGTCCCTACACATGGGGCTGGAGCCCAGCTCCTCCTCCTGCAGAGACTGGTCCCTACACATGGGGCTGGAGCCCAGCTCCTCCTCCTCCTCCAGAGACCGGTCCCTACACATGGGGCTGGAGCCCAGCTCCTCCTCCTCCTGCAGAGACCGGTCCCTACACATGGGGCTGGAGCCCAGCTCCTCCTCCTCCTGCAGAGACCGGTCCCTACACATGGGGCTGGAGCCCAGCTCCTCCTCCTCCTGCAGAGACCGGTCCCTACACATGGGGCTGGAGCCCGGCTCCTCCTCCTCCTCCAGAGACCGGTCCCTACACATGGGGCTGGAGCCCGGCTCCTCCTCCTCCTCCAGAGACCGGTCCCTACACATGGGGCTGGAGCCCGGCTCCTCCTCCTCCTCCAGAGACCGGTCCCTACACATGGGGCTGGAGCCCAGCTCCTCCTCCTCCTGCAGAGACCGGTCCCTACACATGGGGCTGGAGCCCAGCTCCTCCTCCTCCTGCAGAGACCGGTCCCTACACATGGGGCTGGAGCCCGGCTCCTCCTCCTCCTCCAGAGACCGGTCCCTACACATGGGGCTGGAGCCCAGCACCTCCTCCTCCTCTAGAGACCGGTCCCTACACATGGGGCTGGAGCCCAGCTCCTCCTCCTCCTGCAGAGACCGGTCCCTACACATGGGGCTGGAGCCCAGCACCTCCTCCTCCTCTAGAGACCGGTCCCTACACATGGGGCTGGAGCCCAGCTCCTCCTCCTCCTGCAGAGACCGGTCCCTACACATGGGGCAGGAGCCCAGCTCCTCCTCCTGCAGAGACCGGTCCCTACACATGGGGCTGGAGCCCAGCTCCTCCTCCTCCTGCAGAGACTGGTCCCTACACATGGGGCTGGAGCCCAGCTCCTCCTCCTCCTGCAGAGACTGGTCCCTACACATGGGGCTGGAGCCCGGCTCCTCCTCCTCCTGCAGAGACCGGTCCCTACACATGGGGCTGGAGCCCAGCTCCTCCTCCTCCTGCAGAGACCGGTCCCTACACATGGGGCTGGAGCCCAGCTCCTCCTCCTCCTGCAGAGACTGGTCCCTACACGTGGGGCTGGAGCCCAGCTCCTCCTCCTGCAGAGACCGGTCCCTACACATGGGGCTGGAGCCCAGCTCCTCCTCCTCCTGCAGAGACTGGTCCCTACACGTGGGGCTGGAGCCCAGCTCACAAGCACTCAACGAGTTTTCCCTGTTCCTTTTCAATTGCAGAAACGCCCTGGAGGATGTGAGTTATATGGAGGAGCTGGATAAGTTATCGTCTCGAAGTTACCCTATACATTCATAGAAAGATGGAAGGTGCTGGCATTCAAGGTCCAAGACAGGAGCCACACTGTAAACAAACGGTAACAGTCTGGCAGCTGGTGCTTCAGACAACCTACCGTCAAATGACAGTGAAATACCGTAATTACAATCATGGGAAAAAACCGTAGATTTCTTCCCATATTTATGACAGACATCATTTAGAGTTAAGCATGTAAACACTGTTATTTCACAGGTTCCCCTCAATTACTACGAGACACCTTCAATACAGAGACAGGACTTGCTCAAGGTTGTAAAATAAGTTTTATTTTGGAAGCAAGTGCTGTAAACAGCTAGCACAGATGGAATCATTTAGAACTGCAGCTTGCAGCGCGTGTTTGTTTAAAGTTACACCTACAGAAGCACAATCTGAACACATTTAGTGATTCATCTGTTGAGTTACAGTACAGACCTTAAATGAAACTAACTAGTGTGTGTGTGTGTGTGTGTGTGTGTGTGTGTGTGTGTGTGTGTGTGTGTGTGTGTGTGTGTGTGTGTGTGTGTGTGTGTGTGTGCGTGCGTGTGTGATTCAGATGATATATACAGTGTATTACTACTAAGTAAAATCAAAACATACCACACCACTAAAGTTAATGAACAACAATCCTCCTAATCGGCAGTGATCACTGACTGGCAGCTGATCTGGCCAGCTCCCCCTAGTGTCCGTCAGGAGCCACTGCAACGCCACGTCCCACATGACACAGAGCAACCGAGAGGTACTCACCAATATCTCATAACTCCTCCTCCTCCAGAGACCGGTCCCTACACATGGGGCTGGAGCCCAGCTCCTCCTCCTGCAGAGACCGGTCCCTACACATGGGGCAGGAGCCCAGCTCCTCCTCCTCCTGCAGAGACCGGTCCCTACACATGGGGCTGGAGCCCAGCTCCTCCTCCTCCAGAGACCGGTCCCTACACATGGGGCAGGAGCCCAGCTCCTCCTCCTCCTCCAGAGACCGGTCCCTACACGTGGGGCTGGAGCCCAGCTCCTCCTCCTCCAGAGACCGGTCCCTACACATGGGGCAGGAGCCCAGCTCCTCCTCCTCCAGAGACCGGTCCCTACACATGGGGCTGGAGCCCAGCTCCTCCTCCTCCAGAGACCGGTCCCTACACATGGGGCTGGAGCCCAGCTCCTCCTCCTGCAGAGACTGGTCCCTAAACATGGGGCTGGAGCCCAGCTCCTCCTCCTGCAGAGACTGGTCCCTAAACATGGGGCTGGAGCCCAGCTCCTCCTCCTGCAGAGACCGGTCCCTACACATGGGGCTGGAGCCCAGCTCCTCCTCCTCCAGAGACTGGTCCCTACACATGGGGCAGGAGCCCAGCTCCTCCTCCTCCTCCAGAGACCGGTCCCTACACGTGGGGCTGGAGCCCAGCTCCTCCTCCTCCAGAGACCGGTCCCTACACATGGGGCAGGAGCCCAGCTCCTCCTCCTCCTGCAGAGACCGGTCCCTACACGTGGGGCTGGAGCCCAGCTCCTCCTCCTCCTCCAGAGACCGGTCCCTACACATGGGGCTGGAGCCCAGCTCCTCCTCCTGCAGAGACCGGTCCCTACACATGGGGCTGGAGCCCAGCTCCTCCTCCTCCAGAGACCGGTCCCTACACATGGGGCTGGAGCCCAGCTCCTCCTCCTGCAGAGACCGGTCCCTACACATGGGGCTGGAGCCCAGCTCCTCCTCCTGCAGAGACTGGTCCCTACACATGGGGCTGGAGCCCAGCTCCTCCTCCTGCAGAGACCGGTCCCTACACATGGGGGACTGGTCCCTACACATGGGGCAGGAGCCCAGCTCCTCCTCCTCCTGCAGAGACCGGTCCCTACACATGGGGCAGGAGCCCAGCTCCTCCTCCTCCTGCAGAGACTGGTCCCTACACATGGGGCTGGAGCCCAGCTCCTCCTCCTCCTCCAGAGACCGGTCCCTACACGTGGGGCTGGAGCCCAGCTCCTCCTCCTCCTGCAGAGACCGGTCCCTACACATGGGGCAGGAGCCCAGCTCCTCCTCCTCCTCCAGAGACCGGTCCCTACACATGGGGCTGGAGCCCAGCTCCTCCTCCTCCTCCAGAGACCGGTCCCTACACATGGGGCTGGAGCCCAGCTCCTCCTCCTCCTGCAGAGACCGGTCCCTACACATGGGGCTGGAGCCCAGCTCCTCCTCCTCCTCCAGAGACCGGTCCCTACACATGGGGCTGGAGCCCAGCTCCTCCTCCTCCTCCAGAGACCGGTCCCTACACATGGGGCTGGAGCCCAGCTCCTCCTCCTCCTCCAGAGACCGGTCCCTACACATGGGGCTGGAGCCCAGCTCCTCCTCCTCCTGCAGAGACCGGTCCCTACACATGGGGCTGGAGCCCAGCTCCTCCTCCTCCTCTAGAGACCGGTCCCTACACGTGGGGCTGGAGCCCAGCACCTCCTCCTCCTCTAGAGACCGGTCCCTACACATGGGGCAGGAGCCCAGCACCTCCTCCTCCTCTAGAGACCGGTCCCTACACATGGGGCAGGAGCCAGTGGCCTGTCAATGCCCGGTCCTTTCACACGTCGAGCCTGTGGCCTGTCAATGCCCGGTCCTTTCACACGTCGATCCAGTGGCCTGTCAATGCCCGGTCCTTTCACACGTCGATCCTGTGGCCTGTCAATGCCCGGTCCTTTCACACGTCGATCCTGTGGCCTGTCAATGCCCGGTCCTTTCACACGTCGATCCTGTGGCCTGTCAATGCCCGGTCCTTTCACACGTCGATCCTGTGGCCTGTCAATGCCCGGTCCTTTCACACGTCGATCCTGTGGCCTGTCAATGCCCGGTCCTTTCACACGTCGATCCTGTGGCCTGTCTTTGAAAACTGTTAAAAGTTATGTTGACCATCAGGTACTACATAGACATGAAGCAAAAAAGCATTTTGCTTGTTGTTTTGCAATGAAAATGATATGGGAGGTTCATTCACATGTGAGACCTCAAGTTGTCAGAAGCGATGTACTGATCTCAATGATATCATTGCCCGTCTGAAATCACACATATTGAAAAATGAGACCGTAAAATGTCCATATGCAAATTGTGACAACACAAAGTGAAATCATCTCACTGCCCATATCTCCAGGGCTCATAAGCCTCGAACACTAACCCAGTACAGTCTACTCAGGATGCTGCTGAGGCTTAAAGTGACTTTGATGTAAATCATGGAGCAAGTGGATCTGATGACACGCTGCCAGATGACACTGAAATGAGAGCCCTGTATCAAAACATCTATGCCTGTCTGACATGCGTCTGCAGGCTGCCTCATTCCATCAACTATCCAGATTGTAGTTGAGGAAATGAACAGTTTGAATGACGTGTGTCATCAGTACACTACGAAGGAACTCAAGGAGGTACTGGCAGCTAAAGCAAACCTGTCAGACGGATACTGACCGTGTGTTGAGTTCTTCTTGCAGCTCTCAGCTTTCCACCGAGTACAGAAGAAAGCAGTTCTTCAAGGAAAGCTTTTCATATGTGCGCCCACAGGCTATTCATCTTGGCACAGATGAGAAGAGGAGGGAGTGCTCAATACACCCCCCCTCAAGATACTTTACAGGCCATGTTAAAAGACCCTGTGGTGTGTGAGGCCACGACATGATGCCGCTTCTACTAATGTGTTCGTGATGGATCTGTTTTCAAGTCCAATGACGTCCTCGTGGAGCCAGGTATAAGCTTAACGCGTACCTTGTACCAAGACGCCTTTGAGGTAGGGAACCCTCTCGGATCATCAAAGAGAAAGCACATAATAGTCGGTGTTTACTTTACACTTCGAGCCCATCTATCGTTCTCCTGTTGGCAACCTGCAGCTGTTGCTTCGGTGCCCTGAGATACGTTAAGTACTTTGCACATGACAAGCTGTTCGGACGGATGCTGTCAGATATGAGAGGACTTGAGAGACATGGACTGGTCACTTCCTCTGGCCCGGTGGCGCGGGCAACAGTCCCATGCATTCTGGGGGACAAGTTGGGCTCCCACTGTTTGGCTTTACTGAACATGTCCGTGAAGCCAGTCACTGTGGCAGGTATCGCTGAGTGCCTGCAGAGGAGAGGGACAACGCGACAGACAGGTTTCCTGAGAGAACAGTTGAGACCTACAAGGAGGCATCACAACAACTGCAGGACACCGAGGCAGCACATGTGAAGGGACTCAGCTTTCCACTCTCTTGAGTATGTCCATGTATGCCAGCCCGGGCTCCCGCCATGCACAGGCCACGACTTGTTTGGAGGCCTAGTTGCCCATACCCTTACCCTTTACTTGAGGTATTTTGTAAAGGTACAACAGTGGTTCACATACATTCAGCTGAACAGACGGATGGCACAGTTCAAGCATGTGGGTTCTGGTTCTGCTCCTTCTGAAGTAAAGTGGTATGAAGGTCGGTGGACAGGCAGCTGAGACTTCTGCCCGTCATAACTGGTGATAACATCCCAGACACGAAGGACCAGGTGTGGCAGCTCTGAGTTGGTCTGTGCCCCCAGATATCCGTCCCCCAGTCTGCTTCCTCAACGTTCAGATTCAAGACTATCTTGAAACCAGGAAACAACTATTTCCCACACTCAAACCAAAACATCACGACCTCGTCCACTGTCCCTCTCTGATCCTGAAACTCGGTCCTCTCATGCGGTTGTGGACAATGAGGTTTGAGAGCAAACACTCATACTTCAAAAGATGCATAAGGAGAACACAGAACTTCAAAGATGTGTGTAGGACACTTGCAGACGACCATCAGCTTCTGCAGTCCTATCTGAGCTCCAGCTCCCTTCTCACGCTGAGTTGTCCAGTGACAAAGTGTGTGATGCAGTCAAGCTCACTCCCACAGCCTGAGTCGGTGTCCACAGAAGGGCAGGGGAAGGGCACCCGTATAGGAAGGGCTCCTTTCTTTGCATTAAGAATGAAGACTCAGTGGAATGTGGACACATCGAGCTCATTCTGATGAAGGAAGACAAGTATGTACTTTCTGGTGACGCCACACGTCTCATCCCATCTGGCAGAGTCTGGCCTCGATAACGGTGGAGAAGCAGCTAGACACATGGTTTGCATCAATGCTGAACAGTGTTTGGACTGCTATCCACTAGCTGCATATCGGCTAAGTGGAATGACAGTCCCTTAAACACAGTGTTCTGGATCAGCAGCTGACTGATTTAGCCACTGGAGACATATGGGGTACATACTGTATCAGTTAGCACTGGAGACCTATGGGGTACATACTGTATTAGTTAGCACTGGAGACCTATGGGGTACATACTGTATCAGTTAGCACTGGAGACCTATGGGGTACACACTGTATTAGTTAGCACTGGAGACCTATGGGGTACATACTGTATTAGTTAGCACTGGAGACCTATGGGGTACATACTGTATCAGTTAGCACTGGAGACCTATGGGGTACATACTGTATCAGTTAGCACTGGAGACCTATGGGGTACATACTGTATCAGTTAGCACTGGAGACCTATGGGGTACATACTGTATCAGTTAGCACTGGAGACCTATGGGGTACATACTGTATCAGTTAGCACTGGAGACCTATGGGGTACATACTGTATCAGTTAGCACTGGAGACCTATGGGGTACATACTGTATTAGTTAGCACTGGAGACCTATGGGGTACATACTGTATTAGTTAGCACTGGAGACCTATGGGGTACATACTGTATTAGTTAGCACTGGAGACCTATGGGGTACATACTGTATTAGTTAGCACTGGAGACCTATGGGGTACATACTGTATCAGTTAGCACTGGAGACCTATGGGGTACATACTGTATCAGTTAGCACTGGAGACCTATGGGGTACATACTGTATCAGTTAGCACTGGAGACCTATGGGGTACATACTGTATCAGTTAGCACTGGAGACTTATGGGGTACATACTGTATCAGTTAGCACTGGAGACCTATGGGGTACATACTGTATCAGTTAGCACTGGAGACCTATGGGGTACATACTGTATCAGTTAGCACTGGAGACCTATGGGGTACATACTGTATCAGTTAGCACTGGAGACCTATGGGGTACATACTGTATCAGTTAGCACTGGAGACCTATGGGGTACATACTGTATTAGTTAGCACTGGAGACCTATGGGGTACATACTGTATCAGTTAGCACTGGAGACCTATGGGGTACATACTGTATCAGTTAGCACTGGAGACCTATGGGGTACATACTGTATCAGTTAGCACTGGAGACCTATGGGGTACATACTGTATCAGTTGGCACTGGAGACCTATGGGGTACATACTGTATCAGTTAGCACTGGAGACCTATGGGGTACATACTGTATCAGTTAGCACTGGAGACCTATGGGGTACATACTGTATCAGTTAGCACTGGAGACCTATGGGGTACATACTGTATCAGTTAGCACTGGAGACCTATGGGGTACATACTGTATCAGTTAGCACTGGAGACCTATGGGGTACATACTGTATCAGTTAGCACTGGAGACCTATGGGGTACATACTGTATCAGTTAGCACTGGAGACTATGGGGTACATACTGTATCAGTTAGCACTGGAGACCTATGGGGTACATACTGTATCAGTTAGCACTGGAGACCTATGGGGTACATACTGTATCAGTTAGCACTGGAGACCTATGGGGTACATACTGTATCAGTTAGCACTGGGAATCTCACAAGTATATTGATCTTGATTCTTGGAGTCATGATTTAATTCATCATCGATTCAGTGCATACATTAGATTCCAGATAGTAGTTTGAGTTATGTTTGTATTAGGACTGCATTAGGCATGTGTAGCTCATATCTAGTAAAGGCATATATAGGCGAGCTCTGTCATCCAAAGTATTCTCTTATCCACCCTTTCACTCACACACGCTGGAGGCCGGGACCAGGAGTTAGTGTTAGTGTACTTCTGTGTCCTCGACACGCTGGAGGCAGGGACCAGGAGTTAGTGTTAGTGTACTTCTGTGTCCTCGACACGCTGGAGGCCGGGACCAGGAGTTAGTGTTAGTGTACTTCTGTGTCCTCGACACGCTGGAGGCCGGGACCAGGAGTTAGTGTTAGTGGCCTTCTGTGTCCTCGACACGCTGGAGGCAGGGACCAGGAGTTAGTGTTAGTGTACTTCTGTGTCCTCGACACGCTGGAGGCAGGGACCAGGAGTTAGTGTTAGTGTACTTCTGTGTCCTCGACACGCTGGAGGCAGGGACCAGGAGTTAGTGTTAGTGTACTTCTGTGTCCTCGACACGCTGGAGGCAGGGACCAGGAGTTAGTGTTAGTGTACTTCTGTGTCCTCGACACGCTGGAGGCAGGGACCAGGAGTTAGTGTTAGTGGCCTTCTGTGTCCTCGACACGCTGGAGCCCATCAAAGCAAGAACCTTCAGATTACCATACAGCAGCTGTGCCTCCTCAACCCACACAACCCCAGGTCAGCCAATACAATGCATTTCCCACTGAACTACCATCCTAACCAGCTCTCAGCACTGTCACATGTCATGGTAGATAAGTGAGCGCACTTCATAGCTAGCCACGTCTGGGCTCAAGCCGTGTTTATCTTTCTTTGTAGTCATGGTGACCCGGCCAATCTCATAACGGCTTCCAGGCTGTGGACTGCGACCTATCGTGGATGCACTTGACATGACCTTGGCGTGACTAATGTGGAAGGAGATGACCTTGGAGGTATCCTGAAGGAAGTTGAAGCAGAAAGCTTCTTGCTCGTGCCAGAAGTAAAACATTGACTGTTACTCTTTGAGCATGACTTCTATTTATGTCAAACTGATGTTTTATATTTTTGTTTAGGTTACAACATCAGTTCAGAAACGGCAGGATGCTCGTCTGTGGCCAGTACCTCTTACACAGGCTCGCCTGCAAGCTCCGCCTCCATTCCCGTCAGTCCAAGCCCTTTTGCTTCTAAGTATAACAATTGTATTAACACATTTTCCTTTTCAAAATAATGACGATACTTGAGGTCTGTTGGCACCAGAGTGGAGGTTCCCTGCGCTGATGGCGTAATGAGATGCTGCCTTAATGAAGTAGCCATGGGATGAGTTCAAGTGGGAGGGTTCTAGCGTATGTCTTAAATACGTAAGGGATAACATGTGGCCAGAGAAAGGAGAGCCCGACAGAGCGTTCGGAACCCCGAGGCTACCGTTCAGACCGTTCAGCAACTTCCAACCGTCTGCCATCGACATATAATGCGTTGCCCGTGGCAGCGTTGATTATTGCTCCCTGCCGGTGAATTATCAGAGGTTAGGTGCAACTGATTTTAAATATTCATAATTTAACAGTTTCATATTGTGGGCTCATTCTTGTCGTCTTCACTGTTAACATCCAACGACGGTCGCCCTGAGCAGTGCACTGGCGGAGGTGGTGCTCGGTGCTCGAGCAACAACACGAGATACTCCTCGGTGCCCGTTCTGACTGCATGCAAACATTAATGTTATTCCTGCCATGTAGGACCCTCTCCAGACACTCAGAGCAGCGGGACTGAGAGATATGATGGACGGTGGGACGACTCCTGCCTCGGCTCACCTGCAAGCTCTTTGGGTACATTTACCATGTGCACTCTGAACGTTTAGGGGATGTTGAAGGTTTTGTTTAATCAGTGAATGGACATGCCAAGTGCTGTGGAGAGGGAGGGACTGGCAGACGGAGCAGTCCGCCCCGTCCCAAAACTACTCTTGCCGTTAAAGAAGTACAGTCATTTATTCTTGGCAGAACTTTCAATGTCTCATTATATCCCGATAGTAATCGATTGTAGATCAATAAGATGACAGAGAAATGCACAACCTGTGTGTCTGTGGAAGAGGCGGAAAGTTAATCAAATCCAAACGGCCTAACGGGTCCAATGATTGGAACGGCCTAACTGCCCAGTCAGCGTGCCAGCACACGCACGGTTCGTATGCACGCACAGGGCGTGGCTTTGGAGGGATTCCTGATTGAGGAGGACATGGTTTAATTGATTTAGGGATTTGAACCTGTACCACATGTGTTTTACTGTATGCAGCCGAACATTGAGCTTTGCCAACACCGTTTACATTAGACTATGGGTTAGGAACATATAAAGCTATGGGCATCAATCTGTAGATATGGTTTTGTATTTGAAGCTGTAGACATCTCTGAGTGCTCTGTCCCCACCTCGCAGTAGTCTCCATCAGAATACTCTTATGTAATTTACTTCTAGACGTTATCGAAGAAAATCTAAATCAGATCTTAGTAATTATAGCAGTGTTGAACAGTTGTCATTTGAAACACAAGAGTAGCCTGGGTCCAGGCTTGTGAACCACTAAAGGTTTGGTGATTCTTGGTCTGGTGTTGCTATGGGAAACAGCTGGTTCTCCTATTAAAATATAATGGACAAATGAGCGCTGCAGGTTCTAACTATTAGCCAATGACTGCCAGGGGTGGGACTAACGCTGCTGTGGAGCTGTGCGTTCGGACAATGCAACTTCAGAGCCGTCGTAGCGAGAGCTTATGGTAACTCGGGGTTACTCGAGGAGGACGACTGATGGTTGGTAGTAGGTCACAAAGTAGTCTACTCCCGTTCGTATTATGGTAATTACATTAGTTTCATTCTGTTGTCATGGCTATGCATCAGCAATGACCTTATAATCAAGGCTGCACATAACTGGTGCGCAGGTCCGCCAAAAAAGGAGCAATGGATCATTTGAAAAAAGGCGCATTAGCATATGGGCAGGTCGCCCAGGGATATTAACGGCCGCCAAAGTATAATTCGCGAGCCATTTAGGTTTCTTTTCTTTTAATCCGTCCGCGATCTGCGATCCCTCAAGCAACATCTCCAGGTGCTCCTTTGAGAACCAGGGCAAAGAGGTGATGTGCACCCCTGGTTATAATCCTCCTCTCCCGTGGACATCGGTTAGAGTGGAAGCAATGTCAGATTCAGGTTCTCAACAGAGTGCAACGAGCTGTCTAATATCAGGCTACCTCAAGAGCTCCTTTTGTCCCAATGCTTACACTGCCGGGAAATTGATAGACTTGTCAAACTGAATGGCACTATTATAAAATTGTTCAACGTATTCTGGTCTTTGACCTCATCGTTAATTTAATTTGAAATACAAGATATATTAGCTCAGAGGCAAAACAACCAATGTCATATATCTGTGCTAATTACGGCTCATCGTCTCACAGATCTGCATGATGGAACTGAAATGGCCTCCACCAGCGAATGCTCCGTTAGCGGTGGGAAGGGAACAGCAGCACCGGACTATAACTGGCACTACAGCTCCAACACACCGTGGAACCGCATGCCCTCGCATATACAGAAGACACTGGAGAAGAGAGATCGTTAGGTTGATTTCTGCAGGAACTGTGTCTTTCTGCAGAAATCCTCAAAAGAAGCACTTGAGTGAAGTTGCCCGCGAGATGGTAGTGGACGATCCCAAGTCCTTCGAGGATGAGATTGAGAATCAAGCAGTAGGTAGTGGCTACGATCCCATAACGAAACGACTACAATGCAGAGTGGACAACTACAAGAGGTTGGAGCTACCAACAACGACTCGTTCCAGCTGACGAGGGACAGAAGAGACGGAGGAAGGATGCGTTGGTAACCCTGAACCTCAACCGTCTGCACATTGTGAAGCACAGAAGAAGACGAAAGGGGAACTACACAAGATGTTTGAGGGGAATGAGGAAGACGAGAAGGAAATGGAGGCATTGATGACGAACACGTTTGCCTCCCAGAAAAGAGATGTTCAAAATGAAGAAGACACACGGACCTTGAATGAAGAACGGCCCTATCTGTTCACCACAACAGGACTGAAGACTCATGTCAAGGAACTAACAGGCGTCCACATACATCATGAATTCCAACGGGACGCGAAGAGCAAAAGAGTCCTGGGATATTTGAAGTCTCAGCGCCCGGCGAGAGAAAGTCGTGCAGCAAAACTCCTCAGATCCAAGGAAGTCCAGGGGAAGGCTGCGGCGGGCTTTGCTGCTGCTTGTAGCGCACTTCAAAGGAGACCAGCACGAGATGCTCAGAAGTGTTGACGATACCTGTGTTGCAACAGATGTGGACTTGCAGCATCTTCCCACAACGCCATGCATATTGCTGTGTGGTGAGTGGAAGCATAGTAACCATGTCATGTGCAAGTTGAACATACATTTATTTATTTTTCTGAGAAATTCTATTTTTGAATTCCAGAAAGAATACGTTAAAGAAACAGTTTTATAGATTGTGTCATTTTCTGATAAATTGTCATCTACTCTTTTTATTTTAGATCATTAACTCAAATTAATTTACTTGAACAATTTATTTTATTTGATCTTCAAAAGTCGTTCTCATTTGACTCGGGCCAGTACAGTCATTGTTGAGAAAATGTGAAGTATACTGGCCTCCTCTCGTCTCACTGCGTCTGCCTGTGTTCCCTTCACGGGAGAAAGCCCAATGGCTGCCTCTGCCTTCATGGCGGCCGTGGACCAGGTGGTGGTTCACGGCAGAATCTGGCTGCCTCTGCCTTCATGGCGGCCGTGGACCAGGTGGTGGTTCACGGCAGAATCTGGCTGCCTCTGCCTTCATGGCGGCCGTGGACCAGGTGGTGGTTCACGGCAGAATCTGGCTGCCTCTGCCTTCATGGCGGCCGTGGACCAGGTGGTGGTTCACGGCAGAATCTGGCTGCCTCTGCCTTCATGGCGGCCGTGGACCAGGTGGTGGTTCACGGCAGAATCTGGCTGCCTCTGCCTTCATGGCGGCCGTGGACCAGGTGGTGGTTCACGGCAGAATCTGGCTGCCTCTGCCTTCATGGCGGCCGTGGACCAGGTGGTGGTTCACGGCAGAATCTGGCTGCCTCTGCCTTCATGGCGGCCGTGGACCAGGTGGTGGTTCACGACAGAATCTGGCTGCCTCTGCCTTCATGGCGGCCGTGGACCAGGTGGTGGTTCACGGCAGAATCTGGCTGCCTCTGCCTTCATGGCGGCCGTGGACCAGGTGGTGGTTCACGGCAGAATCTGGCTGCCTCTGCCTTCATGGCGGTCGTGGACCAGGTGGTGGTTCACGACAGAATCTTCACATTCACAGAGGCAGTTAATGACATGTTC
This sequence comes from Champsocephalus gunnari, assembly GCA_036324595.1. Classification (NCBI taxonomy): domain Eukaryota; kingdom Metazoa; phylum Chordata; class Actinopteri; order Perciformes; family Channichthyidae; genus Champsocephalus; species Champsocephalus gunnari. The sequence goes on from CM070438.1 coordinate 392,001, forward strand.
ACGATCTACTATGTCCTCAACATCGACTACGCTGTAGAGCTTGGAGCAACAATGGAGTTCATTCAGAGGTAATTGTATATTTTGGAATCTTTCATTTTTTTCCCCATTTACGACTTATAGTCGGGAAAATATGGTAAACGACATTTGACCGCTCCACTACAAGGACTTTATGATTAAAAGTTCATTATAATAAATCATTTTATTTTATAATGAACTTTTAATCATAAAGTCCTTGTAGTGGAGCGGTCAAATGTCGTTTACCATATTTTCCCGACTATAAGTCGCACAGGTTCTGACGGCCTATTGCAAGCAAAGCAGAACATTCCAAGACACTGTTCTGCACTCGGATCTAGGAACAGAAGCTTTGAAACATGAATTGAGAGCAGCACACACGAGGTTCCAGCAGCATCACGGTAAACAGCCGAGGCCTACCAATGTGAGAATGAACACCATTTGACAACGATGTCAAACCTTTTATGTACCACTCCTCTACCAACAGATGCATCTTCAGGATCAATCCGGACAAGGGCTCAAAAGTACAGAAACAAGGCAATAAGAAGCGTCTCGCAGTCAATCCCAAGGTTCTGTCGCTCTCATCGAAGATATCGGAGCACGGGATCACGGATGTCTAACTGGTGGGTTCGTTGTTCATTCATTTGATTCCTTGTGATTGGTTTCGTGTCCCCCTTTATCAGACATCCAAAAAGGACACATTGTAGCTTTACATGTTGGGGGGGGGGTTTGGAAAAGGTGGGCACTTTCAAAACTACTCGGCAGGTGATTAAAGACTGTCATCGCCTATCCGGGTGAATTAAAGTCTTGCCATAGTGAAGTCGGGAGAAGAGCAAACACATAGTTTTCATGGGGGAATCCTTCAGTGTCGTTCTGTGCACTTCTCTCCATGAAGAAACACCCTTCTCGCTGTCATCACACCGACAGCACACTGATTCATCTTCTGGTAGATTCTAAACATTTCAGGATGTTTATGAGTTTCACCAAACATCATAAACATTAATCCAAAGAATGTCAAAGTCTCGTTCTGAAGAATTGGACATTACTCTGATCCAAGTTCTTCTACATTTCTCCATGAGGTTAAATTAAGGTGTATGTTTGTGTGTATGACAGAGAATCCAGAGGCCGCAGGATACAGGAAGTGAAACCATACCTCAGGACTGGAAGACTGAAGGCACTGTTTATTTTATTGTATAGTTTTGTACCTGTTGTTTTACGGTTAGCTGGTTCAAATTCAGTTTGGGTTTAAGAATCCTAGTTGAAGTTACGTCTGTATGTGCGCGGCCGTTTGTGCCCCCTTTGCCGTGTGTCCGTGGCCGTGTGTGGCCATGTGTGTGTGGTCAAGTGTGTGTGGTCATGTGTGTGGCCGTGTGTGGCCATGTGTGTGTGGCCATGTGTGTGTGGTCATGTGTGTGTGGCCATGTGTGTGTGGCCGTGTGTAGCCATGTGTGTGTGGCCATGTGTGTGTGGCCATGTGTGTGTGGTCATGTGTGTGTGGCCGTGTGTGGCCATGTGTGTGTGGCCATGTGTGTGTGGCCATGTGTGTGTGGCCATGTGTGTGTGGTCATGTGTGTGTGGCCATGTGTGTGTGGCCATGTGTGTGTGGCCATGTGTGTGTGGCCATGTGTGTGTGGCCATGTGTGTGTGGCCATGTGTGTCCCCTTTGCCCTATGTTTTTGCTATAAGTATAAATAAATATGCTTTCAAAAGGTTCCAGTATTGTATTTTCTATAGGATGTTTGGGATCTGAACTGGGTTGGAATAACGATAGACGCGGGCGGGACTGCGGCACGCTGCAGGGAGAGGCGCTTTCTCACCGGAGTACTTTCCCCGTCATTCTTAAAGTACCGATACTAACGAAGCGGAGGAATCGCAACGTTTTTAACGGCAGGGTATCGCCGTACCTTTCAAGTATCGGTACACCGTGCACCACTAGTCAGGAGTCAGTGTCTCTCCCCCAAACTCACACATAGACAATTCGATATGAACTGAAGAGCCGCATGAAGCTGGCTCTCGAGCCGCATGAAGCTGGCTCTCGGGCCGCATGAAGCTAGGCTCTCGAGCCGCATGAAGCTGGCTCTCGAGCCGCATGAAGCTAGGCTCTCGAGCCGCATGAAGCTAGGCTCTCGAGCCGCATGAAGCTGGCTCTCGAGCCGCATGAAGCTAGGCTCTCGAGCCGCATGAAGCTGGCTCTCGAGCCGCATGAAGCTGGCTCGCTCTCGAGCCGCATGAAGCTGGCTCTCGAGCCGCATGAAGCTAGGCTCTCGAGCCGCATGAAGCTGGCTCTCGAGCCGCATGAAGCTGGCTCGCTCTCGAGCCGCATGAAGCTGGCTCTCGAGCCGCATGAAGCTAGGCTCTCGAGCCGCATGAAGCTAGGCTCTCGAGCCGCATGAAGCTAGGCTCTCGAGCCGCATGAAGCTAGGCTCTCGAGCCGCATGAAGCTGGCTCTCGAGCCGCATGAAGCTGGCTCTCGAGCCGCATGAAGCTGGCTCGCTCTCGAGCCGCATGAAGCTGGCTCTCGAGCCGCATGAAGCTGGCTCTCGAGCCGCATGAAGCTGGCTCTCGAGCCGCATGAAGCTGGCTCTCGAGCCGCATGAAGCTAGGCTCTCGAGCCGCATGAAGCTGGCTCTCGAGCCGCATGAAGCTGGCTCTCGAGCCGCATGAAGCTGGCTCTCGAGCCGCATGAAGCTGGCTCTCGAGCCGCATGAAGCTGGCTCTCGAGCCGCATGAAGCTGGCTCTCGAGCCGCATGAAGCTGGCTCTCGAGCCGCATGAAGCTGGCTCTCGAGCCGCATGAAGCTAGGCTCTCGAGCCGCATGAAGCTAGGCTCTCGAGCCGCATGAAGCTGGCTCTCGAGCCGCATGAAGCTGGCTCTCGAGCCGCATGAAGCTGGCTCTCGAGCCGCATGAAGCTGGCTCTCGAGCCGCATGAAGCTAGGCTCTCGAGCCGCATGAAGCTAGGCTCTCGAGCCGCATGAAGCTGGCTCTCGAGCCGCATGAAGCTGGCTCTCGAGCCGCATGAAGCTGGCTCTCGAGCCGCATGAAGCTGGCTCTCGAGCCGCATGAAGCTAGGCTCTCGAGCCGCATGAAGCTGGCTCTCGAGCCGCATGAAGCTGGCTCTCGAGCCGCATGAAGCTGGCTCTCGAGCCGCATGAAGCTGGCTCTCGAGCCGCATGAAGCTGGCTCTCGAGCCGCGGGTTGGCCGCCTGCTCCACTCCTTCAATAGCATACTATGAACCTACTTTATTTAAACAAAATCATTTGTGGGTATTTCTGCAATATATTACATTTTTGTGAAGATTTATACATTTATTTAACATTTTAGAGATGTTTTATAATATTTATTTGTATTCTACAACAGTACAGAATACAGTTTTTAGTTTTCTTTACATTTTTTTACATTAAATTTAAGGTTTTACTGCAAAAAAAAAGAAAGTTGCCTTCATTTTACACGCAGTGAGATGAGGTGTATTGTTTTTACATAGAATCCAATGTCATTTAACATTCAAGACAATTCAACGATCATTTCTCATTAAACCAATTTACAGAATAAAACCTTTATTTATTTTTAATAAAAGTAATTTACTGTATTTTTATGGTATTTACACTTAATATAAAAAACAAGGAAGGTCTGTAAAATAATACATTTCTGTGAAAAGACTTTACAGTGTGGCTGTTGTGTTTCTCAACATGTCCTCTGGGACGTCTCCACTGAGCGTTTTCGCTTTCCCCACAGTTAGAAGTTAGTAAACACATTGGTGTTATCACATGTGAAACATATCATTACTAAATGGGTGGAAATCGCTTGTGTCCAGAATGCGCAGCGTTACTATATACCCACGTGAGAGCTCATTGCTACTTTGTTCTACTCCACGACAGTTCAGAGGTTAACCTGGTATGTTTACTCCACTGCATTTATTTGAGTTACTTTTCAGATTCTGATTAATGATGTGAAATATAAACAACCCTTAAATCAGACTTTAGTTACACCTGAGTGAAATGCAGGGAAGAGGATTGAGTGCCAACAATCAGGAGAGATGTCTGAGAGCTGGTGCTTGAGAAGACTAAACATGGATCTGCAGATCTCTATAGAGTATATTCATTACTCGTTATTCTCTACTAATAGTTCATCAAAGACTGTGTATTATGGATATTATCACATCCCTCTCAAGATGTTCACAGGTTTATTGACATATCATCACAACTACGGTGTAGTTCTGCAATGAATGAAACACTTGGGTCACAGGTTCCTCAGCAGCGCATTACAAGACGTCTATCAATGTGTGTGTACCTCCACCTTAAACTGTCATTCTGCACGTTTCTTAGTCTATCTACAGAGTATAATTAATGTGTATAATATCAGTTAAAATAAGTGCTTCAACATAGTGAACACTGCAGGAAAGCAATATATTAGACGTTAATTACTTTGTCAGGCTTCATATTTAATATGTAATGTTTAAATAAAGGTTCATCCGTTGTTCTGTGTTGCACCTCCTCCTATTCATATCTGTGTGCATCCTGCACTAAACCTGCTTTATTGTAGAGATCACTTATAGTATCTTCTCGAGTTTTTATATTCTATATTTCTATATTTATACTTTCCCCTATGAAAGTATGTACTCTGTACAATAATTCAATAACGTGCTTTAACCACTAGGCGGTGCACACGAGGCGCACACAGCCATAATGACTTTGTATTATTAGTGTGTGTGTACACCATCTGAAGGTGTGTAGATGCCTTCACATCGTTGTACAGCGTGTTGCTGTAGCCTGCTGTTTCAGACTCAGTATTTACATTCTGACATTCAGAGGAAACCAGTAATATCTTTGAAGCTCCAGTCCTCTCTCAGCTGTGCTCCGTGATGGAGCAAATATAACCTCTGTGAACTAGAGCAGATGTAAAAGTCAGCCGAGTCAGTGTTGATACTGCAATGAGACGTATTGTGTGAAGACCCTCTGTCCTCAGACCCTCTGTCCTCAGACCCTCTGTCCTCAGACCCTCTGTCCTCAGACCCTCTGTCCTCAGACCCTCTGTCCTCAGACCCTCTGTCCTTAGACCCTCTGTCCTTAGACCCTCTGTCCTTAGACCCTCTGTCCTCAGACCCTCTGTCCTCAGACCCTCTGTCCTCAGACCCTCTGTCCTTAGACCCTCTGTCCTCAGACCCTCTGTCCTTAGACCCTCTGTCCTTAGACCCTCTGTCCTTAGACCCTCTGTCCTTAGACCCTCTGTCCTCAGACCCTCTGTCCTTAGACCCTCTGTCCTTAGACCCTCTGTCCTTAGACCCTCACATCGTACAAGGAAACACTTCCAGAGAAACCCACAGTCTAAGGGAACATGGAGAACCCTCAGGAGAGCAGCAGAGGAGGATCCTCTCCAGGACGGACAGACTGCAATAGATGCCGTGTGTAAATTGAAGAGATAACACATTTGCAACATAGGTAGTCCAGATGTTTGAAATGCATGTGTGTATAATAGGAAGATGAATCCACGAGGATATCCATCAGGACCGATGATCCAGGACCACAGCCACGACTCAAGATCCAGGACTCAGGACTCAGGATCATCCATGACTCCGGATCCCAGCGTATAGAGACACCAGAAAGAAAGACATGTGGGGAAGCTGGGTTAATGGGACATGAGAGGACACAGGGACAGACAGAGAGAAGGAAGAAGTGAGATGTCCCCATGAGAGGACACAGGGACAGACAGAGAGAAGGAAGAAGTGAGATGTCCCCATGAGAGGACACAGGGACAGACAGAGAGAAGGAAGAAGTGAGATGTCCCCATGAGAGGTCACAGGTACAGACAGAGAGAAGTGAGATGTCCCCATGAGAGGACACAGGGACAGACAGAGAGAAGGAAGAAGTGAGATGTCCCCATGAGAGGACACAGGGACAGACAGAGAGAAGGAAGAAGTAAGATGTCCCCATGAGAGGACACAGGGACAGACAGAGAGAAGGAAGAAGTGAGATGTCCCCATGAGAGGACACAGGTACAGACAGAGAGAAGGAAGAAGTGAGATGTCCCCATGAGAGGACACAGGGACAGACAGAGAGAAGGAAGAAGTGAGATGTCCCCATGAGAGGACACAGGTACAGACAGAGAGAAGGAAGAAGTGAGATGTCCCCATGAGAGGACACAGGTACAGACAGAGAGAAGGAAGATGTCCCCATGAGAGGACAAAGGTACAGACAGAGAGAAGGAAGATGTCCCCATGAGAGGACACAGGGACAGACAGAGAGAAGGAAGATGTCCCCATGAGAGGACACAGGGACAGACAGAGAGAAGGAAGATGTCCCCATGAGAGGACACAGGGACAGACAGAGAGAAGGAAGAAGTGAGATGTCCCCATGAGAGGACACAGGTACAGACAGAGAGAAGGAAGAAGGAAGATGTCCCCATGAGAGGACACAGGTACAGACAGAGAGAAGGAAGAAGTGAGATGTCCCCATGAGAGGACACAGGTACAGACAGAGAGAAGGAAGAAGTAAGATGTCCCCATGAGAGGACACAGGGACAGACAGAGAGAAGGAAGAAGTGAGATGTCCCCATGAGAGGACACAGGGACAGACAGAGAGAAGGAAGAAGTAAGATGTCCCCATGAGAGGACACAGGGACAGACAGAGAGAAGGAAGAAGTGAGATGTCCCCATGAGAGGACACAGGTACAGACAGAGAGAAGGAAGAAGTGAGATGTCCCCATGAGAGGACACAGGTACAGACAGAGAGAAGGAAGAAGTGAGATGTCCCCATGAGAGGACACAGGTACAGACAGAGAGAAGGAAGAAGTGAGATGTCCCCATGAGAGGACACAGGTACAGACAGAGAGAAGGAAGAAGTGAGATGTCCCCATGAGAGGTCACAGGTACAGACAGAGAGAAGTGAGATGTCCCCATGAGAGGACACAGGTACAGACAGAGAGAAGGAAGAAGGAAGATGTCCCCATGAGAGGACACAGGTACAGACAGAGAGAAGGAAGAAGTGAGATGTCCCCATGAGAGGACACAGGTACAGACAGAGAGAAGGAAGAAGTGAGATGTCCCCATGAGAGGACACAGGTACAGACAGAGAGAAGGAAGAAGTGAGATGTCCCCATGAGAGGACACAGGTACAGACAGAGAGAAGGAAGAAGTGAGATGTCCCCATGAGAGGACACAGGTACAGACAGAGAGAAGGAAGAAGTGAGATGTCCCCATGAGAGGACACAGGTACAGACAGAGAGAAGGAAGAAGGGAGATGTCCCCATTAGAGGACACAGGGACAGACAGAGAGAAGGAAGAAGTGAGATGTCCCCATGAGAGGACACAGGTACAGACAGAGAGAAGGAAGAAGCGAGATGTCCCCATGAGAGGACACAGGGACAGACAGAGAGAAGGAAGAAGGAAGATGTCCCCATGAGAGGACACAGGTACAGACAGAGAGAAGGAAGATGTCCCCATGAGAGGTCACAGGTACAGACAGAGAGAAGTGAGATGTCCCCATGAGAGGACACAGGTACAGACAGAGAGAAGGAAGAAGTGAGATGTCCCCATGAGAGGACACAGGTACAGACAGAGAGAAGGAAGAAGGAAGATGTCCCCATGAGAGGACACAGGTACAGACAGAGAGAAGGAAGAAGGAAGATGTCTCCATGAGAGGACACAGGTACAGACAGAGAGAAGGAAGAAGTGAGATGTCCCCATGAGAGGACACAGGTACAGACAGAGAGAAGGAAGAAGGAAGATGTCTCCATGAGAGGACACAGGTACAGACAGAGAGAAGGAAGAAGTGAGATGTCCCCATGAGAGGACACAGGTACAGACAGAGAGAAGGAAGAAGTGAGATGTCCCCATGAGAGGACACAGGGACAGACAGAGAGAAGGAAGAAGTGAGATGTCCCCATGAGAGGACACAGGGACAGACAGAGAGAAGGAAGAAGTGAGATGTCCCCATGAGAGGACACAGGTACAGACAGAGAGAAGGAAGAAGGAAGATGTCCCCATGAGAGGACACAGGTACAGACAGAGAGAAGGAAGATGTCCCCATGAGAGGACACAGGGACAGACAGAGAGAAGGAAGATGTCCCCATGAGAGGACACAGGGACAGACAGAGAGAAGGAAGATGTAAGATGTCCCCATGAGAGGACACAGGGACAGACAGAGAGAAGGAAGAAGTGAGATGTCCCCATGAGAGGACACAGGGACAGACAGAGAGAAGGAAGAAGTAAGATGTCCCCATGAGAGGACACAGGGACAGACAGAGAGAAGGAAGAAGTGAGATGTCCCCATGAGAGGACACAGGTACAGACAGAGAGAAGGAAGAAGTAAGATGTCCCCATGAGAGGACACAGGGACAGACAGAGAGAAGGAAGAAGTGAGATGTCCCCATGAGAGGACACAGGGACAGACAGAGAGAAGGAAGAAGTAAGATGTCCCCATGAGAGGACACAGGGACAGACAGAGAGAAGGAAGAAGTGAGATGTCCCCATGAGAGGACACAGGTACAGACAGAGAGAAGGAAGAAGTGAGATGTCCCCATGAGAGGACACAGGTACAGACAGAGAGAAGGAAGAAGGAAGATGTCCCCATGAGAGGACACAGGTACAGACAGAGAGAAGGAAGATGTCCCCATGAGAGGTCACAGGTACAGACAGAGAGAAGTGAGATGTCCCCATGAGAGGACACAGGTACAGACAGAGAGAAGGAAGAAGTGAGATGTCCCCATGAGAGGACACAGGTACAGACAGAGAGAAGGAAGAAGGAAGATGTCCCCATGAGAGGACACAGGTACAGACAGAGAGAAGGAAGAAGGAAGATGTCTCCATGAGAGGACACAGGTACAGACAGAGAGAAGGAAGAAGTGAGATGTCCCCATGAGAGGACACAGGTACAGACAGAGAGAAGGAAGAAGTGAGATGTCCCCATGAGAGGACACAGGGACAGACAGAGAGAAGGAAGAAGTGAGATGTCCCCATGAGAGGACACAGGGACAGACAGAGAGAAGGAAGAAGTGAGATGTCCCCATGAGAGGACAAAGGTACAGACAGAGAGAAGGAAGAAGGAAGATGTCCCCATGAGAGGACACAGGTACAGACAGAGAGAAGGAAGATGTCCCCATGAGAGGACACAGGGACAGACAGAGAGAAGGAAGATGTCCCCATGAGAGGACACAGGGACAGACAGAGAGAAGGAAGATGTAAGATGTCCCCATGAGAGGACACAGGGACAGACAGAGAGAAGGAAGAAGTGAGATGTCCCCATGAGAGGACACAGGGACAGACAGAGAGAAGGAAGAAGTAAGATGTCCCCATGAGAGGACACAGGGACAGACAGAGAGAAGGAAGAAGTGAGATGTCCCCATGAGAGGACACAGGTACAGACAGAGAGAAGGAAGAAGTGAGATGTCCCCATGAGAGGACAAAGGTACAGACAGAGAGAAGGAAGAAGTGAGATGTCCCCATGAGAGGACAAAGGTACAGACAGAGAGAAGGAAGATGTCCCCATGAGAGGACACAGGGACAGACAGAGAGAAGGAAGATGTCCCCATGAGAGGACACAGGGACAGACAGAGAGAAGGAAGAAGTGAGATGTCCCCATGAGAGGACACAGGTACAGACAGAGAGAAGGAAGAAGGAAGATGTCCCCAATGAGAGGACACAGGTACAGACAGAGAGAAGGAAGAAGTGAGATGTCCCCATGAGAGGACACAGGGACAGACAGAGAGAAGGAAGAAGTGAGATGTCCCCATGAGAGGACACAGGGACAGACAGAGAGAAGGAAGAAGTAAGATGTCCCCATGAGAGGACACAGGGACAGACAGAGAGAAGGAAGAAGTGAGATGTCCCCATGAGAGGACACAGGTACAGACAGAGAGAAGGAAGAAGTGAGATGTCCCCATGAGAGGACACAGGTACAGACAGAGAGAAGGAAGAAGTGAGATGTCCCCATGAGAGGACACAGGTACAGACAGAGAGAAGGAAGAAGTGAGATGTCCCCATGAGAGGACACAGGTACAGACAGAGAGAAGGAAGAAGTGAGATGTCCCCATGAGAGGTCACAGGTACAGACAGAGAGAAGTGAGATGTCCCCATGAGAGGACACAGGTACAGACAGAGAGAAGGAAGAAGGAAGATGTCCCCATGAGAGGACACAGGTACAGACAGAGAGAAGGAAGAAGTGAGATGTCCCCATGAGAGGACACAGGTACAGACAGAGAGAAGGAAGAAGGGAGATGTCCCCATGAGAGGACACAGGGACAGACAGAGAGAAGGAAGAAGTGAGATGTCCCCATGAGAGGACACAGGTACAGACAGAGAGAAGGAAGAAGCGAGATGTCCCCATGAGAGGACACAGGGACAGACAGAGAGAAGGAAGAAGGAAGATGTCCCCATGAGAGGACACAGGTACAGACAGAGAGAAGGAAGATGTCCCCATGAGAGGTCACAGGTACAGACAGAGAGAAGTGAGATGTCCCCATGAGAGGACACAGGTACAGACAGAGAGAAGGAAGAAGTGAGATGTCCCCATGAGAGGACACAGGTACAGACAGAGAGAAGGAAGAAGGAAGATGTCTCCATGAGAGGACACAGGTACAGACAGAGAGAAGGAAGAAGTGAGATGTCCCCATGAGAGGACACAGGTACAGACAGAGAGAAGGAAGAAGTAAGATGTCCCCATGAGAGGACACAGGTACAGACAGAGAGAAGGAAGAAGTAAGATGTCCCCATGAGAGGACACAGGGACAGACAGAGAGAAGGAAGAAGTGAGATGTCCCCATGAGAGGACACAGGTACAGACAGAGAGAAGGAAGAAGCGAGATGTCCCCATGAGAGGACACAGGGACAGACAGAGAGAAGGAAGAAGGAAGATGTCCCCATGAGAGGACACAGGTACAGACAGAGAGAAGGAAGAAGTGAGATGTCCCCATGAGAGGACACAGGTACAGACAGAGAGAAGGAAGAAGCGAGATGTCCCCATGAGAGGACACAGGGACAGACAGAGAGAAGGAAGAAGGAAGATGTCCCCATGAGAGGACACAGGTACAGACAGAGAGAAGGAAGAAGTGAGATGTCCCCATGAGAGGACACAGGTACAGACAGAGAGAAGGAAGAAGGAAGATGTCCCCATGAGAGGACACAGGTACAGACAGAGAGAAGGAAGAAGTGAGATGTCCCCATGAGAGGACACAGGTACAGACAGAGAGAAGGAAGAAGTAAGATGTCCCCATGAGAGGACACAGGGACAGACAGAGAGAAGGAAGAAGTGAGATGTCCCCATGAGAGGACACAGGTACAGACAGAGAGAAGGAAGAAGTGAGATGTCCCCATGAGAGGACACAGGTACAGACAGAGAGAAGGAAGAAGTGAGATGTCCCCATGAGAGGACACAGGTACAGACCGAGAGAAGGAAGAAGTGAGATGTCCCCATGAGAGGACACAGGTACAGACAGAGAGAAGGAAGAAGTGAGATGTCCCCATGAGAGGACACAGGTACAGACAGAGAGAAGGAAGAAGTGAGATGTCCCCATGAGAGGACACAGGTACAGACAGAGAGAAGGAAGAAGTGAGATGTCCCCATGAGAGGACACAGGTACAGACAGAGAGAAGGAAGAAGGGAGATGTCCCCATGAGAGGACACAGGGACAGACAGAGAGAAGGAAGAAGTGAGATGTCCCCATGAGAGGACACAGGTACAGACAGAGAGAAGGAAGAAGCGAGATGTCCCCATGAGAGGACACAGGGACAGACAGAGAGAAGGAAGAAGTGAGATGTCCCCATGAGAGGACACAGGTACAGACAGAGAGGAAGAAGTGAGATGTCCCCCGACAAACTAAGCCTATATCAGCAAAACTAGGGGCTGAATCTAATCAGCCCTAACTATAAGCTTTATCAAAAAGGAAGGTCTTCAGCGCACTCTTAAAAACGGATAGGGTGTCTGCCGCCCGAACACAAACTGGAAGCTGATTCCACAAATGTGGAGCTTGATAAGAAAAGGCTCTGGCTCCCATTGTACTTTCAGAGACTCTAGGAACAACCAACAACCCTGCATTCTAGGAACGCAATGCCCTAGTAGGCCAGCAGGGTATAATGAGTTCTTTAAGGTGAGATGGCGCCTGCCCATTAAGGGCTTTGTAGGCGAGAAGAAGAACTTTAAATGCTATCCTGTGTTCTATAGGGAGCCAGTGTAAGGCAGCCAGAACAGGAGTCATGTGGTCCCTTTTCCTAACTCTGGTTAGTACACGAGCCGCAGCATTTTGAATCAGCTGAAGCGACTTGACTGACTTCTTGGTACTCCCTGATAATAAAGAGTTACAATAATCCAGCCTAGAAGTAACAAATGCATGGACTAGTTTCTCTGCATCGTTTTGAGGCAAGATATGCCTGATCTCTGCAATGTTACGTAGATGGAAGTAGGCGGTCCTTGAAATTGATTTTATGTGGGCGTTAAAGGATAAATCCTGATCAAATATAACACCAAGATTCCTTACAGTCTCACTGGAGGCCAAATTAATGCCATCCATAGTTAGTATATCTTTAGATAATTTGTTTCGTAGATTCTTCGGGCCAAGTACAATAACTTCAGTTTTGGTCGTGTTTAACATCAAAAAGTTTAAGGTCATCCACGTTTTTAAGTCCTTAAGGCAGTCTTGAATTTTATTTAGATGATTAATTTCATCAGGCTTAATTGATAAATATAGTTGAGTATCATCCGCATAACAATGAAAGTTTACAGAATGATTCCTTATAATATTGCCTAACGGAAGCATATATAATGTGAACAAAATAGGTCCGAGCACTGAGCCCTGTGGCACTCCATGGCTAACTTTGGTTTGCGTGGCAGATTCATCGTTGACACGTACAAACTGAGAGCGTTCAGATAGATAGGACCTGAACCAGCCTAAAGCAGTTCCCTGTATGCCAACCAAGTGCTCTAGTCTTTGCAATAGGATGTCATGGTCGATAGCATCAAATGCAGCACTGAGATCGAGCAGAACAAGAATAGAGACAAGTCCCTTGTCTGAGGCTATTAGAATGTCCTGTGTGACTTTAACCAGAGCTGTCTCTGTGCTATGATGTGTTCTAAAGCCAGACTGAAAGTCTTCAGATGAATCATTGTTTTTTAAGTAACAGCTGCTTAGCGACCGCTTTCTCAAGAATCTCTGAGAGGAACGGAAGATTAGAAATAGGTCTATAGTTGGCTAAAACCTCTGGATCGAGGTTGTGCTTTTTAAGAAGCGGTTGTATCACTGCTACTTTGAATGATTGTGGAACATAGCCTGATAATAAAGACATATTCATAATATTTAATAAAGAAGTGCTAATTAATGGAAAAACTTCCTTCAACAGCTTAGTTGGAATTGGGTCTAACATGCACGTTGATGGTTTAGAAGAGAGAATCATTGAATGTAATTGTTCAAGGTTCATGGCTGAAAGCATTCTAGTTTACTATCTAGTGTAATATTAGAACTTACGATTCCGGGAGCTGTTGATAACACTATACTGGTCGAAGGCAAGAGGTCATTCATTTTGTTTCTAAGAGTAACAATGTTATGGTTAAAAAAGCACATAAAATCATTGCTACTGAGTGCTATGGGAATAGAAGGCTCAATGGAGCTGTGGCTCTCTGTCAGCCTGGCTACAGTGCTGAAGAGACATCTGGCATTATTTTTATTCTCATCTATTAATGAAGAGTAGTATGCTGCTCTCGCTTTACGCAGTGCTTTCTTATATTCATTGAGAGTAATATGCCAGATTAAACGAGATTCTTCAAGTTTAGTGGAACGCCATATCCTTTCAAGTTGTCTAGACTTTTGCTTTATTCTGCGGGTTTGGGCATTATGCCATGGAGCTAATCTATGTTGTTTTATTTTCTTCTTTTTCAAAGGAGCAACAGAGTCTAATTTTATTCGCAGCGCATCTATAGCACTATCAACAACATGATCAATTTGGGGTGGTGTACATTTTGTATAAGTTTCCTCCCTTACATGCAGACATGCTATCGAGTTAAGTATTGGTGGAATCTCTTCCTTAAATGTGGCTATAGCACTAACAGATAGGTTTCTGCTGCAAGAGCTTTTGACTAATGCTTTGTAGTCTAGTAACAGTACTTCAAAAGTTACTAAGAAATGGTCGGATAAAGCAGGATTATGCGGTTCGACTAATAGTTGCTCAATTTCAATACCATAAGTCAGAACCAGGTGGAGAGTGTGATTATAGCAGTGGGTTGGTTTATTTACACTCTGACAGAAACCAACAGAATCTAATATAGAGTTAAATGCAACAGTAAGGCTATTTTTATCATCGTCAACATGAATATTAAAGTCACCTACGATAATTACTTCTGTTTTAAGAACCAAAGTTGATAACAACTCAGAGAATTCTGATAAGAATTCTGAATAAGGACCTGGTGCACGATACACTGTAACAAATAAGATTGACAGTTATAGACCAACCAGTGCAACCAGTTATAGACTAACCAGTGCAACCAGTTATAGACCAACCAGTGCAGGCAGTTATAGACCAACCAGTGCAACCAGTTATAGACCAACCAGTGCAACCAGTTATAGACCAACCAGTGCAGGCAGTTATAGACCAACCAATGCAACCAGTTATAGGCCAACCAGTGCAGGCAGTTATAGTCCAACCAGTGCAACCAGTTATAGACCAACCAGTTATAGACCAACCAGTGCAACCAGTTATAGTCCAACCAGTGCAACCAGTTATAGACCAACCAGTTATAGACCAACCAGTGCAACCAGTTATAGACCAACCAGTGCAACCAGTTATAGTCCAACCAGTGCAACCAGTTATAGTCCAACCAGTTATAGACCAACCAGTGCAACCAGTTATAGTCCAACCAGTGCAACCAGTTATAGACCAACCAGTTATAGACCAACCAGTGCAACCAGTTATAGACCAACCAGTGCAACCAGTTATAGTCCAACCAGTGCAACCAGTTATAGACCAACCAGTTATAGACCAACCAGTGCAGGCAGTTATAGACCAACCAGTGCAGGCAGTTATAGACCAACCAGTGCAACCAGTTATAGACCAACCAGTGCAACCAGTTATAGTCCAACCAGTGCAACCAGTTATAGACCAACCAGTGCAGGCAGTTATAGACCAACCAGTGCAGGCAGTTATAGTCCAACCAGTGCAACCAGTTATAGACCAACCAGTGCAACCAGTTATAGACCAACCAGTGCAGGCAGTTATAGACCAACCAGTGCAACCAGTTATAGGCCAACCAGTGCAACCAGTTATAGACCAACCAGTGCAGGCAGTTATAGACCAACCAGTGCAACCAGTTATAGACCAACCAGTGCAGGCAGTTATAGACCAACCAATGCAACCAGTTATAGGCCAACCAGTGCAGGCAGTTATAGTCCAACCAGTGCAACCAGTTATAGACCAACCAGTTATAGACCAACCAGTGCAACCAGTTATAGTCCAACCAGTGCAACCAGTTATAGACCAACCAGTTATAGACCAACCAGTGCAACCAGTTATAGACCAACCAGTGCAACCAGTTATAGTCCAACCAGTGCAACCAGTTATAGTCCAACCAGTTATAGACCAACCAGTGCAACCAGTTATAGTCCAACCAGTGCAACCAGTTATAGACCAACCAGTTATAGACCAACCAGTGCAACCAGTTATAGACCAACCAGTGCAACCAGTTATAGTCCAACCAGTGCAACCAGTTATAGACCAACCAGTTATAGACCAACCAGTGCAGGCAGTTATAGACCAACCAGTGCAGGCAGTTATAGACCAACCAGTGCAACCAGTTATAGACCAACCAGTGCAACCAGTTATAGTCCAACCAGTGCAACCAGTTATAGACCAACCAGTGCAGGCAGTTATAGACCAACCAGTGCAGGCAGTTATAGTCCAACCAGTGCAACCAGTTATAGACCAACCAGTGCAACCAGTTATAGACCAACCAGTGCAGGCAGTTATAGACCAACCAGTGCAACCAGTTATAGGCCAACCAGTGCAACCAGTTATAGACCAACCAGTGCAGGCAGTTATAGACCAACCAGTGCAACCAGTTATAGACCAACCAGTGCAACCAGTTATAGACCAACCAGTGCAGGCAGTTATAGACCAGCCAGTGCAGGCAGTTATAGACCAACCAGTGCAGGCAGTTATAGACCAACCAGTTATAGACCAACCAGTGCAACCAGTTATAGTCCAACCAGTGCAACCAGTTATAGACCAACCAGTTATAGACCAACCAGTGCAACCAGTTATAGACCAACCAGTGCAACCAGTTATAGTCCAACCAGTGCAACCAGTTATAGTCCAACCAGTTATAGACCAACCAGTGCAACCAGTTATAGTCCAACCAGTGCAACCAGTTATAGACCAACCAGTTATAGACCAACCAGTGCAACCAGTTATAGACCAACCAGTGCAACCAGTTATAGTCCAACCAGTGCAACCAGTTATAGACCAACCAGTTATAGACCAACCAGTGCAGGCAGTTATAGACCAACCAGTGCAGGCAGTTATAGACCAACCAGTGCAACCAGTTATAGCAGTAGACCAACCAGTGCAGTGACAGTTATAGACCAACCAGTGCAGGCAGTTATAGACCACCAGTGCACCAGTTATAGACCAACCAGTGCAACCAGTTATAGTCCAACCAGTGCAACCAGTTATAGACCAACCAGTGCAGGCAGTTATAGACCAACCAGTGCAGGCAGTTATAGTCCAACCAGTGCAACCAGTTATAGACCAACCAGTGCAACCAGTTATAGACCAACCAGTGCAGGCAGTTATAGACCAACCAGTGCAACCAGTTATAGGCCAACCAGTGCAACCAGTTATAGACCAACCAGTGCAGGCAGTTATAGACCAACCAGTGCAACCAGTTATAGACCAACCAGTGCAACCAGTTATAGACCAACCAGTGCAGGCAGTTATAGACCAGCCAGTGCAGGCAGTTATAGACCAACCAGTGCAGGCAGTTATAGTCCAACCAGTGCAACCAGTTATAGACCAACCAGTTATAGACCAACCAGTGCAACCAGTTATAGTCCAACCAGTGCAACCAGTTATAGACCAACCAGTGCAGGCAGTTATAGACCAACCAGTGCAACCAGTTATAGACCAACCAGTGCAACCAGTTATAGACCAACCAGTGCAGGCAGTTATAGACCAGCCAGTGCAGGCAGTTATAGACCAACCAGTGCAACCAGTTATAGACCAACCAGTGCAACCAGTTATAGTCCAACCAGTGCAACCAGTTATAGACCAACCAGTGCAGGCAGTTATAGACCAACCAGTGCAGGCAGTTATAGACCAACCAGTGCAACCAGTTATAGTTCAACCAGTGCAGGCAGTTATAGACCAACCAGTGCAACTAGTTATAGACCAACCAGTGCAACCAGTTATAGACCAACCAGTGCAACCAGTTATAGACCAACCAGTGCAGGCAGTTATAGACCAACCAGTGCAGGCAGCTATAGACCAACCAGTGCAGGCAGCTATAGACCAACCAGTGCAGGCAGCTATAGACCAACCAGTGCAGGCAGCTATAGACCAACCAGTGCAACCAGTTATAGACCAACCAGTGCAGGCAGCTATAGACCAACCAGTGCAGGCAGCTATAGACCAACCAGTGCAGGCAGCTATAGACCAACCAGTGCAGGCAGTTATAGACCAACCAGTGCAACCAGTTATAGACCAACCAGTGCAACCAGTTATAGACCAACCAGTGCAGGCAGTTATAAACCAACCAGTGCAGGCAGTTATAGACCAACCAGTGCAACCAGTTATAGACCAACCAGTGCAACCAGTTATAGTCCAACCAGTGCAACCAGTTATAGACCAACCAGTGCAGGCAGTTATAGGCCAACCAGTGCAGGCAGTTATAGACCAACCAGTGCAACCAGTTATAGACCAACCAGTGCAACCAGTTATAGTTCAACCAGTGCAACCAGTTATAGACCAACCAGTGTAGGCAGTTATAGACCAACCAGTGCAACTAGTTATAGACCAACCAGTGCAACCAGTTATAGACCAACCAGTGCAGGCAGTTATAGACCAACCAGTGCAGGCAGTTATAGACCAACCAGTGTAGGCAGTTATAGACCAACCAGTGCAACTAGTTATAGACCAACCAGTGCAACCAGTTATAGACCAACCAGTGCAACCAGTTATAGACCAACCAGTGCAACCAGTTATAGACCAACCAGTGCAACCAGTTATAGTTCAACCAGTGTAGGCAGTTATAGACCAACCAGTGCAACTAGTTATAGACCAACCAGTGCAACCAGTTATAGACCAACCAGTGCAACCAGTTATAGTCCAACCAGTGCAACCAGTTATAGTCCAACCAGTGCAACCAGTTATAGACCAACCAGTGCAGGCAGCTATAGACCAACCAGTGCAGGCAGCTATAGACCAACCAGTGCAGGCAGCTATAGACCAACCAGTGCAGGCAGCTATAGACCAACCAGTGCAACCAGTTATAGACCAACCAGTGCAGGCAGCTATAGACCAACCAGTGCAGGCAGCTATAGACCAACCAGTGCAGGCAGCTATAGACCAACCAGTGCAGGCAGTTATAGACCAACCAGTGCAACCAGTTATAGACCAACCAGTGCAACCAGTTATAGACCAACCAGTGCAGGCAGTTATAAACCAACCAGTGCAGGCAGTTATAGACCAACCAGTGCAACCAGTTATAGACCAACCAGTGCAACCAGTTATAGTCCAACCAGTGCAACCAGTTATAGACCAACCAGTGCAGGCAGTTATAGGCCAACCAGTGCAGGCAGTTATAGACCAACCAGTGCAACCAGTTATAGACCAACCAGTGCAACCAGTTATAGTTCAACCAGTGTAGGCAGTTATAGACCAACCAGTGCAACTAGTTATAGACCAACCAGTGCAACCAGTTATAGACCAACCAGTGCAACTAGTTATAGACCAACCAGTGCAACCAGTTATAGACCAACCAGTGCAACCAGTTATAGACCAACCAGTGCAGGCAGTTATAGACCAACCAGTGCAACCAGTTATAGACCAACCAGTGCAACCAGTTATAGACCAACCAGTGCAGGCAGCTATAGACCAACCAGTGCAGGCAGCTATAGACCAACCAGTGCAGGCAGTTATAGACCAACCAGTGCAGGCAGCTATAGACCAACCAGTGCAACCAGTTATAGACCAACCAGTGCAGGCAGTTATAGACCAACCAGTGCAGGCAGTTATAGACCAACCAGTGTAGGCAGTTATAGACCAACCAGTGCAACTAGTTATAGACCAACCAGTGCAACCAGTTATAGACCAACCAGTGCAACCAGTTATAGACCAACCAGTGCAGGCAGTTATAGACCAACCAGTGCAACTAGTTATAGACCAACCAGTGCAACCAGTTATAGACCAACCAGTGCAGGCAGCTATAGACCAACCAGTGCAGGCAGCTATAGACCAACCAGTGCAACCAGTTATAGACCAACCAGTGCAACCAGTTATAGACCAACCAGTGCAGGCAGCTATAGACCAACCAGTGCAGGCAGCTATAGACCAACCAGTGCAGGCAGTTATAGACCAACCAGTGCAACCAGTTATAGACCAACCAGTGCAGGCAGCTATAGACCAACCAGTGCAACCAGCTATAGACCAACCAGTGCAGGCAGCTATAGACCAACCAGTGCAGGCAGCTATAGACCAACCAGTGCAGGCAGCTATAGACCAACCAGTGCAGGCAGTTCTAGACCAACCAGTGCAGGTAGTTATAGACCAACCAGTGCAGGCAGTTCTAGACCAACCAGTGCAGGCAGTTCTAGACCAACCAGTGCAGGCAGTTATAGACCAACCAGTGCAGGCAGTTCTAGACCAACCAGTGCAGGCAGTTATAGACCAACCAGTGCAACCAGTTATAGACCAACCAGTGCAACTAGTTATAGACCAACCAGTGCAGGCAGCTATAGACCAACCAGTGCAACCAGTTATAGACCAACCAGTGCAACCAGTTATAGACCAACCAGTGCAACCAGTTATAGACCAACCAGTGCAGGCAGCTATAGACCTATAGCTCTGACATCGCACTTGTGTAAAGTTATGGAAAGAATGAAAACAGAAAGGCTGACGTACGATGTTGAAATGAGTCCTTATCAGAGTGGGGTTGGAAGAGGGCGGGCGCTTTAGATGCCCTGCTGTGCCCGGAGTCTGAAGTCAGGAGAGCCCAGGCGAATAAGGAGTGTGTTGTAGCTGTATTCTTTGATGTGGAAGGAAGGATTATTAATAACACTGGACATTATGGGTCTGGGAGGTAACGTATATAATTGGATTATGGATTTTTTGTTTGGCCGTACCATCAGAGTCCGAGTTGGGGAGTGTCATCAGTCCTCTGTTGGTCTCCGTCGTGATACATGATATACAGTATATTCACAAGTCGGATCTGATATTGGTAAGTCACTGTTTGCAGATGATGGAGCTATTGGGAAAAGGGGCAGAAATGTAAATTATATTGAAGGTAAGATTCAGGAAGCCATTACGGAAATTGAAAGCTGGTCTCGGACGGGGGGGTTTAGCTTGTCGGGGAAAAAAACTGAAACTTTGTTTGTAACGAGGAAAAGGTGAGGAGGTTAGGTTAAAACTTTATGGACAAGAACTAAAGAAAGTGAAGACATTTAAGTTTCTGGGAATATGGTTGGACGAGAGAGTCACATGGAGTACTCACATTGATGAGTAACAGCAAAGGAAGACAGAGCAGATACAAAGGGAAGTGGGAACGGCAGCTCTTGGGGGAGGAGGAGAACAGAGCATGGACAGCAGGGTAACACTGGCTCACTCTGGATTAAACTCATCTGAAAACATCCACATGGCAATTGTGATGGTTGCCAACAACCAGAGACAATACATCATGTATTTTTTAGCTGCCCGGATTATAACAGACACAGACTCATGCTGAAACCTGCACTGGAACAACATAACTTCAAGGACATGGACTTCAAGTCAATATACGAAAGTAAATCAAGAAATGAAGCAAACAAGCTGATCTTCAAGTTCCTCAAACACACTGGTCTGAGGACAAGGATGTCATATGAACATTAAATACATCAACAGTTGGTGGCGATATATGCTCCAAGTGGAAGCGATTCGCCATTAAAGAAAAAGGAAGAAGAAGAACAGCAGGGACGAGCCGCGACACACCTCAAACCACCGAAGAAGAAGCGCGTCACCGTGAGCAGGCTAACAGCTGTTAGCAGGAGTTAGCAGGTGAGACGCGAGAGGAATAACTCTATTTGTATTGATATATTTCTCGGTATGATTTAATACATTGATGAATGACGTAGCAGACGTTTCAGAGCATGCCTACAGGAAGTGCGTGTTGGCTCAGCGGTTAGCAGTTAGCTTAGCAGCAGGCTGAGTGTTGGCTCAGCGGTTAGCAGTTAGCTTAGCAGCAGGCTGAGTGTTGGCTCAGCTGTTAGCAGTTAGCTTAGCAGCAGGCTGAGTGTTGGCAGTTAGCTGAGTATTAGCTCTGCTGTTAGCAGTTAGCTTAGCAGCAGGCTGAGTGTTGGCTCAGCGGTTAGCAGTTAGCTTAGCAGCAGGCTGAGTAGCTCTGCTGATAGCAGTTAGCAGCAGGCTGAATATTAGCTCTGCTGTTAGCAGTTAGCTTAGAAGCAGGCTGAGTGTTAGCAGTTAGCTGAGTGTTTACTCTGCTGTTAGCAGTTAGCTTAGCAGCAGGCTGAGTAGCTCTGCTGTTAGCAGTTAGCTGAGTATTAACTCTGCTGTTAGCAGTTAGCTTAGCAGCAGGCTGAGTATTAACTCTGTTGATAGCAGTTAGCAGTTAGCTGAGTATTAACTCTGCTGTTAGCAGTTAGCTTAGCAGCAGGCTGAGTATTAACTCTGTTGATAGCAGTTAGCAGTTAGCAGCAGGCTGAGTATTAACTCTGCTGTTAGCAGTTAGCAGTTAGCAGCAGGCTGAGTATTAGCTCTGCTGATAGCAGTTAGCAGCAGGCTGAGTATTAACTCTGCTGATAGCAGTTAGCAGTTAGCAGCAGGCTGAGTATTAACTCTGCTGTTAGCAGTTAGCAGTTAGCTGAGTATTAACTCTGCTGTTAGCAGTTAGCTTAGCAGCAGGCTGAGTATTAACTCTGTTGATAGCAGTTAGCAGTTAGCAGCAGGCTGAGTATTAACTCTGCTGTTAGCAGTTAGCAGCAGGCTGAGTGTTAGCTCTGCTGATAGCAGTTAGCAGCAGGCTGAGTATTAACTCTGTTGATAGCAGTTAGCAGCAGGCTGAGTATTAACTCTGCTGTTAGCTGTTAGCAGCAGGCTGAGTATTAGCTCTGCTGTTAGCAGTTAGCAGCAGGCTGAGTATTAGCTCTGCTGTTAGCAGTTAGCAGCAGGCTGAGTATTAGCTCTGCTGATAGCAGTTAGCAGTTAGCAGCAGGCTGAGTATTAGCTCTGCTGATAGCAGTTAGCAGCAGGCTGAGTATTAGCTCTGCTGATAGCAGTTAGCAGTTAGCAGCAGGCTGAGTATTAACTCTGCTGTTAGCAGTTAGCTGAGTATTAACTCTGCTGTTAGCAGTTAGTTTAGCAGCAGGCTGAGTATTAGCTCTGCTGATAGCAGTTAGCAGCAGGCTGAGTATTAGCTCTGCTGTTAGCAGTTAGCTTAGCAGCAGGCTGAGTGTTAGCTCTGCTGATAGCAGTTAGCAGCAGACTGAGTATTAGCTCTGCTGATAGCAGTTAGCAGCAGACTGAGTATTAGCTCTGCTGTTAGCAGTTAGCAGCAGGCTGAGTATTAGCTCTGCTGTTAGCAGTTAGCAGCAGGCTGAGTATTAGCTCTGCTGTTAGCAGTTATCTTAGCAGCAGGCTGAGTGTTAGCTCTGCTGATAGCAGTTAGCTGCAGGCTGAGTATTAACTCTGTTGATAGCAGTTAGCTTAGCAGCAGGCTGAGTATTAGCTCTGCTGTTAGCAGTTAGCAGCAGGCTGAGTATTAGCTCTGCTGATAGCAGTTAGCAGCAGGCTGAGTATTAACTCTGTTGATAGCAGTTAGCTTAGCAGCAGGCTGAGTGTTAGCTCTGCTGATAGCAGTTAGCAGCAGGCTGAGTATTAACTCTGTTGATAGCAGTTAGCTTAGCAGCAGGCTGAGTATTAGCTCTGCTGTTAGCAGTTAGCAGTTAGCAGCAGGCTGAGTATTAGCTCTGCTGTTAGCAGTTAGCTGAGTATTAACTCTGCTGTTAGCAGTTAGCTTAGCAGCAGGCTGAGTATTAGCTCTGCTGTTAGCAGTTAGCAGCAGGCTGAGTATTAGCTCTGCTGATAGCAGTTAGCAGCAGGCTGAGTATTAACTCTGTTGATAGCAGTTAGCAGCAGGCTGAGTATTAGCTCTGTTGATAGCAGTTAGCTTAGCAGCAGGCTGAGTATTAGCTCTGCTGATAGCAGTTAGCAGCAGGCTGAGTATTAGCTCTGTTGATAGCAGTTAGCTTAGCAGCAGGCTGAGTATTAGCTCTGCTGATAGCAGTTAGCAGCAGGCTGAGTGTTAGCTCTGCTGTTAGCAGTTAGCAGCAGGCTGAGTATTAGCTCTGCTGATAGCAGTTAGCAGCAGGCTGAGTATTAGCTCTGTTGATAGCAGTTAGCTTAGCAGCAGGCTGAGTATTAGCTCTGCTGATAGCAGTTAGCAGCAGGCTGAGTATTAGCTCTGTTGATAGCAGTTAGCAGCAGGCTGAGTATTAGCTCTGCTGATAGCAGTTAGCAGCAGGCTGAGTGTTAGCTCTGTTGATAGCAGTTAGCAGCAGGCTGAGTATTAGCTCTGCTGATAGCAGTTAGCTTAGCAGCAGGCTGAGTGTTAGCTCTGCTGATAGCAGTTAGCAGCAGGCTGAGTGTTAGCTCTGCTGATAGCAGTTAGCAGCAGGCTGAGTATTAGCTCTGCTGATAGCAGTTAGCAGCAGGCTGAGTATTAGCTCTGCTGATAGCAGTTAGCAGCAGGCTGAGTATTAGCTCTGCTGATAGCAGTTAGCTTAGCAGCAGGCTGAGTATTAGCTCTGTTATAATGTATAACATGATGTGTCTTTAATGAGATCAGATATGATATCTGAGCTCATTAAAGACACATAGAAAGAAATATAAATAATATGTGTGGTGCAGTGGGGAGAGCGTTGGTGTTGGGATCAGGGGAGCTCAGGTTCAAACCCCGCTGCAGTCAGCATGTGGTTGTGTCCCGGAGACCCTTCTCCCCAGAGGGCTCCTGTGGGGAGTGTCCTCAGCGTCTAACAAGTGATGCAATATATAACACATCTGATGAACCGGTCAGAACCCCTTCGTCCCACAGATGGGAGCGTCACCGTCTGTGGGACGAAGGGGTTCTGACTCTCAACTGTCTATGAAACCTGCTACTGCTAATGCTAATGCTAACTGCTGCAGAGCTCCACCATGAACAGAGGAGCAGCTGCACCCAGAGAGGAGGAGGAGGAGGAGGAGGAGGAAGGTTTCTACGACTGCCAGGAGACTCTGGAGCCTTCAGAGAGGAGAAGAGGAGAGGAGCAGACAGACAGGCTGCAGACAGACGGGCTGCAGGAGGAGCAGGGAGACGGGCTGCAAGAGGAGCAGGGAGACAGGCTGCAGACAGACAGGCTGGAGAAGGAGGAGCAGACAGACAGGCTGCAGGAGGAGAAGGAGGAGCAGACAGACGGGCTGCAGGAGGAGCAGACAGACGGGCTGCAGGAGGAGCATACAGACAGGTTGAAGGAGCAGCAGACAGACAGGCTGCTGCAGGAGGAGCAGACAGACGGGCTGCAGGAGGAGGAGCAGACAGACAGGCTGCAGCAGGAGGAGCAGACAGACGGGCTGCAGCAGGAGGAGCAGACAGACAGGCTGCAGCAGGAGGAGCAGACAGACGGGCTGCAGCAGGAGGAGCAGACAGACGGGCTGCAGCCGGAGGAGCAGACAGACAGGCTGCAGCAGGAGGAGCAGACAGACAGGCTGCAGCAGGAGGAGCAGACAGACAGGCTGCAGGAGGAGGAGCAGACAGACAGGCTGCAGGAGGAGGAGCAGACAGACAGGCTGCAGGAGGAGGAGCAGACAGACGGGCTGCAGGAGGAGGAGCAGACAGACAGGCTGCAGGAGGAGCAGACAGACAGGTTGAAGGAGGAGAAGGAGGAGCAGACAGACGGGCTGCAGGAGGAGGAGTTGGAGTTTGACGATGAGTCCCTGAGGGAGGAAGAGCAGCAGCTGACGGAGGAGCAGAGAGAGGTTTGTTTACTTTTTTACTCTGTAACTTTGTTTACTCTGTAACTTTGTTTACTCTGTAACTCTGTTTACTCTGTAACTTTGTTTACTCTGTAACTCTGTTTACTCTGTAACTTTGTTTACTCTGTAACTTTGTTTACTCTGTAACTTTGTTTACTCTGTAACTCTGTTTACTCTGTAACTTTGTTTACTCTGTAACTCTGTTTACTCTGTAACTCTGTTTACTCTGTTTACTCTGTAACTCTGTAACTCTGTTTACTCTGTTTACTCTGTTTACTCTGTAACTCTGTTTACTCTGTTTACTCTGTTTACTCTGTTTACTCTGTAACTTTGTAACTCTGTTTACTCTGTAACTCTGTTTACTCTGTAACTCTGTTTACTCTGTAACTCTGTTTACTCTGTAACTCTGTTTACTCTGTAACTCTGTTTACTCTGTAACTCTGTTTACTCTGTAACTCTGTTTACTCTGTAACTCTGTTTACTCTGTAACTTTGTTTACTCTGTAACTCTGTTTACTCTGTAACTCTGTTTACTCTGTAACTCTGTTTACTCTGTAACTCTGTTTACTCTGTAACTCTGTTTACTCTGTTTACTCTGTAACTCTGTAACTCTGTTTACTCTGTTTACTCTGTTTACTCTGTTTACTCTGTAACTTTGTAACTCTGTTTACTCTGTAACTCTGTTTACTCTGTAACTCTGTTTACTCTGTAACTCTGTTTACTCTGTAACTCTGTTTACTCTGTAACTCTGTTTACTCTGTAACTCTGTTTACTCTGTAACTCTGTTTACTCTGTAACTCTGTTTACTCTGTTTACTCTGTAACTCTGTTTACTCTGTAACTCTGTTTACTCTGTAACTCTGTTTACTCTGTAACTCTGTTTACTCTGTAACTCTGTTTACTCTGTAACTCTGTTTACTCTGTAACTCTGTTTACTCTGTAACTCTGTTTACTCTGTAACTTTGTTTACTCTGTAACTCTGTTTACTCTGTAACTCTGTTTACTCTGTAACTTGTTTACTCTGTAACTCTGTTTACTCTGTTTACTCTGTTTACTCTGTTTACTCTGTAACTCTGTTTACTCTGTAACTCTGTTTACTCTGTAACTCTGTTTACTCTGTAACTCTGTTTACTCTGTAACTCTGTTTACTCTGTTTACTCTGTAACTCTGTTTACTCTGTTTACTCTGTTTACTCTGTTTACTCTGTTTACTCTGTAACTCTGTTTACTCTGTAACTTTGTTTACTCTGTAACTCTGTTTACTCTGTAACTCTGTTTACTCTGTAACTCTGTTTACTCTGTTTACTCTGTTTACTCTGTTTACTCTGTTTACTCTGTAACTCTGTTTACTCTGTAACTCTGTTTACTCTGTTTACTCTGTTTACTCTGTAACTCTGTTTACTCTGTAACTCTGTTTACTCTGTAACTCTGTTTACTCTGTAACTCTGTTTACTCTGTAACTCTGTTTACTCTGTTTACTCTGTTTACTCTGTAACTCTGTTTACTCTGTAACTCTGTTTACTCTGTAACTCTGTTTACTCTGTAACTCTGTTTACTCTGTTTACTCTGTAACTCTGTTTACTCTGTAACTCTGTTTACTCTGTAACTCTGTTTACTCTGTAACTCTGTTTACTCTGTAACTCTGTTTACTCTGTAACTCTGTTTACTCTGTAACTCTGTTTACTCTGTAACTTTGTTTACTCTGTAACTCTGTTTACTCTGTAACTCTGTTTACTCTGTAACTTTGTTTACTCTGTAACTCTGTTTACTCTGTAACTCTGTTTACTCTGTAACTTTGTTTACTCTGTAACTCTGTTTACTCTGTAACTCTGTTTACTCTGTAACTCTGTTTACTCTGTAACTTTGTTTACTCTGGGATAATAACAGTGTTCTGTTTCAGAGCCGTCGGCAGGAGAGCTTCAGTCTGAAGGAGGCCGGAAACACACACTTCAAAGCCGGAGGTACGGAGACATCACAGAGCACCAGTACATCACCAGTACATCACCAGTACATCACCAGTACATCACAAGTACATCACCAGTACATCACCAGAGTACCAGTACATCACCAGAGCACCAGTACATCACCAGTACATCACCAGTACATCACCAGTACATCACCAGTACATCACCAGAGCACCAGTACATCACCAGTACATCACCAGTACATCACCAGAGCACCAGTACATCACCAGTACATCACCAGTACATCACCAGAGCACCAGTACATCACCAGAGCACCAGTACATCACCAGTACATCACCAGTACATCACCAGT
The DNA here is from genome assembly GCA_036324595.1 of Champsocephalus gunnari. Lineage (NCBI taxonomy): Eukaryota > Metazoa > Chordata > Actinopteri > Perciformes > Channichthyidae > Champsocephalus > Champsocephalus gunnari. Next base: position 419,472 of record CM070438.1, read on the forward strand.
ACATCACCAGAGCACCAGTACATCACCAGAGCACCAGTACATCACCAGTACATCACCAGAGCACCAGTACATCACCAGTACATCACCAGAGCACCAGTACATCACCAGAGCACCAGTACATCACCAGAGCACCAGTACATCACCAGTACATCACCAGAGCACCAGTACATCACCAGTACATCACCAGAGCACCAGTACATCACCAGTACATCACCAGAGCACCAGTACATCACCAGAGCACCAGTACATCACCAGTACATCACCAGAGCACCAGTACATCACCAGTACATCACCAGTACATCACCAGTACATCACCAGTACATCACCAGTACATCACCAGTACATCACCAGTACATCACCAGTACATCACCAGAGCACCAGTACATCACCAGAGCACCAGAACATCACCAGTACATCACCAGAGCACCAGTACATCACCAGTACATCACCAGTACATCACCAGAGCACCAGTACATCACCAGAGCACCAGTACATCACCAGAGCACCAGTACATCACCAGTACATCACCAGTACATCACCAGTACATCACCAGAGCACCAGTACATCACCAGTACATCACCAGAGCACCAGTACATCACCAGAGCACCAGTACATCACCAGAGCACCAGTACATCACCAGAGCACCAGTACATCACCAGTACATCACCAGAGCACCAGTACATCACCAGTACATCACCAGTACATCACCAGTACATCACCAGTACATCACCAGTACATCACCAGTACATCACAGAGTACCAGTACATCACCAGTACATCACCAGTACATCACCAGTACATCACCAGTACATCACCAGAGCACCAGTACATCACCAGTACATCACCAGAGCACCAGTACATCACCAGTACATCACCAGAGCACCAGTACATCACCAGAGCACCAGTACATCACCAGTACATCACCAGTACATCACCAGAGCACCAGTACATCACCAGTACATCACCAGTACATCACCAGAGCATCACCAGTACATCACCAGAGCACCAGTACATCACCAGTACATCACCAGAGCACCAGTACATCACCAGAGCACCAGTACTCACCATACACACACCAGTACATCACCAGTATCACCAGTACATCACCAGTACATCACCAGAGCACCAGTACATCACCAGAGCACCAGTACATCACCAGACATCACCAGCCCAGTACATCACAGTACATCACCAGAGCACCAGTACATCACAGAGACCAGTACATCACCAGAGCACCAGTACATCACCAGTACATCACCAGTACATCACCAGTACATCACAGTACCAGTACATCACCAGAGCACCAGTACATCACCAGTACATCACCAGTACATCACCAGTACATCACCAGTACATCACCAGACCCAGTACATCACCAGTACATCACCAGTACATCACCAGTACATCACCAGTACATCCCAGAGCACCACCAGTACATCACCAGAGCACCAGTACATCACCAGTACATCACCAGCACCAGTACATCACCAGTACATCACCAGTACATCACCAGTACATCACCAGTACATCACCAGTACATCACCAGTACATCACCAGAGCACCATACATCACCAGAGCACCAGTACATCACCAGTACATCACCAGTACATCACCAGTACATCACCAGAGCACCAGTACATCACCAGTACATCACCAGAGCACCAGTACATCACCAGTACATCACCAGAGCACCAGTACATCACCAGAGCACCAGTACATCACCAGTACATCACCAGTACATCACCAGAGCACCAGTACATCACCAGTACATCAGTACATCACCAGTACATCACCAGAGCACCAGTACATCACCAGTACATCACCAGAGCACCAGTACATCACCAGAGTACCAGTACATCACCAGTACATCACCAGTACATCACCAGTACATCACCAGTACATCACCAGAGTACCAGTACATCACCAGAGCACCAGTACATCACCAGTACATCACCAGTACATCACATAGTACCAGTACATCACCAGAGCACCAGTACATCACCAGTACATCACCAGTACATCACCAGTACATCACCAGAGCACCAGTACATCACCAGAGCACCAGTACATCACCAGAGCACCAGTACATCACCAGTACATCACCAGTACATCACCAGTACATCACCAGTACATCACCAGTACATCACCAGAGCACCAGTACATCACCAGAGCACCAGTACATCACCAGTACATCACCAGAGCACCAGTACATCACCAGTACATCACCAGTACATCACCAGTACATCACCAGTACATCACCAGTACATCACCAGAGCACCAGTACATCACCAGAGTACCAGTACATCACAGAGTACCAGTACATCACAGAGTACCAGTACATCACCAGAGCACCAGTACATCACCAGTACATCACCAGTACATCACCAGTACATCACCAGTACATCAGTACATCACCAGAGCACCAGTACATCACCAGTACATCACCAGTACATCACCAGTACATCACCAGTACATCACCAGTACATCACCAGTACATCACCAGTACATCACCAGTACATCACCAGAGCACCAGTACATCACCAGAGCACCAGTACATCACCAGTACATCACCAGTACATCACCAGTACATCACCAGTACATCACCAGTACATCACCAGAGCACCAGTACATCACCAGAGTACCAGTACATCACCAGTACATCACCAGAGTACCAGTACATCACCAGAGCACCAGTACATCACCAGTACATCACCAGTACATCACATAGTACCAGTACATCACATAGTACCAGTACATCACCAAAGCACCAGTACATCACCAGTACATCACCAGTACATCACCAGAGCACCAGTACATCACCAGAGCACCAGTACATCACCAGAGCACCAGTACATCACCAGTACATCACCAGTACATCACCAGTACATCACCAGTACATCACCAGTACATCACCAGAGCACCAGTACATCACCAGAGCACCAGTACATCACCAGTACATCACCAGAGCACCAGTACATCACCAGTACATCACCAGTACATCACCAGTACATCACCAGTACATCACCAGAGTACCAGTACATCACCAGTACATCACAGAGTACCAGTACATCACCAGAGCATCACCAGTACATCACCAGAGCATCACCAGTACATCACCAGTACATCACCAGAGCACCAGTACATCACCAGAGCACCAGAGTACCAGTACATCACCAGTACATCACCAGAGCACCAGTACATCACCAGTACATCACCAGTACATCACCAGTACATCACCAGTACATCACCAGAGCACCAGTACATCACCAGAGCACCAGTACATCACCAGTACATCACCAGAGCACCAGTACATCACCAGTACATCACCAGAGCACCAGTACATCACCAGAGCACCAGTACATCACCAGAGCACCAGTACATCACCAGAGTACCAGTACATCACCAGTACATCACCAGAGCACCAGTACATCACCAGTACATCACCAGAGCACCAGTACATCACCAGTACATAACCAGTACATCACCAGAGTACCAGTACATCACCAGAGCACCAGTACATCACCAGTACATCACCAGAGCACCAGTACATCACCAGTACATCACCAGAGCACCAGTACATCACCAGAGTACCAGTACATCACCAGTACATCACCAGAGCACCAGTATATCACCAGAGCACCAGTACATCACCAGTACATCACCAGTACATCACCAGTACATCACCAGTACATCACCAGAGCACCAGTACATCACCAGAGCACCAGTACATCACCAGTACATCACCAGAGCACCAGTACATCACCAGTACATCACCAGTACATCACCAGTACATCACCAGTACATCACCAGAGCACCAGTACATCACCAGAGCACCAGTACATCACCAGTACATCACCAGAGCACCAGTACATCACCAGTACATCACCAGAGCACCAGTACATCACCAGAGCACCAGTACATCACCAGAGCACCAGTACATCACCAGAGTACCAGTATATCACCAGTACTAAAATTAGAGTACCATTAGAGTGTAACCAGTGTGTAACCAGTGTGTAACCAGTGTGTAACCAGTGTGTCCTGTGCTCCTCAGAATGGCAGGAGGCGCAGCGCTGCTACACCGAGGCTCTGTGTTTGTGTCCCGTCAGTTTCAGCAGAGAGAGATCTGTGCTGTTCTCCAACAGAGCTGCTGCAAGACTGCACCTGGTAACTAGCTACATGCTAACTGCACCTGGTAACTAGCTACATGCTAACAGCACCTGGTAACTAGCTACATGCTAACTGCACCTGGTAACTAGCTACATGCTAACTGCACCTGGTAACTAGCTACATGCTAACTGCACCTGGTAACTAGCTACATGCTAACTGCACCTGGTAACTAGCTACATGCTAACTGCGCCTGGTAACTAGCTACATGCTAACTGCGCCTGGTAACTAGCTACATGCTAACTGCGCCTGGTAACTAGCTACATGCTAACTGCACCTGGTAACTAGCTACATGCTAACTGCACCTGGTAACTAGCTACATGCTAACTGCACCTGGTAACTAGCTACATGCTAACTGCACCTGGTAACTAGCTACATGCTAACAGCACCTGGTAACTAGCTACATGCTAACTGCACCTGGTAACTAGCTACATGCTAACTGCACCTGGTAACTAGCTACATGCTAACTGCACCTGGTAACTAGCTACATGCTAACTGCACCTGGTAACTAGCTACATGCTAACTGCGCCTGGTAACTAGCTACATGCTAACTGCGCCTGGTAACTAGCTACATGCTAACTGCGCCTGGTAACTAGCTACATGCTAACTGCGCCTGGTAACTAGCTACATGCTAACTGCGCCTGGTAACTAGCTACATGCTAACTGCACCTGGTAACTAGCTACATGCTAACTGCACCTGGTAACTAGCTACATGCTAACTGCACCTGGTAACTAGCTACATGCTAACTGCACCTGGTAACTAGCTACATGCTAACTGCACCTGGTAACTAGCTACATGCTAACTGCACCTGGTAACTAGCTACATGCTAACTGCACCTGGTAACTAGCTACATGCTAACTGCACCTGGTAACTAGCTACATGCATCTGGTAACTAGCTACATGCTAACTGCACCTGGTAACTAGCTACATGCTAACTGCGCCTGGTAACTAGCTACATGCTAACTGCGCCTGGTAACTAGCTACATGCTAACTGCGCCTGGTAACTAGCTACATGCTAACTGCACCTGGTAACTAGCTACATGCTAACTGCACCTGGTAACTAGCTACATGCTAACTGCACCTGGTAACTAGCTACATGCTAACTGCACCTGGTAACTAGCTACATGCTAACTGCACCTGGTAACTAGCTACATGCACCTGGTAACTAGCTACATGCTAACTGCACCTGGTAACTAGCTACATGCTAACTGCACCTGGTAACTAGCTACATGCTAACTGTACCTAGTAGATAGCTACATGCTAACTTTACCTGGTAACTAGCTACATGCTAACTGCACTAACTAGCTGCATGCTAACTGCACCTGGTATCTAGCTCCAGTCTATGTCCCGGCTAACATGCGATACGATGCTAACTGTCTCTCTTTTCAGGATCTGAAGGATAAGGCGATCTCAGACTGCACCAGAGGTTAGTGATGATATCATTATTAACCTGTTAACAGTTGAGTTTTCTGATTGGTTGCTGATTGGTTGCCTGTGGTTGTCGTAGCGATCGATCTGAATCCTGACTATGTTCGGGTGCTGCTGAGGAGGGCGGAGCTTCAGGAGCAGACGGAGAAACTGGACGAGGCGTTCGAGGACTACAAAAGAGTTCTGGAGC